>JAPTYO010000059.1:25315913-25694141 GCA_036873135.1 Clarkia xantiana subsp. parviflora | reverse complement strand
TTATTTGCACTCTTACTCATCGTATATAACCGTGGAATGGTTCAAAGTATTTCTCATTTCGGAATCAAAGCATCACCTTTTCCGTGATGGTTAGTATGCGAAATTCTTCAGTTTTCGGCCCATTTTTTCATTTTTTCAATATAACCTCCCTCGGACTTCTGTTTTTTTAAAATCGGTTTTATTTGCACTCTTACTCATCGTATATGACCATGGAATGGTTAAAGTACTTCTCATTTCGGACTCAAAACTTCACATTTTCTCTGTGATGGTTAGTATGCGAAATTCTTCAGTTTCGGCCAATTTTCTCATTTTTTCAATAAAACCTCACTCGGACCTCTGTTTTTTATGAAATCAGTTTTATTTTCACTCTTACTCATCGTATATGACCGTGGAATGGTTAAAGTACTTCTCATTTCGGACTCAAAGCTCACAATATTTTCCGTGATGGTTAGTCCTGCGAAATTCTTCAGTTTCGGCTAATTTTCTCATTTTTTTTCAATATAACCTCTTTTCGGACCTCTGTTTTTTATGAAATCAGTTTTATTTGCACTCTTCCATCGCGTATATGACCGTGGAATGGTTTAAAGTACTTCTCATTTTGGACTCAAAACTTCACATTTTCCGTGATGGTTAGTATGCTAAATTCTTCAGTTTCGGCCAATTTTCTCATTTTTTCAATATAACCTCACTCGGACTTCTGTTTTTTATGAATCAGTTTTATTTGCACTCTTACTCATCGTATATGACCGTGGAATGTTTTAAATTACTTCTCATTTCGGACTCAAGCTTCACAATATTTTCGTGATGGTTAGTATGCGAAATTCTTCAGTTTCAGAGCCAATTTTTCTCATTTTTTTTTCAATATAACCTCTTTTCGGACCTCTGTTTTTTATGAAATCAGCTTTTATTTGCACTCTTACTCATCGTATATGACCGTGGAATGGTTCAAAGTATTTCTCATTTCGGAATCAAAGCATCACCTTTTCCGTGATGGTTAGTATGCGAATTCTTCAGTTTCGGCCATTTTTTTTCATTTTTTCAATATCCTCACTCGGACTTCTGTTTTTTATGAAATCGTTTTATTTGCACTCTTACTCATCGTATATGACCATGGAATGGTTTAAAGACTTCTCATTTCGGACTCAAAACTTCACATTTTCCGTGATGGTTAGTATGCGAAATTCTTCAGTTTCGGCCAATTTTCTCATTTTTTTCAATAAAACCTCACTCGGACCTCTGTTTTTTATGAAATCAGTTTTATTTGCACTCTTACTCATCGTATATGACCGTGGAACTGTTTAAAGTACTTCTCATTTCGGACTCAAGCTTCACATATTTTCCGTGATGGTTAGTATGCGAAATTCTTCAGTTTCGGCCAATTTTCTCATTTTTTTTCAATATAACCTCTTTCGGACCTCTATTTTTGATGAAATCCTTTTTTTTTGCACTCTTACTCATCGTATATGACCGTGGAATGGTTTAAAGTACTTCTCATTTCGGACTCAAAACTTCACATTTTTCGTGATGGTTAGTATGCGAAATTCTTCAGTTTCGGCCAATTTTCTTATTTTTTCAATATAACCTCACTCGGACCTCTTTTTTTTATGAAATCAGTTTTATTTGCACTCTTACTCATCGTATATGACCGTGGAATGGTTTAAAGTACTTCTCATTTCGGACTCAAAGCTTCACAATATTTCCCGCGATGGTTAGTCTGCGAAATTCTTTGGTTTCATCCAATTTTCTCTTTTTTTTTTTCAATATAACCTCTTTTCGGACCTCTGTTTTTTATGAAATCATTTTTATTTGCACTCTTACTCATCGTATATGACCGTGGAATGGTTTAAAGTACTTCTCATTTTGGACTCAAAACTTCACATTTTCCGTGATGGTTAGTATGCCAAATTCTTCAGTTTCGGCCAATTTTCTCTTTTTTTCAATATAACCTCACTCGGACTTCTGTTTTTTATGAAATCAGTTTTATTTGCACTCTCACTCATCGTATATGACCGTGGAATGGTTTAAAGTACTTCTCATTTCGGAGTCAAAGCTTCACAATATTTTCCGTGATGGTTAGTATGCGAAATTCTTCAGTTTCAGCCAATTTTCTCATTTTTTTTCAATATAACCTCTTTTCGGACCTCTGTTTTTTTATGAAATCGCTTTATTTGCACTCTTACTCATCGTATATGACCGTGGAATGGTTCAAAGTATTTCTCATTTCGGAATCAAAGCATCACTTTTTCCGTGATGGTTAGTATGCGAAATTCTTCAGTTTCGGCCAATTTTTTTCATTTTTTCAATATAACCTCACTCGGACCTTCTGTTTTTTATAAAATCAGTTTTATTTGCACTCTTACTCATCGTATATGACCGTGGAATGGTTTAAAGTACTTCTCATTTCGGACTCAAAACTTCACATTTTCTGTGATGGTTAGTATGCGAAATTCTTCAGTTTCGGCCAATTTTCTCATTTTTTCAATAAAACCTCACTCGGACCTCTGTTTTTTATGAAATCAGTTTTATTTTCACTCTTACTCATCGTATATGACCGTGGAATGGTTTAAAGTACTTCTCATTTCGGACTCAAAGCTTCACAATATTTTCCGCGATGGTTAGTCTGCGAAATTCTTCAGTTTCGGCCAATTTTCTCATTTTTTTTCAATATAACCTCTTTTCGGACCTCTGTTTTTTATGAAATCAGTTTTATTTGCACTCTTACTCATCGTATATGACCGTGGAATGTTTAAAGTACTTCTCATTTTGGACTCAAAACTTCACATTTTCCGTGATGGTTAGTATGCGAAATTCTTCAGTTTCGGCCAATTTTCTCTCATTTTTTCAATATAACCTCACTCGGACTTCTGTTTTTTATGAAATCAGTTTTATTTGCACTCTTACTCATCGTATATGACCGTGGAATGGTTTAAATTACTTCTCATTTCGGACTCAAAGCTTCACATTTTTCCGTGATGGTTAGTATGCGAAATTCTTCAGTTTCAGCGCCAATTTTCTCATTTTTTTTCAATATAACCTCTTTCGGACCTCTGTTTTTTATGAAATCAGCTTTATTTGCACTCTTACTCATCGTATATGACCGTGGAATGGTTCAAAGTATTTCTCATTTCGGATCAAAGCATCACCTTTTCCGTGATGTTAGTATTATGCGAAATTCTTCAGTTTCGGCCAATTTTTTCATTTTTTTCAATATAACTCACTCGGACCTTCTGTTTTTTATGAAATCGGTTTTATTTGCACTCTTACTCATCGTATATGACCATGGAATGGTTTAAATGACTTCTCATTTCGGACTCAAACTTCACATTTTCCGTGATGTTATTATGCGAAATTCTTCAATTTCGGCCAATTTTCTCATTTTTTTCAATAAACCTCACTCGGACCTCTGTTTTTTATGAAATCAGTTTTATTTGCACTCTTACTCATCATATATGACCGTGGAATGTTTAAAGTACTTCTCATTTCGGACTCAAAGCTTCACAATATTTTCCGTGATGGTTAGTATGCGAAATTCTTCAGTTTCGGCCAATTTTCTCATTTTTTTCAATATAACCTCTTTTCGAACCTCTATTTTTGATGAAATCCTTTTTATTTGCACTCTTACTCATCGTATATGACCGTGGAATGGTTTAAAGTACTTCTCATTTCGGACTCAAAACTTCACATTTTTCGTGATGGTTAGTATGCGAAATTCTTCAGTTTCGGCCAATTTTCTATTTTTTCAATATAACCTCACTCGGACCTCTTTTTTTATGAAATCAGTTTTATTTGCACTCTTACTCATCGTATATGACCGTGGAATGGTTTAAAGTACTTCTCATTTCGGACTCAAAGCTTCACAATATTTTCCGCGATGGTTAGTCTGCGAAATTCTTTGGTTTCATCCAATTTTCTCTTTTTTTTTTCAATATAACCTCTTTTCGGACCTCTGTTTTTTATGAAATCAGTTTTATTTGCACTCTTACTCATCGTATATGACCGTGGAATGGTTTAAAGTACTTCTCATTTTGGACTCAAAACTTCACATTTTCCGTGATGGTTAGTATGCGAATTCTTCAGTTTCGGCCAATTTTCTCTTTTTTTCAATATAACCTCACTCGGACTTCTGTTTTTTATGAAATCAGTTTTATTTGCACTCACTCATCGTATATGACCGTGGAATGGTTTAAAGTACTTCTCATTTCGGAGTCAAAGCTTCACAATATTTCCGTGATGGTTAGTATGCGAAATTCTTCAGTTTCAGCCAATTTTCTCATTTTTTTTCAATATAACCTCTTTTCGGACCTCTGTTTTTTATGAAATCGGCTTTATTTGCACTCTTACTCATCGTATATGACCGTGGAATGGTTTCAAAGTATTTCTCATTTCGGAATCAAAGCATCACCTTTTCCGTGATGGTTAGTATGCGAAATTCTTCAGTTTCGGCCAATTTTTTCATTTTTTCAATATAACCTCACTCGGACTTCTGTTTTTTATAAAATCGGTTTTTTTTGCACTCTTACTCATCGTATATGACCGTGGAATGGTTTAAAGTACTTCTCATTTCGGACTCAAAACTTCACATTTTCTGTGATGGTTAGTATGCGAAATTCTTCAGTTTCGGCCAATTTTCTCATTTTTTCAATAAAACCTCACTCGGACCTCTGTTTTTTATGAAATCAGTTTTATTTTCACTCTTACTCATCGTATATGACCGTGGAATGGTTTAAAGTACTTCTCATTTCGGACTCAAAGCTTCACAATATTTTCCGTGATGATTAGTATGCGAAATTCTTCAGTTTCGGCCAATTTTCTCATTTTTTCAATATAACCTCTTTTCGGACCTCTGTTTTTTATGAAATCAGTTTTATTTGCACTCTTACTCATCGTATATGACCGTGGAATGGTTTAAAGTACTTCTCATTTCGGACTCAAAACTTCACATTTTCCGTGATGGTTAGTATGCGAAATTCTTCAGTTTCGGCCAATTTTCTCATTTTTTCAATATAACCTCACTCGGACTTCTGTTTTTTATGAAATCAGTTTTATTTGCACTCTTACTCATCGTATATGACCGTGGAATGTTTAATTACTTCTCATTTCGGACTCAAAGCTTCACATATTTTCCGTGATGGTTAGTATGCGAAATTCTTCAGTTTCGGCCAATTTTCTCATTTTTTTTCAATATAACCTCTTTTCGGACCTCTGTTTTTTATGAAATCAGTTTTATTTGCACTCTTACTCATCGTATATGACCGTGGAATGGTTCAAGTATTTCTCATTTCGGAATCAAAGCTCACCTTTTCCGTGATGGTTAGTATGCGAAATTCTTCAGTTTCGGCCAATTTTTTTCATTTTTTCAATATAACCTCACTCAGACTTCTGTTTTTTATAAAATCAGTTTTATTTGCACTCTTACTCATCGTATATGACCATGGAATGGTTTAAATACTTCTCATTTCGGACTCAAAACTTCACATTTTCCGTGATGGTTATTATGCGAAATTCTTCAGTTTCGGCCAATTTTCTCATTTTTTTCAATAAACCTCACTCGGACCTCTGTTTTTTATGAAATCAGTTTTATTTGCACTCTTACTCATCGTATATGAACATGGAATGTTTAAAGTACTTCTCATTTCGGACTCAAAGCTTCACAATATTTTCCGTGATGGTTAGTATGCGAAATTCTTCAGTTTCGGCCAATTTTCTCATTTTTTTTTCAATATAACCTCTTTTCGAACCTCTATTTTTGATGAAATCCTTTTTATTTGCACTCTTACTCATCGTATATGACCGTGGAATGGTTTAAAGTACTTCTCATTTCGGACTCAAACTTCACATTTTTCGTGATGGTTAGTATGCGAAATTCTTCAGTTTCGGCCAATTTTCTTATTTTTTTCAATATAACCTCACTCGGACCTCTTTTTTTTATGAAATCAGTTTTATTTGCACTCTTACTCATCGTATATGACCGTGGAATGGTTTAAAGTACTTCTCATTTCGGACTCAAAGCTTCACATATTTTCCGTGATGGTTAGTCTGCGAAATTCTTTGGTTTCGGTCCAATTTTCTCATTTTTTTTCAATATAACCTCTTTTCGGACCTCTGTTTTTTATGAAATCAGTTTTATTTGCACTCTTACTCATCGTATATGACCGTGGAATGGTTTAAAGTACTTCTCATTTTGGACTCAAACTTCACATTTTCCGTGATGGTTAGTATGCCAAATTCTTCAGTTTCGGCCAATTTTCTCTTTTTTTTCAATATAACCTCACTCGGACTTCTGTTTTTTATGAAATCAGTTTTATTTGCACTCTTACTCATCGTATATGACCGTGGAATGGTTAAAGTACTTCTCATTTCGGACTCAAAGCTTCACAAATTTTCCGTGATGGTTAGTATGCGAAATTCTTCAGTTTCGGCCAATTTTCTCATTTTTTTCAATATAACCTCTTTCGGACCTCTGTTTTTTATGAAATCAGTTTATTTTTGCACTCTTACTCATCGTATATGACCGTGGAATGGTTCAAAGTATTTCTCATTTCGGACTCAAAGCATCACCTTTTCCGTGATGGTTAGTATGCGAAATTCTTCAGTTTCGGCCAATTTTTTCATTTTTTCAATATAACCTCACTCGGACTTCTGTTTTTTATAAATCAGTTTTATTTGCACTCTTACTCATCGTATATGACCATGGAATGGTTTAAAGTACTTCTCATTTCGGACTCAAAACTTCACATTTTCTGTGATGTTAGTATGCGAAATTCTTCAGTTTCGGCCAATTTTCTCATTTTTTCAATAAAACCTCACTCGGACCTCTGTTTTTTATGAAATCAGTTTTATTTTCACTCTTACTCATCGTATATGACCGTGGAATGGTTTAAAGTACTTCTCATTTCGGACTCAAAGCTTCACAATTTTTCGCGATGATTAGTATGCGAAATTCTTCAGTTTCGGCCAATTTTCTCATTTTTTTCAATATAACCTCTTTTCGGACCTCTGTTTTTTATGAAATCAGTTTTTTTGCACTCTTACTCATCGTATATGACCGTGGAATGGTTTAAAGTACTTCTCATTTTGGACTCAAAACTTCACATTTTCCGTGATGGTTAGTATGCGAAATTCTTCAGTTTCGGCCAATTTTCTCATTTTTTCAATATAACCTCACTCGGACTTCTGTTTTTTATGAAATCAGTTTTATTTGCACTCTTACTCATCGTATATGACCGTGGAATGTTTTAAATTACTTCTCATTTCGGACTCAAAGCTTCACAATATTTTCCGTGATGGTTAGTATGCGAAATTCTTCAGTTTCGGCCAATTTTCTCATTTTTTTTCATATAACCTCTTTCGGACCTCTGTTTTTTATGAAATCAGCTTTATTTGCACTCTTACTCATCGTATATGACCGTGGAATGGTTCAAAGTATTTCTCATTTCGGACTCAAAGCATCACCTTTTCCGTGATGGTTAGTATGCGAAATTCTTCAGTTTCGGCCATTTTTTCATTTTTTCAATATAACTCACTCAGACTTCTGTTTTTTATGAAATCAGTTTTATTTGCACTCTTACTCATCGTATATGACCATGGAATGGTTTAAAGACTTCTCATTTCGGACTCAAAACTTCACATTTTCCGTGATGGTTAGTATGCGAAATTCTTCAGTTTCGGCCATTTTCTTCATTTTTTTTCAATAAACCTCACTCGGATCTCTGTTTTTTATGAAATCAGTTTTATTTGCACTCTTACTCATCATATATGACCGTGGAATGTTTAAAGTACTTCTCATTTCGGACTCAAGCTTCACAATATTTTCCGTGATGGTTAGTATGCGAAATATTCAGTTTCGGCCAATTTTCTCATTTTTTTCAATATAACCTCTTTTCGAACCTCTATTTTTGATGAAATCAGTTTTATTTGCACTCTTACTCATCGTATATGACCGTGGAATGGTTTAAAGTACTTCTCATTTCGGACTCAAAACTTCACATTTTTCGTGATGGTTAGTATGCGAAATTCTTCAGTTTCGGCCAATTTTCTTATTTTTTCAATATAACCTCACTCGGACCCTCTTTTTTATGAAATCAGTTTTATTTGCACTCTTACTCATCGTATATGACCGTGGAATGGTTTAAAGTACTTCTCATTTCGGACTCAAAGCTTCACAATATTTTCCGTGATGGTTAGTATGCGAAATTCTTTGGTTTCATCCAATTTTCTCTTTTTTTTTCAATATAACCTCTTTTCGGACCTCTGTTTTTTATGAAATCAGTTTTATTTGCACTCTTACTCATCGTATATGACCGCGAATGGTTTAAAGTACTTCTCATTTGGACTCAAAACTTCACATTTTCCGTGATGGTTAGTATGCAAATTCTTCAGTTTCGGCCAATTTTCTCTTTTTTCAATATAACCTCACTCGGACTTCTGTTTTTTATGAAATCAGTTTTATTTGCACTCACTCATCGTATATGACCGTGGAATGGTTTAAAGTACTTCTCATTTCGGACTCAAAGCTTCACAATATTTTCCGTGATGGTTAGTATGCGAAATTCTTCAGTTTCGCCAATTTTCTCATTTTTTTTCAATATAACCTCTTTTCGGACCTCTGTTTTTTATGAAATCAGTTTTATTTGCACTCTTACTCATCGTATATGACCGTGGAATGGTTCAAAGTATTTCTCATTTCGGAATCAAAGCATCACCTTTCCGTGATGGTTAGTATGCGAAATTCTTCAGTTTCGGCCAATTTTTTTCATTTTTTCAATATAACCTCACTCGGACTTCTGTTTTTTATAAAATCAGTTTTATTTGCACTCTTACTCATCGTATATGACCATGGAATGGTTTAAAGTACTTCTCATTTCGGACTCAAAACTTCACATTTTCTGTGATGATTAGTATGCGAAATTCTTCAGTTTCGGCCAATTTTCTCATTTTTTCAATAAAACCTCACTCGGACCTCTGTTTTTTATGAAATCAGTTTTATTTGCACTCTTACTCATCGTATATGACCGTGGAATGGTTTAAAGTACTTCTCATTTCGGACTCAAAGCTTCACAATATTTTCCGCGATGATTAGTCTGCGAAATTCTTCAGTTTCGGCCAATTTTCTCATTTTTTCAATATAACCTCTTTTCGGACCTCTGTTTTTTATGAAATCAGTTTTATTTGCACTCTTACTCATCGTATATGACCGTGGAATGGTTTAAAGTACTTCTCATTTTGGACTCAAAACTTCACATTTTCCGTGATGGTTAGTATGCGAAATTCTTCAGTTTCGGCCAATTTTCTCATTTTTTCAATATAACCTCACTCGGACTCTGTTTTTTATGAAATCAGTTTTATTTGCACTCTTACTCATCGTATATGACCGTGGAATGTTTTAAAGTACTTCTCATTTCGGACTCAAAGCTTCACAATATTTTCCGTGATGGTTAGTATGCGAAATTCTTCAGTTTCGGCCAATTTTCTCATTTTTTCAATATAACCTCTTTTCGGACCTCTGTTTTTTATGAAATCAGCTTTATTTGCACTCTTACTCATCGTATATGACCGTGGAATGGTTCAAAGTATTTCTCATTTCGGAATCAAAGCATCACCTTTTCCGTGATGGTTAGTATGCGAAATTCTTCAGTTTCGGCCAATTTTTTCATTTTTTCAATATAATCTCACTCAGACTTCTGTTTTTTATGAAATCGGTTTTATTTGCACTCTTACTCATCGTATATGACCATGGAATGGTTTAAATTACTTCTCATTTCGGACTCAAAACTTCACATTTTCCGTGATGGTTAGTATGCGAAATTCTTCATTTCGGCCAATTTTCTCATTTTTTCAATAAAACCTCACTCGGACCTCTGTTTTTTATGAAATCAGTTTTATTTGCACTCTTACTCATCATATATGAACATGGAATGTTTAAAGTACTTCTCATTTCGGACTCAAAGCTTCACAATATTTTCCGTGATGGTTAGTATGCGAAATTCTTCAGTTTCGGCCAATTTTCTCATTTTTTTCAATATAACCTCTTTTCGACCTCTATTTTTTATGAAATCCTTTTTATTTGCACTCTTACTCATCGTATATGACCGTGGAATGGTTTAAAGTACTTCTCATTTCGGACTCAAAACTTCACATTTTTCGTGATGGTTAGTATGCGAAATTCTTCAGTTTCGGCCAATTTTCTTATTTTTTCAATATAACCTCACTCGGACCTCTTTTTTTTATGAAATCAGTTTTATTTGCACTCTTACTCATCGTATATGACCGTGGAATGGTTTAAAGTACTTCTCATTTCGGACTCAAAGCTTCACAATATTTTCCGTGATGGTTAGTATGCGAAATTCTTCGGTTTCGGCCAATTTTCTCTTTTTTTTTTCAATATAACCTCACTCGGACCTCTGTTTTTTATGAAATCAGTTTTATTTGCACTCTTACTCATCGTATATGACCGCGGAATGGTTTAAAGTACTTCTCATTTCGGACTCAAAACTTCACATTTTCCGTGATGGTTAGTATGCGAAATTCTTCAGTTTCGGCCAATTTTCTCTTTTTTTCAATATAACCTCACTCGGACTTCTGTTTTTTATGAAATCAGTTTTATTTGCACTCTCACTCATCGTATATGACCGTGGAATGGTTTAAAGTACTTCTCATTTCGGACTCAAAGCTTCACAATATTTTCGTGATGGTTAGTATGCGAAATTCTTCAGTTTCGGCCAATTTTCTCATTTTTTCAATATAACCTCTTTTCGGACCTCTGTTTTTTATGAAATCAGCTTTATTTGCACTCTTACTCATCGTATATGACCGTGGAATGGTTCAAAGTATTTCTCATTTCGGAATCAAAGCATCACCTTTTCCGTGATGGTTAGTATGCGAAATTCTTCAGTTTCGGCCAATTTTTTCATTTTTTCAATATAACCTCACTCGGACCTCTGTTTTTTATGAAATCAGTTTTATTTGCACTCTTACTCATCGTATATGACCATGGAATGGTTTAAAGTACTTCTCATTTCGGACTCAAAACTTCACATTTTCTGTGATGGTTAGTATGCGAAATTCTTCAGTTTCGGCCAATTTTCTCATTTTTTCAATATAACCTCACTCGGACCTCTGTTTTTTATGAAATCAGTTTTATTTGCACTCTTACTCATCGTATATGACCGTGGAATGGTTTAAAGTACTTCTCATTTCGGACTCAAAGCTTCACATATTTTCCGTGATGTTAGTATGCGAAATTCTTCAGTTTCGGCCAATTTTCTCATTTTTTTCAATATAACCTCTTTCGGACCTCTGTTTTTTATGAAATCAGTTTTATTTGCACTCTTACTCATCGTATATGACCGTGGAATGGTTTAAAGTACTTCTCATTTTGGACTCAAAACTTCACATTTTCCGTGATGGTTAGTATGCGAAATTCTTCAGTTTCGGCCAATTTTCTCATTTTTTCAATATAACCTCACTCGGACTTCTGTTTTTTATGAAATATTTTATTTGCACTCTTACTCATCGTATATGACCGTGGAATGGTTTAAAGTACTTCTCATTTCGGACTCAAAGCTTCACAATATTTTCCGTGATGGTTAGTATGCGAAATTCTTCAGTTTCGGCCAATTTTCTCATTTTTTTCAATATAACCTCTTTTCGGACCTCTGTTTTTTATGAAATCAGTTTATTTGCACTCTTACTCGTCGTATATGACCGTGGAATGGTTCAAAGTATTTCTCATTTCGGAATCAAAGCATCACCTTTTCCGTGATGGTTAGTATGCGAAATTCTTCATTTTCGGCCAATTTTTTCATTTTTTCAATATAACCTCACTCGGACCTCTGTTTTTTATGAAATCAGTTTTATTTGCACTCTTACTCATCGTATATGACCATGGAATGGTTTAAAGTACTTCTCATTTCGGACTCAAAACTTCACATTTTCCGTGATGGTTAGTATGCGAAATTCTTCAGTTTCGGCCAATTTTCTCATTTTTTCAATATAACCTCACTCGGACCTCTGTTTTTTATGAAATCAGTTTTATTTGCACTCTTACTCATCGTATATGACCGTGGAATGGTTTAAAGTACTTCTCATTTCGGACTCAAAGCTTCACAATATTTTCCGTGATGGTTAGTATGCGAAATTCTTCAGTTTCGGCCAATTTTCTCATTTTTTCAATATAACCTCTTTTCGACCTCTATTTTTATGAAATCCTTTTATTTGCACTCTTACTCATCGTATATGACCGTGGAATTTTAAAGTACTTCTCATTTCGGACTCAAAACTTCACATTTTCCGTGATGGTTAGTATGCGAAATTCTTCAGTTTCGGCCAATTTTCTCATTTTTTCAATATAACCTCACTCGGACCTCTGTTTTTTATGAAATCAGTTTTATTTGCACTCTTACTCATCGTATATGACCGTGGAATGGTTTAAAGTACTTCTCATTTCGGACTCAAAGCTTCACAATATTTCCGTGATGGTTAGTATGCGAAATTCTTTGGTTTCGGCCAATTTTCTCATTTTTTCAATATAACCTCTTTCGGACCTCTGTTTTTTATGAAATCAGTTTTATTTGCACTCTTACTCATCGTATATGACCGTGGAATGGTTTAAAGTACTTCTCATTTGGACTCAAAACTTCACATTTTCCGTGATGGTTAGTATGCGAAATTCTTCAGTTTCGGCCAATTTTCTCATTTTTTCAATATAACCTCACTCGGACTTCTGTTTTTATGAAATCGGTTTTATTTGCACTCTTACTCATCGTATATGACCGTGGAATGTTTTAAAGTACTTCTCATTTCGGACTCAAAGCTTCACAATATTTTCCGTGATGGTTAGTATGCGAAATTCTTCTATTTCGGCCAATTTTTTCATTTTTTCAATATAACCTCACTCGGACCTCTGTTTTTTATGAAATCAGTTTTTTTGCACTCTTACTCATCGTATATGACCATGGAATGGTTTAAAGTCTTCTCATTTCGGACTCAAAATTACACATTTTCTGTGATGGTTAGTATGCGAAATTCTTCAGTTTCGGCCAATTTTCTCATTTTTTCAATATAACCTCACTCGGACCTCTGTTTTTTATGAAATCAGTTTTATTTGCACTCTTACTCATCGTATATGACCGTGGAATGGTTTAAAGTACTTCTCATTTCGGAATCAAACTTCACAATATTTTCCGTGATGGTTAGTGTGCGAAATTCTTCAGTTTCGGCCAATTTTCTCATTTTTTTTCAATATAACCTCTTTCGGACCTCTGTTTTTTATGAAATCAGTTTTATTTGCACTCTTACTCATCGTATATGACCGTGGAATGGTTTAAAGTACTTCTCATTTTGGACTCAAAACTTTACATTTTCCGTGATGGTTAGTATGCGAAATTCTTCAGTTTCGGCCAATTTTCTCATTTTTTCAATATAACCTCACTCGGACCTCTGTTTTTTATGAAATCAGTTTTATTTGCACTCTTACTCATCGTATATGACCGTGGAATGGTTTAAAGTACTTCTCATTTCGGACTCAAAGCTTCACAATATTTTCCGTGATGGTTAGTATGCGAAATTCTTCAGTTTCGGCTAATTTTCTCATTTTTTTCAATATAACCTCTTTCGGACCTCTGTTTTTTATGAAATCAGTTTTATTTGCACTCTTACTCATCGTATATGACCGTGGAATGGTTTAAAGTACTTCTCATTTCGGACTCAAAACTTCACATTTTCTGTGATGGTTAGTATGCGAAATTCTTCAGTTTCGGCCAATTTTCTCATTTTTTCAATATAACCTCACTCGGACCTCTGTTTTTTATGAAATCGTTTTATTTGCACTCTTACTCATCGTATATGACCGTGGAATGGTTTAAAGTACTTCTCATTTCGGACTCAAAGCTTCACAATATTTTCTGTGATGGTTAGTATGCGAAATTCTTCAGTTTCGGCCAATTTTCTCATTTTTTTAAATATAACTCTTTTCGAACCTCTATTTTTTATGAAATCCTTTTTATTTGCACTCTTACTCATCGTATATGACCGTGGAATGGTTTAAAGTACTTCTCATTTCGGACTCAAAACTTCACATTTTCCGTGATGGTTAGTATGCGAAATTCTTCGGTTTCGTCCAATTTTTTCATTTTTTCAATATAACCTCACTCGGACCTCTGTTTTTTATGAAATCAGTTTTATTTGCACTCTTACTCATCGTATATGACCTTGGAATGGTTTAAAGTACTTCTCATTTCGGACTCAAAGCTTCACAATATTTTCCGTGATGGTTAGTCTGCGAAATTCTTTGTTTCATCCAATTTTCTCATTTTTTTCAATATAACCTCTTTTCGGACCTCTGTTTTTTATGAAATCAGTTTTATTTGCACTCTTAATCATCGTATATGACCGTGGAATGGTTTAAAGTACTTCTCATTTTGGACTCAAAACTTCACATTTTCCGTGATGGTTAGTATGCGAAATTCTTCAGTTTCGGCCAATTTTCTCATTTTTTCAATATAACCTCACTCGGACTTCTGTTTTTATGAAATCAGTTTTATTTGCACTCTTACTCATCGTATATGACCGTGGAATGTTTTAAAGTACTTCTCATTTCGGACTCAAATCTTCACAATATTTTCCGTGATGGTTAGTATGCGAAATTCTTCAGTTTCGGCCAATTTTCTCATTTTTTCAATATAACCTCACTCGGACCTCTGTTTTTTATGAAATCAGTTTTATTTGCACTCTTACTCATCGTATATGACTGTGGAATGGTTTAAAGTACTCATTTCGGACTCAAAGCTTCACAATATTTTCTGCGAAATTCATCAGTTTCGGCTAATTTTCTCTTTTTTTTTCAATATAACCTCTTTTCGGACCTCTGTTTTTTATGAAATCAGTTTTATTTGCACTCTTACTCATCGTATATGACCGTGGAATGGTTTAAATTACTTCTCATTTTGGACTCAAAACTTCACATTTTCCGTGATGGTTAATATGCGAAATTCTCCAGTTTCGGCCAATTTTCTCATTTTTTCAATATAACCTCACTTGGACTTCTGTTTTTTATGAAATCAGTTTTATTTGCACTCTCACTCATCGTATATGACCGTGGAATGGTTTAAAGTACTTCTCATTTCGGACTCAAAGCTTCACAATATTTTCCGTGATGGTTAGTATGCGAAATTCTTCAGTTTCAGCCAATTTTCTCATTTTTTTCAATATAACCTCTTTTCGGACCTCTGTTTTTTATGAAATCAGTTTTATTTGCACTCTTACTCATCGTATATGACCGTGGAATGGTTCAAAGTATTTCTCATTTCGGAATCAAAGCATCACGTTTTCCGTGATGGTTAGTATGCGAAATTCTTCAGTTTCGGCCAATTTTTTTCATTTTTTCAATATAACCTCACTCGGACCTCTGTTTTTTATAAAATCGTTTTATTTGCACTCTTACTCATCGTATATGACCATGGAATGGTTTAAAGTACTTCTCATTTCGGACTCAAAACTTCGAATTTTCCGTGATGGTTAGTATGCGAAATTCTTCAGTTTCGGCCAATTTTCTCATTTTTTCAATAAAACCTCACTCGGACCTCTGTTTTTTATGAAATCAGTTTTATTTGCACTCTTACTCATCGTATATGAACGTGGAATGGTTTAAAGTACTTCTCATTTCGGACTCAAAGCTTCACAATATTTTCTGTGATGGTTAGTATGCGAAATTATTCAGTTTCGGCCAATTTTCTCATTTTTTTCAATATAACCTCTTTTCGAACCTCTATTTTTGATGAAATCCTTTTTATTTGCACTCTTACTCATCGTATATGACCGTGGAATGGTTTAAAGTACTTCTCATTTCGGACTCAAAACTTCACATTTTCCGTGATGGTTAGTATGCGAAATTCTTCAGTTTCGGCCAATTTTCTCATTTTTTCAATATAACCTCACTCGGACCTTTGTTTTTTATGAAATCAGTTTTATTTGCACTCTTACTCATCATATATGAACGTGGAATGGTTTAAAGTACTTCTCATTTCGGACTCAAAGCTTCACAATATTTTCTGTGATGGTTAGTATGCGAAATTCTTCAGTTTCGGCCAATTTTCTCATTTTTTCAATATAACCTCTTTTCGAACCTCTATTTTTTATGAAATCCTTTTTATTTGCACTCTTACTCATCGTATATGACCGTGGAATGGTTTAAAGTACTTCTCATTTCGGACTCAAAACTTCACATTTTCCGTGATGGTTAGTATGCGAAATTCTTCAGTTTCGGCCAATTTTTTCATTTTTTCAATATAACCTCACTCGGACCTCTGTTTTTTATGAAATCAGTTTTATTTGCACTCTTACTCATCGTATATGACCTTGGAATGGTTTAAAGTACTTCTCATTTCGGACTCAAAGCTTCACAATATTTTCCGTGATGGTTAGTATGCGAAATTCTTTGTTTCGGCCAATTTTCTCATTTTTTTCAATATAACCTCTTTTCGGACCTCTGTTTTTTATGAAATCAGTTTTATTTGCACTCTTACTCATCGTATATGACCGTGGAATGGTTTAAAGTACTTCTCATTTTGGACTCAAAACTTCACATTTTCCGTGATGGTTAGTATGCGAAATTCTTCAGTTTCGGCCAATTTTCTCATTTTTTCAATATAACCTCACTCGGACTCTGTTTTTATGAAATCAGTTTTATTTGCACTCTTACTCATCGTATATGACCATGGAATGTTTTAAAGTACTTCTCATTTCGGACTCAAATCTTCACAATATTTTCCGTGATGGTTAGTATGCGAAATTCTTCAGTTTCGGCCAATTTTCTCATTTTTTCAATATAACCTCACTCGGACCTCTGTTTTTTATGAAATCAGTTTTATTTGCACTCTTACTCATCGTATATGACTGTGGAATGGTTTAAAGTACTCATTTCGGACTCAAAGCTTCACAATATTTTCTGCGAAATTCTTCAGTTTCGGCTAATTTTCTCATTTTTTTTTCAATATAACCTCTTTCGGACCTCTGTTTTTTATGAAATCAGTTTTATTTGCACTCTTACTCATCGTATATGACCATGGAATGGTTTAAATTACTTCTCATTTTGGACTCAAAACTTCACATTTTCCGTGATGGTTAGTATGCGAAATTCTTCAGTTTCGGCCAATTTTCTCATTTTTTCAATATAACCTCACTCGGACTTCTGTTTTTTATGAAATCAGTTTTATTTGCACTCTCACTCATCGTATATGACCGTGGAATGGTTTAAAGTACTTCTCATTTCGGACTCAAAGCTTCACAATATTTTCCGTGATGGTTAGTATGCGAAATTCTTCAGTTTCGGCCAATTTTCTCATTTTTTTCAATATAACCTCTTTTCGGACCTCTGTTTTTTATGAAATCAGCTTTATTTGCACTCTTACTCATCGTATATGACCGTGGAATAGTTTCAAAGTATTTCTCATTTCGGAATCAAAGCATCACCTTTTCCGTGATGGTTAGTATGCGAAATTCTTCAAATTCGACCAATTTTTTCATTTTTTCAATATAACCTCACTCGGACCTCTGTTTTTTATGAAATCAGTTTTATTTGCACTCTTACTCGTCGTATATGACCGTGGAATGGTTCAAAGTATTTCTCATTTCGGAATCAAACCATCACGGTTTCCGTGATGGTAAGTAAGCGAAATTCTTCAGTTTCGGCCAATTTTCTCATTTTTTCAATATAACCTCACTCGGACCTCTGTTTTTTATGAAATCAGTTTTATTTGCACTCTTACTCATCGTATATGACCTTGGAATGGTTTAAAGTACTTCTCATTTCGGACTCAAAGCTTCACAATATTTTCCGTGATGGTTAGTCTGCGAAATTCTTTGGTTTCATCCAATTTTTTCATTTTTTCAATATAACCTCACTCGGACCTCTATTTTTTATGAAATCAGTTTTATTTGCACTCTTACTCATCGTATATGACCGTGGAATGGTTTAAAGTACTTCTCATTTCGGACTCAAAGCTTCACAATATTTTCCGTGATGGTTAGTATGCGAAATTCTTCAGTTTCGGCCAATTTTCTCATTTTTTCAATAAAACCTCACTCGGACCTTTGTTTTTTATGAAATAAGTTTTATTTTCACTCTTACTCATCGTATATGACCAAGGAATGGTTCAAAGTATTTCTCATTTCGGAATCAAAGCATCACGTTTTCTGTGATGGTAAGTATGCGAAATTCTTCGGTTTCGGCCAATTTTATCATTTTTTCAATATAACCTCTTTTCGGACCTCTGTTTTTTATGAAATCAGTTTTATTTGCACTCTTACTTATCGTATATGACCGTGGAATGGTTTAAATTACTTCTCATTTTGGACTCAAAACTTCACATTTTCCGTGATGGTTAGTATGCGAAATTCTTTAGTTTCGGCCAATTTTCTCATTTTTTCAATAGAACCTCACTCGGACCTCTGTTTTTATGAAATCAGTTTTATTTTCACTCTTACTCATCATATATGACCTGGAATGGTTTAAAGTACTTCTTATTTCTGACTCAAAGCTTCACAATATTTTCCGTGATGGTTAGTATGAGAAATTATTCAGTTTCGGCCAATTTTCTCATTTTTTTCAATATAACCTCTTTCGAACCTCTATTTTTGATGAAATCCTTTTTATTTGCACTCTTACTCATCGTATATGACCGTGGAATGGTTTAAAGTACTTCTCATTTCGGACTCAAAACTTCACATTTTCCTTGATGGTTAGTATGCGAAATTCTTCAGTTTCGGCCAATTTTCTCATTTTTTCAATATAACCTCACTCGGACCTCTGTTTTTTATGAAATCAGTTTTATTTGCACTCTTACTCATCGTATATGACCGTGGAATGGTTTAAATACTTCTCATTTCGGACTCAAAGTTTCACAATATTTTACGTGATGGTTAGTATGCGAAATTCTTCAGTTTCGACCAATTTTCTTATTTTTTCAATATAACCTCTTTTCAAACCTCTGTTTTTTATTAAATCAGTTTTGTTTGCACTCTTACTCATCGTATATGACCGTGGAATGGTTTAAAGTACTTCTCATTTCGGACTCAAAACTTCACATTTTCCGTGATGGTTAGTATGCGAAATTCTTCAATTTCGGCCAATTTTTTCATTTTTTCAATATAACCTAACTCGGACCTCTGTTTTTTGTTGAATCAGTTTTATTTGAACTCTTACTCATCGTGTATGACCATGGAATTGTTTAAAGTACTTTTCATTTCGGACTCAAAACTTCACTTTTTCCGTGATGGTTAGTATGCGAAATTCTTCAGTTTCGGCCAATTTTTTCATTTTTTCAATATAACCTCACTCGGACCTTTGTTTTTTATGAAATCAGTTTTATTTGCACTCTTACTCATCGTATATGACCGTGGAATGGTTCAAAGTATTTCTCATTTCGGAATCAAAGCATCACCTTTTCCGTGATGGTAAGTAAGCGAAATTCTTCAGTTTCGGCTAATTTTCTCATTTTTTCAATATAACCTCACTCGGACCTCTGTTTTTTATGAAATCAGTTTTATTTGCACTCTTACTCATCGTATATGACCATGGAATGGTTCAAAGTATTTCTCATTTCGGACTCAAAACTTCACATTTTCCGTGATGGTTAGTATGCGAAATTCTTCAGTTTCGGCCAATTTTTTAATTTTTTCAATATAACCTCACTCGGACTTCTGTTTTTTATGAAATCAGTTTATTTGCACTCTTACTCATCGTATATGACCCTGGAATGTTTTAAAGTACTTTCATTTCGGGCTCAAAGCTTCACATATTTTCGTGATGGTTAGTATGTGAAATTCTTCAATTTCGGCCATTTTTTTCATTTTTTCAATATAACCTCACTCGGACCTCTGTTTTTTATGAAATCAGTTTTATTTGAACTCTTACTCATCGTATATGATCATGGAATAGTTTAAAGTTCTTCTCATTTCGGCCTCAAAACTTCACTTTTTCTGTGATGGTTAGTATGTGAAATTCTTCAGTTTCGGTTAATTTTTTCATTTTTTAAATATAACCTCACTCGGACCTTTGTTTTTTATGAAATCAGTTTATTTGCACTCTTACTCATCGTATATGACCGTGGAATGGTTCAAAGCATTTCTCATTTCGGAATCAAAGCATCACCTTTTCCGTGATGGTAAGTAAGCGAAATTCTTCAGTTTCGGCTAATTTTCTCATTTTTTCAATATAACCTCACTCGGACCTCTGTTTTTTATGAAATCAGTTTTATTTGCACTCTTACTCATCGTATATGACCGTGGAATGGTTTAAAGTACTTCTCATTTCGGACTCAAAGCTTCACAATATTTTCCGCGATGGTTAGTCTGCGAAATTCTTCAGTTTCGGCCAATTTTCTCATTTTTTTTCAATATAACCTCTTTTCGGACCTCTGTTTTTGATGAAATCAGTTTTATTTGCACTCTTACTCATCGTATATGACCGTGGAATGGTTTAAAGTACTTCTCATTTGGACTCAAAACTTCACATTTTCCGTGATGGTTAGTATGCGAAATTCTTCAGTTTCGGCCAATTTTCTCATTTTTTCAATATAACCTCACTCGGATTCTGTTTTTTATGAAATCAGATTTATTTGCACTCTTACTCATCGTATATGACCGTGGAATGGTTTAAAGTACTTCTCATTTCGGACTCAAAGCTTCACAATATTTTCCGCGATGGTTAGTCTGCGAAATTCTTCAGTTTCGGCCAATTTTCTCATTTTTTTTTCAATATAACCTCTTTTCGGACCTCTGTTTTTGATGAAATCAGTTTTATTTGCACTCTTACTCATCGTATACGACCGTGGAATGGTTCAAAGTATCTCATTTCGGAATCAAACATCACGGTTTCCGTGATGGTAAGTAATCGAAATTTTTCCGTTTCTGCCAATTTTCTCTTTTTTTTCAATATAACCTCACTCGGACCTCTTTTTTTTATGAAATCAGTTTTATTTGCACTCTTACTCATCGTATATGACCGTGGAATGGTTTAAGTACTTCTCATTTCGGACTCAAAGCTTCACAATATTTTCCTTGATGGTTAGTATGCGAAATTCTTCAGTTTCAGCCAATTTTCTCATTTTTTTCAATATAACCTCTTTTCGGACCTCTGTTTTTTATGAAATCAGCTTTATTTGCACTCTTACACATCGTATATGACCGTGGAATTGTTTAAAGTACATCTCATTTCTGACCCAAAACTTCACATTTTCCGTGATGGTTAGTATGCGAAATTCTTCAAATTCGACCATTGTTTTCATTTTTTCAATATAAGCTCACTCAGACCTCTGTTTTTTATGAAATCAGTTTTATTTGCACTCTTACTCGTCGTATATGACCGTGGAATGGTTCAAAGTATTTCTCATTTCGGAATCAAAGCATCACGGTTTCCGTGATGGTAAGTAAGTGAAATTCTTCAGTTTCGGCCAATCTAGTCATTTTTTCAATATAACCTCACTCGGACCTCTGTTTTTTATGAAATCAGTTTTATTTGCACTCTTACTCATCGTATATGACCGTGGAATGGTTTAAAGTACTTCTCATTTCGAACTCAAAGCTTCACAATATTTTCCGTGATGGTTAGTATGCGAAATTCTTCAGTTTCGGCCAATTTTCTCTATTTTTCAATATAACCTCACTCGGACCTCTGTTTTTTATGAAATCAGTTTTATTTGCACTCTTACTCATCGTATATGACCGCGGAATGGTTTAAAGTACTTCTCATTTTGGACTCAAAGCTTCACAATATTTTCTGTGATGGTTAGTATGCGAAATTCTTCAGTTTCGGCCAATTTTCTCATTTTTTTCAATATAACCTCTTTTCGGACCTCTGTTTTTTATGAAATCAGTTTTATTTACACTTTTACTCATCCTATATGACTGTGGAATGGTTTAAAGTACTTCTCATTTCGGAGTCAAAACTTCACATTTTCCGTGATGGTTAGTATGCGAAATTCTTCAGTTTCGGCCAATTTTTTCATTTTTTCAATATAACCTCTATCGGACCTCTGTTTTTTATGAAATCAGTTTTATTTGCACTCTTACTCATCGTATATGACCGCGGAATGGTTTAAAGTACTTCTCATTTTGGACTCAAAGCTTCACAATATTTTCCGTGATGGTTAGTATGCGAAATTCTTCAGTTTCGGCCAATTTTCTCTTCTTTTTTTTCAATATAACCTCTTTCGGACCTCTGTTTTTTATGAAATCAGTTTTATTTGCACTCTTACTCATCGTATATGACCATGGAATGGTTTAAAGTACTTCTCATTTCGGACTCAAAACTTCACATTTTCTGTGATGGTTAGTATGCGAAATTTTTCAGTTTCGGCCAATTTTCTCATTTTTTCAATAAAACCTCACTCGGACCTTTGTTTTTTATGAAATAAGTTTTTTTTTCACTCTTACTCATCGTATATGACCGTGGAATGGTTCAAAGTATTTCTCATTTCGGAATCAAAGCATCACGTTTTCTGTGATGGTAAGTATGCGAAATTCTTCGGTTTCGGCCAATTTTATCATTTTTTCAATATAACCTCTTTTCGGACCTCTGTTTTTGATGAAATCAGTTTTATTTTCACTCTTACTTATCGTATATGATCGTGGAATGGTTTAAATTACTTCTCATTTTGGACTCAAAACTTCACATTTTCCGTGATGGTTAGTATGCGAAATTCTTTAGTTTCGGCCAATTTTCTCATTTTTTCAATAGAACCTCACTCGGACCTCTGTTTCTTATGAAATCAGTTTTATTTGCACTCTTACTCATCATATATGAACCTGGAATGGTTTAAAGTACTTCTCATTTCGGACTCAAAGCTTCACAATATTTTCCGTGATGGTTAGTATGAGAAATTATTCAGTTTCGGCCAATTTTCTCATTTTTTTCAATATAACCTCTTTTCGAACATCTATTTTTGATGAAATCCTTTTTATTTGCACTCTTACTCATCGTATATGACCGTGGAAATGTTAAAGTACTTCTCATTTCGGACTCAAAACTTCACATTTTCCTTGTTGGTTAGTATGCGAAATTCTTCAGTTTCGGCCAATTTTCTCATTTTTTCAATATAACCTCACTCGGACCTCTGTTTTTTATGAAATCAGTTTTATTTGCACTCTTACTCATCGTATATGACCGTGGAATGGTTTAAAGTACTTCTCATTTCGGACTCAAAGTTTCACAATATTTTACGTGATGGTTAGTATGCGAAATTCTTCAGTTTCGACCAATTTTCTTATTTTTTTCAATATAACCTCTTTTCAAACCTCTGTTTTTTATTAAATCAGTTTTATTTGCACACTTACTCATCGTATATGACCGTGGAATGGTTTAAAGTACTTCTCATTTCGGACTCAAAACTTCACATTTTCCGTGATGGTTAGTATGCGAAATTCTTCAATTTCGGCCAATTTTTTCATTTTTTCAATATAACCTAACTCGGACCTCTGTTTTTTGTGGAATCAGTTTTATTTGAACTCTTACTCATCGTGTATGACCATGGAATGGTTTAAAGTACTTTTCATTTCGGACTCAAAACTTCACTTTTTCCGTGATGGTTAGTATGTGAAATTCTTCAGTTTCGGCCAATTTTTTCATTTTTTCAATATAACCTCACTCGGACCTTTTTTGTTTTTATGAAATCAGTTTTATTTGCACTCTTACTCATCGTATATGACCGTGGAATGGTTCAAAGTATTTCTCATTTCGGACTCAAAACTTCACATTTTCCGTGATGGTTAGTATGCGAAATTCTTCAGTTTCGGCCAATTTTTTCATTTTTTCAATATAACCTCACTCGGACTTCTGTTTTTTATGAAATCAGTTTTATTTGCACTCTTACTCATCGTATATGACCGTTGAATGTTTTAAAGTACTTCTCATTTCGGACTCAAAGTTGCACAATATTTTCCGGGATGGTTAGTATGCGAAATTTTTCAATTTCGGCCAATTTTTTCATTTTTTCAATATAACCTCACTCGGACCTCTGTTTTTTATGAAATCAGTTTTATTTGAACTCTTACTCATCGTATATGACCATGGAATAGTTTAAAGTTCTTCTCATTTCGGACTCAAAACTTCACTTTTTCTGTGATTGTTAGTATGCGAAATTCTTCAGTTTCGTCTAATTTTTTCATTTTTTCAATATAACCTCACTCTGACCTTTGTTTTTTATGAAATCAGTTTTATTTGCACTCTTACTCATCGTATATGACCGTGGAATGGTTCAAAGTATTTCTTATTTCGGAATCAAAGCATCACCTTTTTCGTGATGAAAAATAAGCGAAATTCTTCAGTTTCGGCCAATTTTCTTACTTTTTCAATATAACCTCACTCGAACCTCTGTTTTTTATGAAATCTGTTTTATTTGCACTCTTACTCATCGTATATGACCTTGGAATGGTTTAAAGTATTTCTCATTTCGGACTCAAAGCTTCAAAGTATTTTCCGTGATGGTCAATATGCGAAATTCTTCAGTTTCGGCCAATTTTCTCATTTTTTTTCAATACAACCTCTTTTCAAACTCAATTTTTTATGAAATCAATTTTATTTGCACTCTTACTCATCCTATATGACCGTTGAATGGTTTACAGTACTTCTCATTTCGGACTCAAAACTTCACATTTTCCGTGATGGTTAGTATGCGAAATTCTTCAATTTTGGCCAATTTTTTCATATTTTCAATATAACCTCACTCGACTTCTGTTTTTTATAAAATCAGTTTTATTTGCACTCTTACTCATCGTATATGACCATGGTAAAGTTTAAAGTACTTCTCATTCCGGACTCAAAACTTCACATTTTCTGTGATGGTATACGAAATTCTTCAGTTTCGGCCGATTTTCTGATTTTTTTCAATAAAACCTCACTCGGACCTTTGTTTTTTATGAAATCAATTTTATTTGCATTCTTACTCATCGTATATGACCGTGGAATAGTTCAAAGTATTTCTCATTTCGGAATCAAAGCATCACTTTTTCCGTGATGGTAAGTAAGGGAAATTCTTCAGTTTCGGCCAATTTTCTCATTTTTTTCAATATAACCTCACTCGGACCTCTGTTTTTTATGAAATCAGTTTTATTTGCACTCTTACTCATTGTATATAACTGCGGAATTGTTTAAAGTACTTCTCATTTCGGACTCAAAGCTTCACAATATTTTCCGTGATGGTTAGTATGCGAAATTCTTTAGTTTCAGCCAATTTTCTCATTTTTTTCAATATAACCTCTTTTTGAATCTCTGTTTTTTATGAAATCAGTTTTATTTGCACTCTTTTCGAACATCCTTGCTTCATCAAACTTACACAAACAAAAACCCACTCTACTTTAGGAATCAATTTTAACTGTATTCGTGTTTATGAACAAACACATTGACTAAGAAAAATCACACTATACCAATATCAATCATTTAAAGTAATACCAATATTGGTTATGTTAGTCAAGATTGTTAGTTTGGCCCAAAAAAATCAAGATTGCTAGACCTAACCAACTGAATAAGCGAAGGATAACATATTAACGTAATAAAGTTATCAATAAAATATGTAGACAATTAACATGCATACTTGTTTGTTTTGTGGTCGGCTCTTGACTCCAAATTATATAGATATATAGTCGGTGTTTTCCTTCAATACGAATCAGGATTGCCTTACAGTGAAGCACAAAAAAGAGAATATTTAGTAGAAAAGTTAATAAAAATGAACAAATGCTCATCTTATAAATAGACCTGAAAAATACATTGCATCATAGTGAATAGTTCATTTTAATAGCAGAATAACCCTCACCTCAAAATAGGGAGATTTCCATTTTAGCCATTCTTGTCCCCTAACCAACAACAAGCGATAAAAAAAAGTAACACTTCTACAGTCTCCCAAAGAAACCATTGAAAGTGAATTCCAGTACCATGACGGCAAAGCGATGAGCGGGCGAACTGAGAGCGATGGCAGAGCAGGTAGCGGTACGTTCTCCTTTTTAGGTGTGTGGTGGTGATAAGAACGAGAATATGCGTGTGAAAAGTCCAATAGGCGAGCGATGGACGAGTCGCCGGCGGTGATGGAGCAGGTAGCGTTACGTTTGCTTTTTAGGTGTGTGTGGTGGGGTGGCTATGGTGATGCGAACGAGAATTTGCGTGTGAAAATTGAAAAGTTCCAATCTTCCTTCTTCATTATCATTACCATTACGGCTTGGCCCAAAAAAAGCATCACATTGTGGTAGTTCGGCTATGATTCCGATCCAATCTGGTTTAGATTTACATTTGTATCGGACTGGCCTAGACATAGTGGTTATTCAAATGGTGCCCTTTAAAAGAAAGGCACCATTGGGGTGAGAACCCAACACATATTATATATTGGTATAGTATAACGTTAAACTACAGTTTCGAAAAGGTTTGCATACTCTAACAAATGCAAAATTAAAAAAAGTTGGGTAGTTATTAAGATCATTTGGTGTGACTTTTTCCAGATAATGTTGACATGTTCTTAAACAGTTGCACGTAACCATATAAAAAATATGTCTCACTTTTTAGCACTAAATTTGCAATTTGTGTTATTAGAAAGAATCTATGCAATTGGCAACAAGTAACAAACATTGAGGTGTGATTTGCAATGCTAATTATGTCGAACATTCTTCTGGAAGTGCGAAAATTGCAACACTACTTAATAAATATGATCATATCAACCCTACGATACGACATAGACCATGTTTAACTACTTTTCAACTGTGATGACGACGGCTGAGCCTCTTCTTTTTCAGCTTCCGGCAACTTCATTGACGATGGCTGAGCATCGACTTTTTCATTCTCCGGCAACTTCTTGGACGATGTCTGAGCATCGGCTTTTTCAGTTTCCGGCAATTTGGTTACTTGATCCGAGTCGATACCGCAGGCTCGCTCCTCCCTAAACTTTTTGTAGATATCACTTCTGTAAAACTTTCTCGTCCTAAACCCCAGAATCAAAGAAAAAAGCGCACCCACTAAACTCGCGCCTATGATTATGAAAAAAGCTGGTTGGTAGCACTTCACCCCGATGCAACTCAACTGCTCACCCGGCTTCCTCACTCTCCCAGACGCAGCTAGTTGGCGCTTAGCCTCACGGTCATAGAAGTGTCCAGTGATCCAGTAATTGAGAAGATAGAGCCCTAAAGGGCTAGCCGCCGCACCAAAGTTAAACAATGTGGAGTAGTACCTGAGCCCGAATATCTCCGAAATGATAGCAAAGAGGAGCGGCCACTGTGCCCCGAACGAAAACCCGATTAGGATCGACGATATATATAACCCGCCGGGAACATTAAACGCTATCAGAACGTGGCCTACGCAGGTGACAAGTGTCATGACAGTGATCATGTACGGACGGGGCCACTTGTACTTGATAAGAATGTACTCCGACCCGAACCCTGATGCGACACGACCCATGTAATTCCATATGCTCACTAGGGATATGAAAGTTGACGTGCTCTTCGCAGGGTAGCCTAGTGACGCCCCGATTTGACCCAGATTGTCGATAGCGGTCGAGCAACCCCCAATCGCGCACACCATTGAGAGAAACAGGATTAGCATGTCTAAGCTGAAGAAGGCTTGTAGGATTGTGTAGTCTTCGCCACGTGTCTGGTGGTGGAACGCGGTTTTCCAACACGACGGCTCCTTTTCCAACTTTTTGTCGCCGTCCTCGGTAGAACCGGTGGCCGATGAGGTCGGTTTAGGGTCGTCTTCGAGGTTTTGAGTAGTAATTGTGATTGGTGAAGTCGGGTCATGAATGGTGGCGGCTTTCTTTGCCATGAGAATCTTATACTCCTCATTAACGACGGTTACGATAGGAATGAAGAGTAGAATGATAACCCCACTAGCACTAGCTGCATATAAGGGTCTTGTGAAATTGAACTGCTTCTCCAATATGATCATCATCATCAGAAACGCAGCAAGCCCTAATGATAGGTATAGGAAGTTAAAGATCACCTTGTCCTCATTCTTCTGCCTAGCCACCTTCTTCATGATCCGAACCGCCGGAAGCAAGACCAGAGCCACGGCTACCGGCAGCCACGCTAGGAGCAAGATCAATGCTTTGGAGTCGTCGTAATAAACGGCATAGTAGATTTGGGTTACGATGGCACCGCTAAGGCCGATGTAACCCTTGAGGACACCAATGACGGTGCCTCGACTTTCCGGAAAGTTCTTGACCGCTGTGATTAGGGCACCGACGTTTCCGTAGGCCTGGGAATTGCCTGCAACGGCAATGTAGACGCACATCTGCCAGATTGCCGGAGTGGCGATGCGCTTTGTGACCGCGAGCCACACCATGAAGTAGCCGGAGAAGTTAAGGGCTGCACCTAATATGAGCACCACCGATGCCGGGGCGACCTCGTTTATTAGCCCGGCTATGATGCCGAAATTGGCACCCAAGTCCTTGGAAAAACTCATAAGGTTGATTGTCGACTGGTCGTAACCCAGAGCCGACTTGATGTCGCGAGTGTAAAGACCGAAGATGTAGACGGTTCCGTCGATTGACATAATGAGGCACGCCGCGAAGAACATGAACCATCGGCCGGTTAAGACCTGAAAGATGAGCCTTCTTACATCGGCGCACCCTGAAAGACCACCGGTAGAGCCAGATCCCTCACTCACCATTGTGTTAGTTAACTTAATTGCTTGTGTGATGAGCTGAGTGCACCAATAATGCAAATATATAGATGGATAAGATTTGTTGCGTCGTTTTCAGAGAATAGGAGTGATAACAGTAGTGAAGATTCAGTCTTTTGCTATTTTTGGACATGTACGGTCAAGTAATTAGGTACAATGTACCTGGAACTCATTGTACAATAATAACCGCGCACAATTAACGTACGTGTGTCAAAGATTTAACTGTGCCATTTGTCTAGAGTTGGTGCTCCATCTAGTGTTGACTTGGAAATTAATTCGGGAGGTTAATTTTCAGTGTAAAACTGTGGATGTATAGTATTTGAAAGAAAGTCGAAGCGAAGAATTCTTAGTAAAAGCGTATATAAAAAATAATGTTACCACATACGTACGTATAAAGAATATTGCAGATATATTAGTTAATTATATTATCCTAAACTTACATCAACTAGATAGCGGTAAATTGAAGTTACAATTATTTCACAAAATTAGAAAGTGCATTGTTAATTCACATACATTAAATAAGTAAACAATGGTGTATTGAGTTCGAACCGTATTGCATAAAAAATATGAGGAAAAAAACTTATTGATCAGACATGCATGTACCAAAAGACCTTTATTTAAAGGTGATGGTTCCGCTTGTATTCAAACTCTCTATAATTACTTTCGGGTATTGCAATTTATTTTATGAATAGTTTAACCAATCATATTTCTTGAATTGATATCAAAGGACAAGGGAAGTGGTTCCCAATTTTTTTTTTTCAATAGAGATTTTTTTGTTGCCCAATTTCAATAGGATAGATTGAATAAACATTATTGGATATCATTCAATTATTATCTTACTAATATGCATATAAATAAATTTGGCAATAAATCATTGGATATTATTCAATTACTATCTTACTAATATGTGTATAACTAAATTTGGCAATAAAACAAATGTATACATATATATATATATATATGACACCGGAGTAGTCCGGCGTCACAAGGCCGGCGTCTCCGGCCCTGGGTCCTTGGGTGAGTGACACCCGGGTTTCCGCTTTACGAAACTACAATTTTTACACGGGTCTCTCTTGTACAATTTTCGAACTCTATAAATAGAAGAAGACATTTTTTTTCGTTTTAACGACTTAAATTCTTCGAACTCTACATTCTCTCTACTTTATATTCTAGAATCCGACTCCGACTTTATGCCCAATATATATATACTTTATTAATGGACGGTATGTATAGAGAGTTTTTTTTTTTTTTTGTGGGTAGTAAGTTTTTATAGAAAGGTTATTTGGCAGTATTGTATTACTTACTTACCTTTTCTTTGGCTAATATTTGCTTACTAATTATTCAGGTAGCTACTATATATGTTTGACAATAAATTTAGTATAAGAAAATAGAATTTGCTAATGTGAAAAATTATGTGAGTGACAACATTTACAAAATTTAAATAAACTATGTTTTTAAGGTTCATTTTTAGCTCGAAAGGAACGTCGTAACACATGGGAATTTGATCTCGATCTGACTAATCTGCTACCAACAAGACTAATTAATATTCAAAATAGTTTTCATCTTTCTAATTTCAAAACTATTTATACATCCATATCGCCCACGATATTTTTATATAACAGAAGACATCCCGAATTGTGAAGTCAACTCTCTATTACAAACTCTGAACATGACAAATGGCACAGTGATTACATTTCTAACACACATTTGTGCGGTTACTGTTACACACTCCTGTCCTAGCTAGGTACATTAATTGCACCTTACTGGCAGTACACACATATCCAATTACTAATCATCACCTTCGTCAAAAAAAAAAAAATTACTAATCATCACCAAGTTGTCATGATTTGATAATAGAATCAAATCATGACCAGTCAGTTAATCGTAAAAACGTATAATAATTATAGATTAACATATGAAATAGAAATAATTTTTTTAATAATTTTTTTGTAACATTCAATATATAAGGAATAATGTATATAAATTACTATCTCAATTAAATAAACAACAACCATAAAGTTGGTCATAATTACATGGTATACCACTATCTCACGGTCAATTTGTTTTCAAAATGACACTTTAGAGTCTCTATCAGTCCTAAAAATCATTTAAAATATGTACCCGATATAAAATATTAAATAATTTAATCAAAGAATACCTTAAATTGTGTAACATTAAACGTTATAAATGATTATGAATAATTATAACATACTATTCTAATTCGATATGCTTCTCTATTTCAACAAATGATATAATTATAGAAGAATCTATTAGGAGATGAAGAATTATTTGTCCGCACGAAATTTTATAAAAGCCATTATATCGGTTTAAAGTTGAGAAAATTTAATTTTATCACCCTAAATTTATAAATATATTAAAGAGATGTTAATTTTATTAATTCCCGTCTTCATCCTTAATATATATAATTTTATGTTAACTAGAATCGTTGGATCGTTTTACTTAATTGGGGTCGTAGAATCGTAAAATCCTAAGATCGGAATCATTGATCCATTAATATTCTATAAGATTAAAATCCTACAAGGTATCAATATCGTTTTACATCACCAGAATCGTAAAATCATATGAAGAAGTCGAGAAATACAAAGCAAGACTTGTCGTGAAGGGATACAAGCAAAAGTTCGGGATCGACTATGAATAAGTCTTTGCACCGGTGGCCCGGCTAGAGACGGTAAGATTACTCATTTCACTTGCCGCTCAAAAGAAGTGGAGAATGTTCCAAATGGACGTGAAGTCAGCGTTCCTGAACGGGAATCTCGAAGAGGAGGTCTACGTGGAACAACCGCTGATGTTTATTGTCAAAGGCTAAGAAGACAAGGTGTAACAACTAAGAATGGCACTTTACGGGCTAAAACAGGCACCAAGAGTGTGGAATTCCAGAATCGACTACTTTATTTAAAGTGGTTTCAGTCGGTGCCCGTACGAGCATGCTCTTTACTCAAAGACTAGCCCCCGTGGATATGTTTTGATTGTAATCGTTGTATGTTTGTATGTAGACGATTTGGTGTTCACCGACAACAATCCCGTCATGATTCAAGAGTTCAAGAAATCCATGGAGAAGGAGTTCGAGATGACTGACATGGGCCTTATGGCCTATTTCCTCGGTATTGAAGTGCAACAAGGAGAAGATGGGATATTCGTCTCTCAAAAGAAGTATGAGCGAGAGATTTTGAAGAAGTTTTCAATGGAAGACTGTCAGCCGTTTGACAACCCCGTTAAGAGTGGAGTACGATTTACGAAAGAATGAGAAGGAGAGTTGGCAAATCCGACTCACTACAAGAGCCTCGTGGGGTGCATACGCTACTTGACGTGTACTCGGCCTGACATTCTTTTTGGAGTATGTTTGGTAAGTCGATACATGGAGACTCTGAAGACCTCTCACATGAAAGCAGCCAAGCGGATCCTCAAGTATGTGAAGGGATCACTCGAGTATGGGTTGTTTTATTCATCAAAAGAAGATGTGGAGCTTGCCGGATTTTGCGATAGTGATTGGGTTGGATGCTACGACGTTCGGAAAAGCACAACCGGGTTCGTCTTCTACCTTAGAGGTACGGCATTTACTTGGTCATCAAAGAAACCGTCAGTTGTTGCATTATCTACTTGTGAAGCGGAGTATGTAGTTGCATCATCATGTGTATGCCATGATATATGGCTATGGAGATTATTGGAGGAGCTCAAGGTGCAACAAGAAGGCCCAACCAAGATCCATGTGACAACATGTCCGTTATTGCCTTAGCGAAGAATCCGGTTCATCACGAAAGGTCCAAGCACATCGACATTCGGTTCCATTCCATTCGAGAACATGTCAAGGCCAAAGAAGTGGAGCTCGTACATGTGAAGACCAATGATCGAGTTGCTGATATTTTTACAAAAGCTCTCGAGACGACGACATCTTTCAGCACTTACGGGAAATAATGCTCGGCATCACCAAAATTGAAGATACAAATTTAAGGGGATGTTATAAAATAATAATAAACTTGTATTTAGATAATTAATGAAGAGTCTGGAGAGTCTAAGTTAGTTGTGAAAATATTATTAAGTCTAAGTAGTTGAGAGGTGTCATTAAAACTAAGTAGTTGGTAGTGTCATTAAATGAAGTATGTAAAAGTCTCCTAATATACCCTATAAATAGATTATGAGAATAAATAAAAATTATCAAATAACAAGTCTCTCATATCCTCTTTCACTTTCATACACATATTCAACACCAACACTATCTTCGGAAAACGACGTCACAAATCTTATCCATATATATATATCCATAACCTATGTATTTATTTGCACTTGTTCAAAGTAAAAACTCAACTAAGAAAAGTAATTAATTAACAATGGTGAGTGAGGGATCAAGCGGTGGTTTCTCAGGGTGCACAGATGCTAGAAAGCTCTTCCTTCGAGTCTTAACTGGCCGATGGTTCATGTTCTTCGCGGCGTGCCTCATAATGTCGGTGGACGGAACCGTCTTCATCTTCGGTCTTTACACTCACGACATCAAGTCCGCTCTAGGCTACGACCAGTCGACGATCAACCTTATGAGCTTTTGCAAGGATCTGGGTGCTAACTTCGGCATCATAGCCGGCCTCATAAACGAGGTCACACCGGCGTGGGTGGTGCTCGCATTGGGTGCAGCCCTCAACTTCTCCGGCTACTTCATGGTCTGGCTCGCAGTCACAAAGCGCATTGCCACTCCCGCAGTCTGGAAGATGTGCCTCTACATTGCCATAGCCGGCAACTCTCAGGCCTACGGCAACGTCGGTGCCCTAATCACCGCAGTCAAGAACTTTCCGGAAAGTCGAGGCACCGTCATTGGTGTCCTCAAGGGTTACATCGGCCTCAGCGGTGCCATCATAACCCAAATCTACTTCGCCGTTTATTACGACGACTCCAGAGCATTGATCTTGCTCCTGGCGTGGATGCCGGCTGCCGTGGCATTAGTCTTGCTTCCGTCCGTTAGGATTATGAAGAAGGCAACTAAGCAAAACAATGAGGACAAGGTGATCTTTAACTTCCTATACCTATCATTAGGGCTTGCTGCGTTTCTGATGATGATGATCATATTGGAGAAGCAGTTCAATTTCACAAGACCCTTATATGCAGCTAGTGCTAGTGGGGTTATCATTCTACTCTTCATTCCTATCGTAACCGTCGTTAATGAGGAGTATAAGATTCTCATGGCAAAGAAAGCCGCCACCATTCATGACCCGACTTCCCCAATCACAATTACTACTCAAAACCTCGAAGACGACCCTAAGCCGACCTCATCGGCCACCGGTTCTACCGAGGACGGCGACAAAAAGTTGGAAAAGGAGCCGTCGTGTTGGAAAACCGCGTTCCACCACCAGACACGTGGCGAAGACTACACAATCCTACAAGCCTTCTTCAGCTTAGACATGCTAATCCTGTTTCTCTCAATGGTGTGCGCGATTGGCGGTTGCTCGACCGCTATCGACAATCTGGGTCAAATCGGGGCGTCACTAGGGTACCCTGCGAAGAGCACGTCAACTTTCATATCCCTAGTGAGCATATGGAATTACATGGGTCGTGTCGCATCAGGGTTCGGGTCGGAGTACATTCTTATCAAGTACAAGTGGCCCCGTCCGTACATGATCACTGTCATGACACTTGTCACCTGCGTAGGCCACGTTCTGATAGCGTTTAACGTTCCCGGCGGGTTATATATATCGTCGATCCTAATCGGGTTTTCGTTCGGGGCGCAGTGGCCGCTCCTCTTTGCTATCATTTCGGAGATATTCGGGCTCAGGTACTACTCCACGTTGTATAACTTTGGCGCAGCGGCTAGCCCTGTAGGGCTCTACATTCTCAATTACTGGATCACTGGCCACTTCTATGATCGTGAGGCTACGCGTCAACTAGCTGCGTCTGGGAGAGTGCGGGAGCCGGGTGAGCAGCTGACTTGCACCGGAGTCAAGTGCTATCAGCCAGCTTTTATCGTAATCATCGGCGCGAGTTTAGCTGGAGCTGTTTTTTCTTTGATTTTGGGGTTTAGGACGAGAAAGTTTTACAGAAGTGATATCTACAAAAAGTTTAGGGAGGAGCGAGCCTGCGGTATCGACTCGGATCATGTAACGAAGTTGCCGGAAATTGGAAAAGGCGATATTCAACCGTCGTCATCATCATCGTCACAATTGAAAACTAGTTAAACATGGTCTATCTAGGGTTGATATGATCATCAATTAATTAGTGTTGCAGTTCGCAACCCGGTAGAATGGTTTGAATCACCTTGGTTGGATATATTGTTGAACATTGTAATTTTCTCTAAAGCTAGAGTGGCATTTAAGTCCTATGTTGTACTGACTAGCTAGAAATGTTTAATCAATTTATAATGTTTCGATTTATAGTGTTAGAGTGTTTGAACCGTCATTTTATTTGAACTAAAAGTTTGGGGGTTAAATACATACTCTCATATATTTTCTACTCATTTTGTTGTATGTGATGGAATTCTGATCGAAAGCGATGAAATCTGAACAAAATGAAGTTCACCTTCTATGTTCACAAATTGAGTTCTCTAATATTGAGCTTAGTTTACAAACAACTTATAAGGAGAAGTCATGAAAATCGTATGGACGACAACGGAAGAAACAAGTTTAAGGAGGATGTTGGAAAAATAAACTTGTTTAAATTCAATGTATTAGTCAGTTCATGTATTTAGAATTACATGCATTTGATAGAAACTAGATTCATACATTTAGAGATACAAAACATCTAAGGTCTTCTATATGTACTATATATATGTGATCAAATGAATGAGAAATCAACAAGTTGAGTTGACAACAACAAGTCTCTCATTCCCTCTCCACATCTCTAACACACTACACCAACACGCCCTTGGCAGCACCGAATTTAAACAAGGTCAAGTTTGCGAATTTTGTCTTAATTTTGGAAAAATACTGATACTAACTAAAAATGATGTATAACGTGGTTAACATTTCATAGTTCAAACCTTTAGACATATCAAAATTCAGGAATCAACACATATTGAAGGAAAAAAAAATTATGACAGAGACTATGTAGAGTTCAAAATTTTCCAAGAAAGCAAAGAGTATCAAAATTAGCGGTTGAACAGATGATGCAAACTTTTCAATATTCAAAGACACATCAAACTCAGAGATTATTCAGAAACAAATGTTTTGAAATTATTTAAATTTAATATGGAGTCAAAGGTTCAAAATCAAAGGTTTCAAACTAAACTGAAAGTCGAAACATAACAGAATTAGAGGTTTCGAACTTAATCGAAATTCGAAACTTAACGTAACTGAACAAAAGTTGCTCTAGTCTTTTCACCAAGCCCACGATGCCAGCTGGAAGACTCCAATATTTAACCCCCATTGGATGGATGCATAGCTTAGATATGCCGCTGGTCAGCTCCAATATGTTTAAACCATATTGGAAGGATACAGAGCCCATATATATCCGCTGGAACAGCCAGAATCGATAGATCTTCGTACGCATACGCCGGAGGGGCCCTCGTAATTAGGGTTCAGACCATAGCCAGACTTACGAGCACAGAGTCAGAGACAGATGTCAGACTTCTTGAAATAGGTTTCTAATAACTAATTTCCTATCAAAATCTTATATCGAAACATATGATAGAAACATTCTTGTAAAATCGATCATATTAAAACATACGTAATTCATAACAGTACTTCAAGTTCTTGATCTTAATATTGGAAAGCATAAAATGTTCAATGCACAAAATATTGTGTGATAGTTTAGAAACAATAAGAATAATTAATGATCGGATCACTTATCTCTAATGTTCAATCAATATCGGATTTCATTCCACATTCATATCTACATCTTGCAAAACGAAGTCCAAGTCCAAATCGTATCCCAAGCCAATTGAACTCTTTGAAGGTATATCCCATCATAAGTCCAACGTTAAAGACGAAGTGTCAATTAAACAGCCAGTTTTCTCAAACAAGCCTCGGGAATTTGTTGATCTTCGTACGGATTCGCTGCAGAATTTCAGATTAATGGGTCAGCTTAGAAAAAAAAAAACATAACTTCTTCAATACAGATCCATTGTCAGTGAGCTTGACGTCCATGAAAAGCTTAAGTAACTCACTTTAATAATGTATGATTATTTCCGGATGAATCCAATTATAAATGACTCATTCGCAGCAGTACAATTGCATTGCAAGATCAACTTTAACATGTCATAACTTTGTGTACATATATCCGATTTGAGCGCTCTTGGTGTCCATGGAAAGCTAATAAGATTTATTTAAAAAAACTATAAATCTACCGGACAGAAACCAATCAGAAGCAGGTCGTAATTACCTTTTAACGGAAGTGTGCAAAGAGCCTAATATAAGTCATTCCACTATTAACAATCATTTAAGCTTTCTCTCTTTAAAAACATACTCCATAAATGTAAACAAGGTCAAGTTTGCGAATTCTACCTTAATTATGTATCTCATACAGATGTTGATGATTGTAACTCTTTTTCGAACATCCCTCAATTTGTCGTGGCTTTGCCGAGATGGGTGTTACAAACGCTCATGCTAAAATTCTATTATATATATTTCCGAAGAGATGGGTTTGAAACATTTATAGGCACTTTGAGTAAGATAGTATCCGACGAAAATACAGAGTCGAGAATCAATTTTATTTTTTGCATAGGGACGAAGCTAAGAGTAGCAACAGCAATGTGTGAAGAAGACTGAAACTTGTTTCCATTGAACTCGAGTGTATTTTAAGAGATATTCATTCAATGGTTATTCAGAAATTTGGAAAGCTTTTGAATTTTTTTCAAAGACAGTAGAAACATCAGAGTTATGTCGTACAAGTGTGGATACATACAAACATACGAGTGAAGTACTCAACAAACCCTAAACCCTAGCTAATAACGAATATGATGAATCAACACAAGAATTAAGAGGAAAACATTAAGTTTGTATTATATTGCAGCAACTAAATAACTACACATTAAGTTTAGAAATATGAAGCTAGCTAACTACATACTAATTAATACTACGTGGTATCTCTACAAAGATTACCATATATATATATATACAGCTAGCTCAACACGACAGCAACCAATTAATTAAGAGAGTAGTTGTCTTGTTGTTCAAGTTAGATTCAAACCCAACTAATTATTAATTAACTCTAGCATGCAGCTTGGTGCAGATGAGCCATTGGTCTAGATTCAAACCCAGGTGGTGGGCCCTTGGCATCAACGACATTGGGAAAGCTCCTCCGAGGAACACCAATGCATGGCCGTGGGCGAAAGAATGGATGGTGGAGGGCTTGATCTGCGGTGGGGCGATCCCGAGGTTCCCACGAGCATAGAGAGTTGATGAGACTTACGGCTTCAGGACTTGCATTTCGTATCATTTTTGCCATATTGGCAGCGGGGAATCTGGATATTCTGTTTAACTGATCAAGCTCGGTTGTGCCTGGAAAGAGTGGTTGGCCCATGAACATCTCAGCCATGATAGCACCCATCGCCCACATATCAACCTTGGAGTCGTACAATCCCGTCCCAATAAGCAACTCAGGGGCTCGGTACCACAACGTCCCAACTCTAGCCGTGTACGGTGGCTGCGACTCAATCTCACGAGCCAAACCAAGATCAGCAATCTTGATGATATCTTGCTTGACCAGCAAGTTTTCTGGTTTAAGGTCCCGATGGAAGTAGCCGCGTTGGTGGATGTGTGCGAGACCGGAGAAGAGTTGGATGCACCAGTGTTTGATCTCTGTTTCAGAGAAGGCCGGTAGACTCATCTCTTGTCGGGCCTGCATGATTTGGTACAAGTTGCACTCCATCCACTCGAACACTAACGAGACCTCCCCGTTTTCGAAGATGAGTTCCTTAAGTTTGATGATGTTGGGATGCGAATTCATCTTCGTAAGAGCCCGAACCTCATCGATTATTCTGAATTCCCGGCGACGAACACATTCCTCCCATGATGAGAACCTCCTCTTCATCGTCTTGATGGCTACCATCTCTCCGCTCTCCTTCTTCTTCGCTTGGATAACTCTCCCAAAGCTTCCTTCGCCCACCTCCTTGATCAACTCGTACCGCTCCATTCTTTCTACCTGGCCTGTTCACTCACCGACTTCTCTCTCTCTCTCTCGTTTCTCTGTCTCCAACGCTATCGATTCTGTCTGTGAAAGTGTAAAATAGCTAGCTTCTATATATATATATATATGTACTATATATAATAATATATGAAATATATATATGTATTTTAGAACGATCGGATAAGATATATTTATATTGAGTATATATATAATTGATCTCTCAAAAATGATCTCTGCCGATCGTTCTAAATATAGTACATATATATATATACTCAATATAAATATATCTTAGTATATATAGTACATATATATATATATACTCAATATAAATATATCTTATCCGATCGTTCTAAAATACATATATATATTTCATATTATATTCTTCTAGCTTATTTTAACTACCGCTACCTTATATATTGCCAGCCTACTATAAACTACTGGAATCCTATGAAAATCAGAGAAGGAGATGACCATCGCAGAGAAGAGGCAGAGATCATTTTTGAGAGATCAATTATATATATACTCAATATAAATATATCTTATCCGATCGTTCTAAAATACATATATATATTTCATATATTATTATATATAGTACATATATATATATATATAGAAGCTAGCTATTTTACACTTTCACAGACAGAATCGATAACGTTGGAGACAGAGAAACGAGAGAGAGAGAAGTCGGTGAGTGAACAGACCAGGTAGAAAGAATGGAGCGGTACGAGTTGATCAAGGATGTGGGGGAAGGAAGCTTTGGGAGAGTTATCCAAGCGAAGAAGAAGGAGAGCGGAGAGATGGTAGCCATCAAGACGATTAAGAGGAGATTCTCATCATGGAACCAGTGTCGCCGGGAATTCACAAGTCATGAGGTGCGGTCTCTTGCGAAGATGAATCATCCCAACATCATCAAACTTAAGGAACTCATCTTCGAAAACGGGCAGCTGTCGTTGGTGTTGGAGTGGATGGAGTGCAACTTGTACCAAATCATGCAGGCCCGACAAGAGATGAGTCTACCGGCCTTCTCCGAAACAGAGATCAAACACTGGTGCATCCAACTCTTCTCCGGTCTCGCACACATCCACCAACGCGGCTACTTCCATCGGGACCTTAAACCAGAAAACTTGCTGGTCAAGCAAGATATCATCAAGATTGCTGATCTTGGTTTGGCTCGTGAGATTGAGTCGCAGCCACCGTACACGGCTAGAGTTGGGACGTTGTGGTACCGAGCCCCTGAGTTGCTTATTGGGACGGGATTGTACGACTCCAAGGTTGATATGTGGGCGATGGGTGCTATCATGGCTGAGATGTTCATGGGCCAACCACTCTTTCCAGGCACAACCGAGCTTGATCAGTTAAACAGAATATCCAGATTCCCCGCTGCCAATATGGCAAAAATGATACGAAATGCAAGTCCTGAAGCCGTAAGTCTCATCAACTCTCTATGCTCGTGGGAACCTCGGGATCGCCCCACCGCAGATCAAGCCCTCCACCATCCATTCTTTCGCCCACGGCCATGCATTGGTGTTCCTCGGAGGAGCTTTCCCAATGTCGTTGATGCCAAGGGCCCACCACCTGGGTTTGAATCCAGACCAATGGCTCATCTGCACCAAGCTGCATGCTAGAGTTAATTAATAATTAGTTGGGTTTGAATCTAACTTGAACAAACAAGACAACTACTCTCTTAATTAATTGGTTGCTGTCCTGTTGAGCTAGCTGTGTATATATATATATGGTAATCTTTGTAGAGATACCACGTAGTATTAATTAGTATGTAGTTAGCTAGCTTCATATGTCTAAACTTAATGTGTAGTTATTAGTTGCTGCAATATAATACAAACTTAATGTTTTCCTCTTAATTCTTGTGTTGATTCATCATATTCGCTATTAGCTAGGGTTTAGGGTTTGTTGAGTACTTCACTCGTATGTTTGTATGTATCCACACTTGTACGACATAACTCTGATGTTTCTACTGTCTTTGAAAAAAATTCAAAAGCTTTCCAAATTTCTGAATAACCATTGAATGAATATCTCTTAAAATACACTCGAGTTCAATGGAAACAAGTTTCAGTCTTCTTCACACATTGCCGTTGTTAATGGTGCTCGGGATCCATTCGTAAGAACAAGACTTGGGAGCTTACTACACTCCCCCGAGGTAGTGATCTTATGGTCTAAGAATACTTATCATCTGATATTGGTGCTCATGCATGTTTAATAACTACAATATGTACGACTTGCTTTGGCTGATGATTTAAGAAAGGCCGATTTTATCTCTATCTCTTGTGTTCATAATTTATCTTAAATGTGTTGGAAATTTTTTGTGTCTTTTAAAAAAATGACACTGCTGCTTCTTTTGTTGATTGAAAGTTGAAATTTGAACCATATTTCATGAACTGTTATATTGTTCCATTCTATGGTTTGCTGCAAATATAATTTGTCTATCCAGTGGTAATACATGTCTGTGGTGATACCTCAGTTTTTTTTGTGACTGATTTTCGTGTTTAAAATGTGGAAACAGGTGCACGTGTATATGATTGTAAACAACTTTATGCCTTAGTGAATTTGTAGAAATGTTTTTGCTTGACCTATATGATAATTTTGGATTATTGATTAATGATGCAAGTTTAGTTTTTTGATTTTTTTGCAAAACAAAAGTGTAAGCATATGAAATTCGATGGTTAGGTGGCTATGTCATAAATGGACTACATGATGAGCCTTTTTTTTTTTTTTATGAGTAGTAGTGATAGGGAATCCGAATGTGGAATTTTGACAACCTCTCAAAGTACTCCAGTGGCACACAAGTAATTGCACCGTAACACAATAGTCGTCACCACCTTGCACAAGTCTCGTCTTTTTTTCTTTCTCTTTTAGCAAGAGTTGTCACCACTTGATTCTTTGTCACCAATTCTATTTGTGTAATTATTGCTTATATATATATATATATTTACTGTATATGGTCTATTATTTTTCGAGTGAAAGTCGAGATAATGAAATTTCGGACGAATCTCATTAATAAAGTCGCGGAAAAAAAAATAGTCGCGTTAACTCGAATAATCACATATTTGAATGCGTAATAAGTCACTCGCAAGATCATCCTCGCATAATATTTGATTGACACATATTTATTTAATACATTGTATGAAAGATGGATAGCCCGAACAAAAAAAAGGAACATACTATTGAGTTGGAATAAAAAAATTGTCACTAAAAATTTGTTAACTACCCAATTCTTCGTAATGTCATCTAAGGTATAAACATGTAATTTAGGGTTTAGGGTTTTTTTCGGGTTTAGGGGTTTGGGTTTCGAAATATTATAGTTATTCAATGAATAAATTTCTGTAGAAATTTACTTAGTTTAACTTTATTCAAAATTAATCGCCGTAGTTTCATTAAATATTCTTCTAATTCTATATACATCGATATCAATTTACTCCACACGACGCACGGATAACACGCTATTTTGGGTTTAATGTATCTTAATTAAGGTTAATTGTGCGGTGCGCGGGAAAGTATGGTGCTCCAAGATAGTGTAAACAAATGTACTTCAAGATAAAATTAAAAGTTAAAACTTCTCCACTCTAATTATTTATTGGGAAGATGGAAAGTACCGCGGTGGAAAAAGATAAGATCAAAACCTTGTAGTTGTGGTTTAAAAATTAATAGCGTGCAAGGATTTTTCTATCATGCTTTGGGAGCACCATGTTTTTGGTTTTTTTAATACTATGGTGGACTTAATTGTAATATTAGTAAAACTTTAAAAGTATGAAAATATATGAATTTTTTTAACTACACCTAAGATGTGTATCATACTATTAATAATATCAATTTCCCTATGGGGTTCACCTTTAGGGCAATAGAAAAATAAAAAAATTAGTTGCAAAAGTATGGTGCTCCCAAAGCATAGTAGAAAGGTCCATTTATTTTACATGATTTGACTTTCAAAATTGTAGGTTTAAAACTATACGAAGAGTCACTTATAGTAGAGTGCATATACTACGTTAGGCATGAAAAGAATCAAATAGAAATAAGACTTAACAGATTGATTTCTTTAGTATATAAAGTCAACAAAAGTGAAAGTTTAAGGTAGTATTAGCTAAGTGCAAAGTGTATAAAGTTGATATGTCAAAATAAATGGTTAATAACTAAAAAACTGTTAAATATTTACCTTATATTAAAATTAGGTGTCTGAAATTTGAAATGTTAAAATGGAGTGTCTTAAGTTTCATTTTTGTTGAAATTTGGTGTTTCGGTGTGATTACTTTAGAGAAGTCAATTCCGACGACTGTCAAATTCGAGCTCTCATACACATTCACTTCTCGTCATCTTGCCGGGACTGTCACATAAAAAGTTGGTCACATCCGGACAAGTAAATCTCGCTCTATTGTCCTTGGAAAATGGCTCCACACCACTCTTCTATAAACTTTTTTTTTAATATTCAATTTTTATGTGAAATTTGACGATTTTGTGAAAAGTAAAGAGTGATGGATTATGAGTGGGTTGGTGGGTTGATGAAAATGATTGAATGGAGATGAAAAGACGCACAAAGACATCAAATTTCAACAAAAATGAAACTTGGGATAGTCCATTTAAACATTTCAAACTTCAGACACCTAATTTTAATATAGGGTAAACCTATGACAGTTTTTTAATTATAACTGTATAGAGTTACCTACATAAAAATTTGCAAAAATAATGTTGACTGCAATTAATGAGTCCAAGCAAGGTGACAAGTTATTACAACTGTCAAACCCATCCGGCTGTTTATAAACTGATGATCATACTTTGCATGTTTATATTATTCTTGAAAAGGATGGAAAATCTCAAGCTAACTTGTCTGCTTCTTCTTGCCTCTGCCTACCTGTTTCCTAGTTCAGTTGATGCAAAAAAACACATTAATGTCGAAGAAGTAAGTGATGCTGCTGCTCTTCTGAAGGGGAAGAGAATCATTGATAAGCGATTTAGATTCCCTAACGTTGTTGGAGATTCTAAATCAGAAGTTGACGATCTGGGGCATCATGCTGGTTACTACAAGCTCAATCATTCTCACGATGCTAGGTAAGTAAGGTAAGGTAACACTACTATATATATATATATATATATATATATATTGGTTTACGCGGCGGCCGTATTCTAGAGGTCCTCATCAGTTACAGAAGTATGTTTTTTCCACATCTAGAATAATCATCGCACGCACCTGATATGAACTCGATCGATAGAATGAGAATATTGATAAATTAAGAAGGTGAACAAATTAAGAATCGGAGAAGATAGGACTAACATGTTGGGAATGAATATTTTCCAATTTACAGAAGACCTCTCTCTGATTAATAAACTGTATAGAGTTACCCACATAAAAATTTGCAAAAATAATGTTGACTGCAATTAATGAGTCCAAGCAAGGTGACAAGTTATTACAACTGTCAAACCCATATATATATATTGGTTTAACGGGCCGTATTCTAGGGGCCCTCATCAGTTACAGTAGTATGTTTTTTACACATCTAGAATAATCATCGCACGCACCTGATATGAACTCGATCGATAGAATGGGAATATTGATAAATTAAGAAGGTGAACAAATTAAGAATCGGAGAAGATAGGGCTAACATGTTGGGAATGAATATTTTCCAATTTACAGAAGGCCTCTCTCTGATTAATGGTTGAAGCATTAAACCGTCTCACCATATTACATTACATGTTTAACCTACCATATATATTCGAATGTGCAACAATTATTTTGGGTGTTTGGCCCAAAAAAAGAATAATATATTAGGTGAAGAGTGCTATTTTGGGGTGTTAAATTTCTTTGCATATGGTGATGCCATTGTCATATATATCTATCATACATGGGTTAAATGTACTTTTCATACAACATGTTTGACCGAATGTGACTTTTAGTACTGGATGTTTAGTTTTGTATACTTTTGGTACCAAACGTTTGAAAAAATGTGGCTTTTGGTACATCCGTTGGTTGGCCGTTAGTTTTAGCCGTTAAATGACATGTGCAAGTCACGTGATCGACTCTAAACTTTTAATTTTGTTCAATTTAGTCCCTCAAATATATTCATAACTTTTATTTTTTTTAATTTAGTCCTAAAGCTTCAAAATCGAACCCAATTTGGACCTATCTCTAATTGGGTAAATTTGACCCAAATGGGGCTATGTCAATTGAATTCGATTGGTTTAATTGGGTCCGATTTTGAAGTGTTATGACTAAGTTAAACAAAATAAAAGTTATGAATATATTTGAGGGACTAAACTGAACAAAATTAAAAGTTTAGAGTCGATCACGTGACTTGCACATGTCATTTAACGACCAAAACAAACGGCAACTAACGGATGTACCAAAAGCCACATTTTTTCAAACGTTTGGTACTAAAAGTATACAAAACTAAACATCCAGTACTAAAAGTCACATTCCGTCAAACATGTGGTATCAAAATTACCTTTAACCCATGATTCATTCACAGAATGATGATATCAATTTCGGATTCTTTTATGCTTAGTTAATGGCAAAAATACGTAAGAGTTTGAAATATGGAAGATGCATGGTTGTTGAAAGCCTGCAGGTTATTTTACTTCTTCTTTGAGTCGCGGAGTAACAAGACGACGGATCCTGTCGTAATATGGCTGAGCGGAGGACCCGGTTGCAGTAGCGAAATAGCTCTCTTTTATGAGAATGGTCCTTTTTCAATTCTAGATAATATGACTCTGCATTGGAATCACTTTGGTTGGGATAAGGTAGGTTGTTTCTTCAATTAAGTAAGTAGAAGACTGATTAAATAAGTAATTCATTTAGTAACATTGATTGAGGTTGATGATGATAGTCTCTAATCTAACAGGTTTCAAACCTAATATATGTTGACCAACCAGTAGGCACTGGTTTCAGCTATACTTCAGACGAACGTGATATCCGTCATTCCGAACACGGTGTTAGCAACGACTTGTATGATTTCCTACAGGTTCATGCCCAGCCCTAGATAGCTGCTATCCTGCATATATATATATATAGGGTTAACAGGTCTTTTGGTCTGTGATGTTTGACAACTTTTGGGTTTTGGTCAATGATGTTTTTTTTTACCTAGTTTAGGTACCATATGTTTGCAGATTTTTTCTAGTTTTGGTCTAACCGTTACATTCCGTCCATTTTTTGACATGTTCAAGTCACGTGATCCACTCTAAACTTTAAAATTAGTCCCTCTAATACTTTCTTAACCTTTTTTTTTTGTTCAATTTAATCCTGAAGTTTCAAAATTGACCCCAATTGGACAATAGGTCCAATTGAATTTTTGAAACTTCGGGACTAAATTGAACAAAAAAAAGGTTAGAAAAGTAATAGAGGGACTAAATTGAACAAAATTGAAATTTTAGGGTGGATCACGTGACTTGTACATGTCAAAAAATGGACGGAATGTAACGGTCGGACCAAAACTAGAAAAAATCTGCAAACATATGGTACCAAAACTAGGTAAAAAAAACATCATTGACCAAAACCCAAAAGTTGTCAAACATCATGGACCAAAAGACCTGTTAACCCATATATATATATGACATTATAATGAATGACTGTAATTGCTTGTTGAAGTGAAGGCCTTCTTTGAGGAGCATCATGAGTTTGTGAAGAATGATTTCTATATAACAGGGGAATCATATGCTGGCCACTACATTCCAGCTTTGGCTGAAAGGATACATCAAGCAAACAAGCAGCTTAAACAAGGAAATATACATATCAATCTAAAGGTAGCTAGCTAGGTACCTACTACTACATTTAGGAACATATTTTGGTAAAGTATATATATATATATATGAATGTGATGTACTATATTAATATAATGATGGGTGAGGAGCAGGGGTTTGCAATTGGAAATGGCTTTACTGATCCAGCAATTCAGTATAAGGCGTACGCGGACTACGCATTGGATATGAAAATTATGAATAAATCTCAGTATGATTACATCAACAGATTAGTGGTTCCAGTTTGTGAAGCATCTACTAAGCTCTGTGGTAACTAACTAATTAACACCTCTTTTTATTCCTTCATCTTATATTTCTTCATAAATGCCCAAATTAATGAGATTCATTTCAAGTGTGTTCATTCATTAACAGCCACCAATGATGGTTCACAGCCTTGCTTGAATGCATATTATATCTGTCAAACCATATACCACAGCATAATGACAGTTGCAGGAGATATTAATGTCAGTAGTACTTTCTTTCACTTCCAGCTAATTTGTGAGTGAGTTATAAAAGTGAGTGTATCTATCTAACTGTATTTCATATGCAATGCAGCCTTATGATATTAGAAAAAAGTGCAGTACTGACTCTTGTTACGACTTCTCAACCATGGCGAAGTTGCTGAACCAAAAATCTGTCAAACAATCACTCGGGGTTAAAGAAAACATCGAGTTTGTGCCATGCAGCTACGAAATACATCAGGCCATGATCCAAGATCAAATGAAAAACTTTGACACCAACATCCCTGCACTTCTCGAGGATGGAATTCAAGTCCTCATATATGCTGGAGAATATGACTTCCTATGCAATTGGATTGGTAGTTAATTACCTGTAACATGGCTATTTGTTTAAAACATGTATAGAAGATTGTGATTAAACTGTGAAAATGCAGGTAATAAGAGGTGGGTTTATGCCATGGAATGGTCTGGTCGGAACAAGTTTGTGGATTCTTACATTCTTCCATTTCAAGTAGACGGTGTTGAAGCCGGAGTTTTGAAAAACCATGGAGTTCTCACTTTCCTCAAGGTCTTCTATCTCCCTAGATTATTATACACTATACTATAGAATTGGTCATTAGCCCATTATATATTGATGACAGGTTCACAACGCGGGTCACATGGTCCCAATGGACCAGCCAAAGGTTGCACTGGAGATGTTGGCACGGTGGACTCGAGGAGACCTGTCTAAACCCTTATCTGATGATGCCACCACTGAGACAAGTCGTTTTGTGTCTTATGTGTAGCTTCCTTCATTTCTCCATCTTATAATTTACATATGAGAATATTTCTTTTATAAATAAATGAAATCCTTTCAGCCTATAATTAAGCAAGCCACTTACTTGTCTAGTAAGGGCATGTTTCGTTTGATGTTAAGTACTTACTACCAACCCTAAGCACATTAACTTGTTCCGATGAACAAAATTGGACAACAGATAGATTACCATAGAGTCTATGACAGGTGATGAAGATTATATATACATTGTGAACCAACCTTCTGGTTATCGCTTCTTGATACCGTCTCGTATTAGGGCACAGGCTTGCATCTTTAGTAAGATTTGATTTGTCTTGTTGGTGTATACTGTATACAGAAACGCTTTAGGGCCAGAATACAACCAAGAAACCATCGATTAATTCTCTAATTAGAAGAACAAACAGCAGTAAACAATTAACCAACTACATCACAAGAAGAAATTTACTGCTGCCCTTACCACAAAAAAAGAGTTCATTTCGAGTTCCAGTTGCAGAACACTCTTGCTAAAGCCCTAGACCTACCTCCGGACGAGTTAAGGATAAATCACCTGCCAACACCAAGCCAACCAAAAAAACAAAGGCTTCAGCAGAATTTGCGTAAGATATAGTTCAACAGACATTAAGACCAAATAATAAGCACTAGCACCTCAGAGAGAGAAGCACAGAAATAATAAGACATGCAGAAATCTACAAAAGAAAGGAGGGAACAAAGGACACACCGTTTGTACTTATTTAACGTGTCTATGACCTTCCAACACACATTACCGTTTTCAACATTACCGACTATATAAATATATAGTCGTGAAAAGAATTTTCTGTTTCCGTACCGAAATTCTGGGAGCATTCTGTTGAATGAGTGGATTTATCTCTACAGTGAAGTATGAGAAAGACCAAAAAAACCAACGCATACAGCTGATGGTGTGTGTCAGTTTTATTAACATCAAGACAAAAAACCCAAGCTGCATGGCCTAGAGCAAGTACATGTTCTAAGTCTTACAATGTACAAATTGTCATGTGACAAACCAAAAGTTGAAGGGAATGTGAACATTTTTCTCAAAGCCATAGAAAGTCAAGAACGAGATCAAAATCTTAACCTGTCTCCAGGAAGCAAACTTTCTTCTGATTGTTGTGCTTGTCTCATCACATCGTTATTCACTTGACCTACCAATGGAAGATTAATCATAGTACATAAGAGATGGTAAACACTTGGTACCTTACAGGTCCACCATTTCCTCATTTTTAGTTTGACTTTTAAAGTTATTAAAAGTAAGTTGGAAACCGACAGAAATACATATATTTTGTGAAACATGTTACGTGAAATAATAAATGTAGCTCCATTTACCTGATTCTGGAGGTAGAGGAACTGTTTGATGAGTATTTCTGACTTGTTCGGCCATTTTAGCATGATCAGCAGCCAATGTTGATTGCGGTGCTAAATTATTGCCTTTGCGCACAATTTTTGCTCTTCTGTGTAGTTTAGAGTAGAATGATAGCATCAGCAAGGATCCAGAAGTTGCATAGATGTAGTTAATGAAAAGGATGATATACCTAACTCCTTTGTTCTTCAAAGCACCCGGTTTATTCTTCAGGGTTCCTTTACAAGACAGATGATCTGATATAAGCTACCTTTTATCATATAGAATGAAACTAAGATAAAACCGGTAAATGCATATTTCAATTAAGGTGCAATCCCTTTACCTGATTTAATAGCCATGGAAGATGAAGCAGGTCTACGCTTGCCCCTCTCAGCCTTGATGGAAGCAATAACAGAATCGGCACTTGGGCCTAAACCTTTCCTACCAATCAATTTCACTCCAAGCTTTTCACAAAGAAAATGCAACCTCATCTCATCACCACCTCTGACCTCTCTCAACTCTAGTGCCTGTTGCTTTGACAAAACAGTGTAAACATGAACTTGTTGCTGCTGGTTAAAATGTGCCTGCAACTGCTGAAATAGCAACTTATTTGAATGTTGATCTGGTTTTGAGCCATCGTGACTTCTTTTCCGCGGTTCATTGAAAGTGACCCTCAAAATTGCAGAAGACTTGGGATCCAAGTTTTTCTGGCAGAAAATAACAGAGAAGCTCCCAAATTCCAAGTCAGGTTCCCTGAATAAATCTGTGAGAAGAGAAGCACAAGTATATGCATTCTTGTATGGGTTCCTGTCAATCTTTATCCTTGACACTCGAGTGTGAGCAGCTTGAGCCATATTTGCAGCTTCTCTTAGCCCAGTTAGAAAGGCTCCATGCATCGTCGCAGGGTATCTTCTTGTAGTCGCCTCCCCAGCAAAGAAAAGTCTTCCATCTCCCACACTTTCAGCTAGGATATCATAGTCATCACCAGATGCTCCAACTGCGACATTAGAGTAAGAACCTAGGCAGAAGGGATCACTACCCCACCTAGTGCATACAGTTTGGACAGGCTCAGGTACATTGACCCCTTGTGGCTCATATATACCTGCATTTCCATTAACAATAAATAACTACACATCTGAGTCAAGGCAATTAGTGGAAAACATAGATATTTGAACCTTATGGTAGAAAAATAAATTTAGTGAATGAAAAAAAAAATGGTAATCTAAGTAATGATAAGACAAAAAGAAGAAGATGAAGACAAAAAATTATTGACAATTCATACATAGATACATAGATTGTTTCATCGTGAAACAAGTGTTTTATGATCATAGCCTATTGCACACTTCACCAATAAGAAAATTAATTTACCCTTAAGAATCTGAAGAACACGAGTCACGGCGTCCGTCGGGGGCATGCTCTCAAACTTATGTGCAGATTCGCCTGCTACAAGTGCAATCAAGAGAGGACCACCAGCTACGGTTGCATAGCTATAAAAGAGAAAGAACTCTCCTCTAGTGCTTGAATCATCAGTTAGATGGCCAAAGGTATCAAGGTCTGTGCCCCAGAAAATGTAAGGAAAAAGCATTGCGACTTTATTTAGTAATCCAAAGCCCAGTCTTTTTATTCCATCAAGCTTTCTCTGAGGCAACTCAGGTATAAACTTAATAGATCCACTTTTCAACACCCCAAGAGGAACAGTGCAAAGAGCCATATCACCCTCAAAGACCTGGTTACCAGCAACAACCTGCACACTGTCGTGGCCATATCTGATATTACTGACAGTTTTCTCATACAAAATGGGTACATTCTCTGCTAAAGCCTGGACAAGCTTCCCATTCCCTCCATGCAGAAAACAGTGGTCACCTCCCATATCATAAGGATCATCTTGGTCCCAAAAGGCAAGGGAAAGTTTAGAGAGCAACCCAGCATTAGCGTATTCCAAATTGGCAAAATGCCAATTAATCAAGTTCATTTCTTCAGCATTCACAGCATCCCAATGAACTTGCCTAAAAGTTTCCATTGCCGCCCCAAGCGAGACGTCCACAGAGACATCCCCCATCAATTGCCTAAGCTGGCTAGCCTTATCCAAAAGTCTGTTAAACGCAGTCTCCACCTTCATATCCATATTGGGGTCTACTGGCTTCCCTTCAACACTATAAAGAGGGCACTTATCCCTCACTTTATGAAGTACATGCCCCAATTGGCGAGCAAGAATTCCCAGTGGGTTACCTAGTGTCCCTGTCAAAACACTACCTCCTAAATCTGCAGCAGCAGAGAGCCTACTCCCCCCTCCTCCCTCCATTTTCTTCGTATACACCCTTCCACCAGCCCTCTTCCTGCCCTCCAAAACCGTCACTTTAAAGCCAAACCTCATTAGTTGTCGAGCTGCAGCCAATCCTGCCAACCCGGCACCGATAACAATGACATTCGATTTGGTGGCCTCAGCTGGAATCTTCTCTTTGATAGCAGTTGAAACACCAAAATTGATATATCCACGTGAAACCAAATAATCGTAAGCAGAATCAAGCAGGGAACTACAATGTTTAGGAATAACATCAATAAACATCTCCTTAGCAACCCAGTTGGACACATTTTCCCTCCATTTAGCAATAATGTGGTTCCTAATCAGTGTGTAATTGACCTGTTCGATTCCGCCAATGATGGGCACAACACCGAAGTCAATTTCATCATCAGTGAGAGAATCCGCGGGAAAACCTGCAGTGAGAGCGATCAAGGCCTCTGTCGTGGCCTCTTTGTTGATAACAATAATCTCGTCCGACATATTGGGAGCCATTTGTACCTCGCCAATATCCGCAGCATGATGAAGTGAAGCAGAAGAAGAGGAAGAGGCAGAGGCGGAAGTAGGGTGGGAGGTGTTTTGGGGGGCGGTGTACACTGAAGGCGGGAAATGAAAGGGAGCAACAACATTGCGCTGGGACCTGCCCCGACGTCGCTTCTTTGGTACGGATAAAGAAGAAAGGAGGGGGTTGTAGGGAGTATTAGGGTTAGGGTTAGGTTGATCGGAAAAGAAAGATTCATGAGTAGGAAGAGGGATAGATGGGTGGTCGGGTAATGGCTCGAATGGATAAAATTCAAGAGGAGGGAACTCGGAGAAGAGATCAGCAGATGATTCGTTGGGGTTCGGGGAGCTCATTCTAGCTTACTCTTCAATCTGTAGAACGTAAAACCTTTTTCCTTTTCAGCGTGGTGATGCCGGAATAGGCTTTAGCTACTTGATTTGATTATACCGACTCCAGTCCAAGCAGCGGCAGCGGCAGTGGCGATGGCTCTCTCTAAGAATATTCCGGCGATCAGAGGACACCAAAACCTTCAAGTTGTGGAATCATGGCGCCATGAACTCACTTTCAACCGGTACTGTAGGTGATCGGACCGGGTCCCCGCACATTCATAAGCAGTGACAGAAGGTGGAATCACATCACGCCCTTAGCGGTTCAACCGTGCGTCCGGTTCTGATACAATGTTTAAAGGACGAGTTCGGACGGTCTGATAAGTGTCTGGCTGGACGAAACAACCTGCCATTGTCGTCTTCTACTTGGCTTGGAAGCTCTAGTTCGAATTCTGCGGGATTTACTGTAAATCCACCCCTTTTTCTTCCCATTCTCCACTGCTCTCATAAATCTTCCACACTCTGGTAGTGTAGACTGATTGATAGACATAATTTCTCCTGTTAAGATTATTAAGGATCCTCGTCGTGCTGGTCCGTTGCTACTGCAGCCATAGATACGCGATCTTGTTTCCATGGCGCAGATTCCTAATTTGGACAATGCTACAATTAATCTCGCGTCCATCAGGTATCAGTTTCCATAGATTCCCCTCCTAGCTAGCTTGGTCAATTTCAACTCCCCCCCGCCCCAAGCTGGAAATTGATCAGCAGTGTCTATGTTTCTTTGGCTTTGATTGATTCAGGGATCAGGCACAAAAAGAGCTGCTTAATATCCTTAGAAGTGTAAGTTATACTGGAAGCTTGATAAAAATGTTCAATTGTGATTGTGCTCGAGTTCTATGCATAGTATTCAATTGCTTAATTGATTGGAGAACCGGATAGCATGAATAGGAACAGCCTTTGTGCTTTTGCGCTAATAGAGCTCACTGATGCAGTTTGTTTATTATACTTGACAATTAGTTACTCAAACTTATAATCACAGATCAGTTTTAAGTTTGTTTCAGTTTCATCATATGTTTCTTCTGTTTTCTGGAGGTTGACAATTTATTGTCCAATAATTTTCATCTTGATGTAGCTTTGTATTGGATAAAAGTTTTGGTTTATCTTTCTACTGAGTGTCATTGTTCGATAATGTTTCACATTCTGGCTCTTTCAGATCCGAGGGAAGAAATGTTTGGTCGTAGACCAAAAGCTTGGGGGGTCCCTGTCTCTGATCATCCAAACCTCACTTCTCAAGGCAATTTTCTCTTAATTCCCTTGTAATTAACACTTTCCATCCTCTGTATTTGAAAATTGCAGCTCTTTTTGTAATCACTGCATATTGTGGTATATTCCCTTAAGTAGAATATCCATTTATTTACTCTCTGGCTTGATTTCATTGAGAAGCATAACTGAAACATGTTTTGATGACAGGAGCATATGGTGGAGTTGCGACATCTTTCCACAGAACCGATTCAAACTGAAAGCACCAAAGTGGTCTATATCGTTCGCTCTCAACTCAACCTTATGAAGTCCATATGTTCACACATTCAGGATGATCTCTCTAAAGGGCTTCAAAGGGAGTATTACGTGTATTTTGTCCCTCGCCGTTCAGTAGCTTGTGAGAAGGTATGAAATTGCTAATGTCATCAGGCCAAATAGCAGTTAGTCTTTGACTAATTTTTTTTATTCACGCTACAATCGAAGAAATTATTATATATATATATTTTTTTACAGATTTTTGAGGAAGAAAAAGTTCACCAGTTGATGACTATTGGAGAGTACCCACTATATATGGTTCCGCTGGATGAGGATATATTATCATTTGAACTAGATCTTGCCTGTAAAGTATGGTAGAACTGATACTTCCTTGCTTCTCACAAGCAAATTGCAATTTCATATAACATTCTCTTATGTTAACCATGGCACTTATTTTGTGATAGGAGTATCAAGTTGATGGTGATACAAGCTCCCTTTGGCATATTGCAAAAGCCATTCACAAGCTTGAAGTGAGAACACAAATTCATTATACTTATAAACAGCTATTGGCCTCAACTTGCGTGGACTATTTCATATAGTGATCTCTCTCTCTCTCTCTCTTATAGTTTTCCTTTGGGGTTATTCCGAATGTGAGGTCAAAAGGGAAAGCATCAGTTCGTGTAGCAGACATACTTAATCGTATGCAAGCAGAAGAACCAGTTAATTCTTCAGATGTGAGATTTGATAATCCCGTATTTGTAATTTTGTTAGTCTATCTACTGTTCCCTTAGTTTCCTTTATTTACACCTTTTTTTTCCAGATTCTTGTTCCAGAGATAAACACTCTCATCATCATTGACAGGGAGGTAATTTCTTTTCTTGTTTTCAGCTTTGTTTGCTCTACTGCACATTGATATATTTTATTTTCTTTTTAAATGTCATATAGAGATGAGAGCTGATATCTGTGAGCGTTTGTGTGTTCTGGGAAGTGCTCGTAATATCTTCATGAACTTGATATCCTGTCTCATATATGATTTTATCATATCGTACTAAAGGTTTACGGCTTGTCTAAATGGGAAATGACATTACTAGCAACTTAAGAAGAAGGCAAACTTCTCTTTCATTTGACTATGCCTTACCATCCTCATAATTACAATGTAGCTGGTTTAGAATTTGTTCTACTCTAAACATGCATTTGAATTATGATTGCTGGTAATTCTTGATGGTTTTTGTGATTGAATTTGAAAGAAATTTAATACCATCATATTCTTTTGGGTTAAGATTATCCATCCATGTGAACTTGTAGTGAGTTTTTAATATCGGGAGACTAATTACATTCTTAAAAAAAATTAACATAGATAATTATTTCGAAACTGAAGCGCATGGAAGAACACTATTAGTTTACTCATTTCTTATCTCACCTCATCCCCGTAAAGCATAAGTGAACTGACCTCACCATGTACTTAGAACTTACAGCTCCTTGCTTTATGTTACATTGAGAAAAGCAGGCCCACTAATTTTTCTAAGTCTGTTTTTCATAATTAAGTTGACCTACATATAATGGGTGATTGTGGTAGCTGCCAGTTAAAGATTCTATGAGATTACAATTCTATCCGTACATGAAGATGACACTGGTTTTTTATCTGCTTTGGGCGATATAACCCGTGTCTTTGCAGGTAGACATGATCACTCCAATGTGTACTCAGTTGACATATGAAGGGCTCCTGGATGAGGTAAGATGATGAAACTGCTCTGATTAATTATTCAATGAAGTCCAATGTGACGTGGAATGACATTTTTGTTGTACGCCTTTCTTGGTGGTTGCCCATTTGACTTTTTTCAGTGATATACTAATGGGAGAATTCCTACAACTCCTACTAGTCATTTAGCTGTTTATTGTCGAGTACTGCTTGTGTTAAAGTGGAAGAAGAGAATGCTGTTCTTCATGGATTTATAGAAAGTACTTTTAGAAACATGTTCATGTCATCTTCTGTCCTAGGATTATGTGAGGAATAATAATTCATTTAGCCCACTCCTAGAAAACTACATATATTGGTTTGGAATATTCATATTACTTCAGCAAAAAAAGAGGTCTGAACTACATACATTATTTTATTGAAGTCACACGAGGTATTAGAACTGATCCTTTTATAGCAACTCTGCATAGTGCATCTTTCTTTCAGAAATATAGAGTAAAAGAGGAGTGTAAGTTGTGCCTTTTTTGGTATCTGATTTGATGGATTTTATCTGTCTTGCTGTCATAATGAAGAGTCACAAGGTTACGTTTTGTTATCATGAAAATATTTTCTGATGCAAGTGTAGTGACATTGCTTGTTTTTCAAAAGAAACATACTTTCCTAGCAAGTAAACTGTGAAATAAAACCAAAGCAGCACCTTTCAGGTTACTTGGTATGAAAGTGTGCTTACTTAGTGAAAAAATAAGCAGTTTCATGGCTGGTTTCTGATGAGGTATAAATCACATTTGATGTATTTATTGCAGTTTCTACATGTTAATCATGGCTCTGTGGAGCTAGATTCATCTATCATGGGTGTTCAACAAGAAGGGAAAAAGATGAAAGTGCCTCTCAATTCAAGGTAAAGTTTAGCTGAAAGCTATATGCATATGTACTTATTAACTACTCGTGCATGATTTAGAGCAGTGGTAAATGTAGACAATGAACCTTTAGATGTTAATTTTTCCTGCAGTGTGTTGCTACTCGCATTCGTTTTATTTCTCAGACTACTAATTGTTCTCTTACTCCAATATTTCCTACTTCAGTGACAAGCTATTCAAAGAGATCCGGGATCTCAATTTTGAAGTTGTTGTCCAGGTTGATCCATTATGTGGTTTTCTTCTTGATTTACTTTTCCTCTCCTGCCTATTACTTCTAAAATAAATATGCAGTTTACTTGCAGGTATTACGTCAAAAAGCAACATCCATGAAGCAGGACTATACAGAAATGACAACCACTGTAAGTCTACCTTTCTATTAACAGTAGTTTAATTGATACTAATTGCCAACTCGCACTGTCTATTATAGTATGTAGCAGTGTAGGTAATAGGTATCCACAAAAGTTTACTCTAATTGCTTTGAAGATTACTCCAGTGGTTGGTAAATATAGATGTTCTAAGGAGTTGCTTTGCGTGCAGACGCAAACAGTTTCTGAATTGAAGGATTTCGTAAAGAAACTCAACTCATTGCCTGAAATGACTGTAAGTGTTGTTAAAATTTGAAAGTTGTTGCTGATCTATCTCCTGGTGGTTTCTTATGGAGGTGAAATTTTTATATCCCTGTAGAGGCACATAAATCTTGCTCAGCACCTTTCAACCTTTACTTCCAAGCCATCATTTCTTGGAAAGCTAGACATGGAGCACACAATTATTGAGGCTGAGAGTTATGATATGTAAGTTCATTTTAGAATTGTCTTCCTGGGTAACTGAAGTAGATATGCAATTGTCTTCTGGTTAGATTTCTAGCATTGAAATCTTACTTTCTTTTGAGATATCATCAATTACTCAGATAGCTAGTTTAAGAAGTATTATTTCTCAACATCATATCCAACCTTGTGAATTTCCAGGTTTATATATTGTAGAGAAAAGCTTGAAGCCTTGAACATTCTGCTTGTGTCATAGGTGTATTAGTGGACTCTATATATATGATTGAACTTTATTTTTTTAATTTTCATTTCATACAGTTGTTTCGAGTACATAGAAGAGATGATCCATAAGCAGGAACCTCTTGTCAATGTTCTGCGACTCCTTGTCTTATGGTCTGTGACAAATGCAGGGTTGCCTAAGAAGCACTTTGATTACTTAAGGCAAGTATTGTTTGGTTTCAGACAAGAGCTACTTCTTTTGTATTATTTTCTTATATCCGTTGGTTTTATGTTAATGTAGGAGGGAACTACTTCATAGTTATGGATTTGAGCACATGGCAACTTTAAACAATTTGGAGAAAGCTGGCCTGTTGAAGAAACAGGTTCTTAGCCCCTTCTCAAGGAGGTTTAACCTGTTAATAAAAAAACAAATATATTTACTTTGTATCATTTGAGTCTGCAGGAAACAAAGAGCAACTGGTTGACAGTAAAACGTGCTCTGCAGCTTGTAGTTGAGGATACCAACACAGCCAAGTAATAATACTATGTTAACATATTTTATGCTAGCATTTTCAACAGTTAGAGGTAGCATTACCACATTAGTTTACAGCAATGTGGTTTTCCTGTCTTAGTACATTAGACAATATTGTAGGTGCTCTAAGACTCCGACTCCGTTAATTTATCTTTTAATAAATGAATGTATGGTGCGGATATGGAACTTGATTACTGCCGGTATTAGTCTTTAATACTGTGCTTTCAAAATTGTGTTGAAATATACGATCAAACATAGGCAAAACTGGTCACTGACTCTACCTTGACGATTACTCTTGATGGAGTCAATGATATTGAACCATCTCTATAACTTTGCAGCATCCTTTTAATTTATTAAAAGATTGTACAATCGGATTGGCTAATAAGGTGTAAGCTCCCTGTTTGCAGTCCCAATGATATTGCTTATGTATTTTCTGGATATGCGCCTCTGAGTATTCGGCTTGTGCAGCATGCTGTTCGATCTGGATGGTGAGATTCTGCGCCTAACATTTTTTTACATGCAACCTCTATTATTTGTTTGTAGTGACTGTGGATCAACCTAACTTCTCTGATAATAATTTTTTTTATTTTGGCCAAACGTCTCTGATAAATTTAATTATCTTTTCTAAGTGCCTTTGTTATCTGGTTTACATGCACACCTCAGGATTTAGTGTTGAATAATTCAGTCTGACAATCTGTGTATTATAAAATTGATTGGTGCAATTTATTTGAGATATTCTGGTACATTGAGTCAGGAGAACATTGCTCGTGTTGTGAATGAATGAAGAGTTATTATGCTGCTAGCTATTCAAGCCTGTTTATGTTAATTGATTTTTCTACAAATATAAAGTGGAAAGTAATAGTGCGTGAGGTAGTGCGAAAAAGAGGTAGCCGAACTGTATGTTCTAATCATTAAGTGTTTATGTAGGCGGCCTATTGAAGAAATTCTCAAGCTACTGCCTGGTCCACATTCCGAGTCAAAGAGAGTGAGTAAATTGTCCATTTCAATCAAAGGCCCCATCTTAAATTCTCATGAGAGCATCTTTAAGTTTTGGTAATGTTTATTTTCCGTTGTATGCAGAGTGGATTTGCAAATAGCCCATCGTATGATAGTTTGCAGACTGCTTCAGTAGACAAGTATGCTTCCACCTCCAGTATTTCTTGTTTGTTCTTAAGAGCGAGTTGGAGTATCTTATCCTTTGCAAGTAGCTCGCTCTGTAATTGTTGTTATTTTGGTGTTGTCAGAGTAAGCGATGGAAGGCGTTCGGTAGTTTTGGTGGTGTTCATAGGGGGAGTAACATTTGCAGAGATATCTGCTCTTAGATTCCTCAGTTCACAGGTATGTTGTGTGGTATTGGATTGGCATAGATAGTCGTCGCATCAAATTCGCTGACTTGGTTCTTAATTATATTATGTAGGAAGGGATGGCATATGAGGTTATCGTCGGCACAACTAACATTGTCAGCGGACACTCCTTGACTGAAACATTTGTTGACAGAAACATGGTTTGACTCGATGGCTCTTTCCGGCTATAAGCCAAGCCTGTGGTTCTTGGGGGTGTTGAGTGTATGTATGCAACTTGGAGTGTCCTTTTTTGATTGATTCACAGAGAGAGAAATTGCTTTCATCTCATTCATCTTATCGGCTTGCTTGGTGATTGGTGTTTTATATAAGTTGGTCACAATGTTGGTTGGTTGGGAGGGTGTATTTGATCTAATAATTTAATTAATTTTAATTGAAAGCTTGGTTTGCTAAATTATTGTTGTTGGGTATGTATGGCTTCCGACGAATGTGGATATAATCTTATCTCTCCATACTTTAAATGCTTTATAAAAAAATAAACATAAATACATTATTATAAAATATAATAAAGACTTCGAAAAGAGGGGTCGTGGCAAGGAATTCTAATGGATCCCTTATCGATGGAAGGAATGGCTTTTTTCATGACATGAACGTACCTAGTGTGGAAGCAAAAGCTATTCTTTTGGGAACCCAACTTGCGGTCAACAACGGATGGCAATCAGTGATTATAGAATCCGAGAATATGTAATCAATCAAATCCGTGGGACTGCGAAGACCGGCGATTGGAGGATAAATGACATCGTGTCCACCATCAGAAGACTTGCTGAACAAGTGCCCGAAATTTCATGGTCTTTTGTTCGTCGAAACGCAAATCGTTGCGCCAACTGGATCGCTTTGCAGTCCAGAAAGGAGATGTGTCCTATGAATTGGGTCGTGGAACCCCTATCTCCTCTTATTTCCCTTTTACTTTTAGATTGTAATCCAGATTGAAGTTTTTTATAATAATTAATGCATTATTCTTGACAAAAAAAAAAAGTTAATTGTATTGATTGTTCTATTAAAAAAAAATATAATATTTATATAATAATAATTGGAGTTTGATACAAGTTACGACAAAAGGTACCCAGACATGTGAGCATCAACAGAAATAGATTAAAAGTTGGTCAAATTTACATGTCATGCCACACACTCTCTCTCGAAATTTTTCGGAATGTTTGTATCGGAATGTCTAGATAATAATTTTTCGGAACGTTTGTAAGTTGAGTTTATTTTTATTTTTTAAAAAAATTAATTTGTTTGGGTTTTTATGTTAATTATTATTAAACCTATTGAGATATTAATTTCGACCCCTGTATTCTTCTTCACGGCTCTTTCACCTCCCTCCCTACCGTCTCCTTGTGTCCCCCTTTACGCCACTGGGTCTCCGACTCCACCACAGCCATCTCCGAGTGTGCATCACAAGCAACCTTGGTCCTCTACCTCCGGCGTCGCCTCCCTCTCTTGGCTGTGGCTCTTACTTCGACCTTCCTCTGCTCTGCCCTGATCTTTTTCTTTAAACTTCAAGGTTGGCATCTTCCTTTTTCAGCCCATCTGAAGAAAATAGAACCAGATAGATCGTGTCTGTTGTGCTCCGTCTTCCTCTGTTCTCCTCCGCGATTCTGTTCTCTTCACTTAGAAGCGTCTCTGTTCAAGCAACCACGTACTCGCCATGGGTTGCGGCTCCTCTCTTCCAGGTACGATTGTTTAATATTTCTATATTATTGGAATTCGGCTAATCTTGGTCCCCGATTGAATACAATTTGCTGCAATAGGGTCAGATATAGAAAATGATCCACCTGTTTGCTAGAATCCTCAGTCATCTGATCATTTTAGGGTATTTGTCGGTGGGTTTCTTATTTGTAACGAATAAATGTAGCGATTTTGTATCAATTTGGTGCATATTGTTAATGAATTTACTATTCATTTCATTGGCTGTCGAATTTGCTACTTTAGAGAGCACATCAGGAAGGCTGGGTGGACTTAATCCAGAGAATAATGTTAGTGATGCCAAGAATCTGCGTGTTAAGGTACATATTTAACTTGAAAAGCTAGGACAGAATTTTCTTATATGTTATGCTACTATATTGTGGCCTAATAGTCACTGGCTTACGGCAATACCTTGTTTACAGCTAGTATTGCTGGGGGATTCTGGTGTTGGTAAAAGTTGTATTGTTCTTCGATTTGTTCGTGGTCAATTTGATCCTACTTCTAAGGTACTGGTTTTTTTAATATGTTCTGGATCCAGCATCCACTATCTTTCTTCCGTTAAAATTTCTTATTTCTTCAGCTAAAGTACAAGCTCCACCGTTGTTGGTCAGTTGAAGTCGTAGACTTAAAATTTTAAAATGTTTTCTCTGAATCTTATTCTCAGGTTACTATTGGAGCGTCATTCTTGTCACAGACAATAGCATTACAAGATTCTACAACGGTGAAGTTTGAAATATGGGACACTGCTGGCCAAGAGAGGTAATCATGATGGAAGAATTCATGTTCCCAAAGTAGATTATTATTTCTTTCTTCTAGATTTCTTTATGTATTTTGAATGGACCACTCATCTGCAACGAATTGATATTTTATATTCGAATGAATTGTATTGACTTTTATTTCTTATCTAGATATGCTGCTCTGGCACCGTTGTACTATAGAGGTGCTGCTGTTGCAGTTGTGGTTTATGACATGACAAGCCCAGACTCTTTTCTAAAGGCTCAGTATTGGGTGAAGGTAATGATTTTCGAATTGCAATGTAACATCCTTTGTGATAATGATAATTTATGACCGAGAATCTAGGACAAACATCACCTTCAGAAATGGTATGTTTCAGTATTTTTTTTTTCTTAAAGCTGAATATAGGTAGGTTTGTTCAGTAATTTTTTCGTTTATGTCACTTGAATGCTTGAAGAAATGCTGAGATGCTTGATGCTCAAATAACTACTCTTTGATTGGCACCATTTTAAGGAACCTTCATTTAAAACATGGTCAATGAAGCTCAGTGTTGAAATTGATCTCATAACTAGATATTGCACGTTTAGTTCCTTTCCTAAATCCAAAATGAGATATAGCTCCTCAATAATAAGGTCAGCTGAACTTGTTCGGTCAAGATTGATTAGTGATTTCCGGCTTAATGCAGATCCAGCTCAGTTGTATTATTGTATATTTATCAAGTGGGTAGAACCCTGCAATAGACGGAATTCCTTTAAATTGGATCAAAAGCGACTTATATATCGGCTTACCTTTCATGTACAACTAAGAAAACCTACCAACTAAGCCGATAGGTTGGTGTACTTCCCCACTTATATGCTGAACTCACTCTTTTTTCTAATCAATATGGGTCATAACAGAAAGGTTCCTAGTGCATTGCCCTACAATGTGAACTTGAAATAATTTCATTTTGTATTCCCTTCGTCTTTGTGGGTGCCACGTTGTACTTTTGTATCTTGTATATATATTATGTTTATAATGCCAGTACCATTTAATCTTCTACAGGAGTTACAGAAACATGGAAGTCCTGATATGGTAATGGCTCTTGTTGGAAATAAGGCTGATCTTGTTGAGAGTCGTGAAGTCTCTTCTGAGGTAAATCCAGCTCACTGTAGTATAGTATATCCATTTTTGGCAAGGAGGTACTTTTAGTAACATGAAAATTGTGCGTAATTGAAGGATGCGGTTGATTATGCTGAGAAGAACGGAATGTTCTTTATTGAGACATCTGCCAAAACTGCCGATAATATAAACCAGCTGTTTGAGGTATGTACGACTTATCCGACATGATTTTGAGTTCAGTGTGCTCTTAACTGCCTTAAAAGTTTTAAGTTAAAAAAGCAGCAATTATGGTAATGTTGGAAAGCCAAATCATGTTGTATCATGGCGTTTTTTATTGCAAGAGCAACCAAATGACATAATTCTTAGTTATGATGACTGGTTTTGTTTTCTACTTGCGATTCCGATTTTGGTTGGATAGTGGAGCTTCTTGTTATATGGTAGAGTAACAATGGCGCATTCTTGCTGTAGGAAATTGCCAAGCGGCTGCCGCGACCATCTTGATTGGACAAGGAGGGATTTTATCAATGGTGTTCGTTGTTGGGTTGTAATATATACCGTTGTATTCCGTTATTTCCACACACAGCTTATAAGATATCGTTGGGTTTCATAGTATATAACTACTTTTTCTTCATCTTCTTGGACCTCCAAAAGATCCTGCCTCTGCAAACGTCACCAAATGCTCAGTCACAGGCACCACTTCTTCCAGCCACAACACTGGGGGCGGGCTGGTGTTTTTAAGAATAAAAAACTGCTCAAATATTCTCGGTGTTTTTTATAAGGGTTAAATGTAGTTTTCACACTACATATTTGACCGAATGTGACTTTAAGTACTGAATATTTGGTTTTGTATATTTTTTATACCAAACGTTTGAAAAAATGTAGCTATTAGTACATCTTTTAGTTGGCCGTTAAATGATATGTACAAGTCACGTGACCGATTCTAAACTTTTGATTTTATTCGATTTAGTTCTTGAATATATTCCTAACTTTTATTTTGTTTAATTTAGTCTAAATTATAACGGCATTGCGATGCCATGAATGTTAGGACTAAATTTCACTTGATACTTCTTTTGCCATTTTGCATGTAGTAGTCCCTTTAAAAAGGAATAGTAAAATAAAATAAAATATATATTTTGGGTAAAGAATAAAATATATATACTTAGAAGAACAAGCAAAACGAAAATAAAAGTTTTTTTTTTTTGTGGTCTAGTGGTCGAGAGCGCTTACTTCCAAGTGGTTTGGCTCCGAGGTCCCAGGTTCGAAACCCCTCAAGGGCGTCACCTCGCGGTGACTTGATATTAATATCAAGTCCCGTCTGGCCCACATACCGCGTCAGGCATATGAGGAGGCGAGTAGAACTGGGCCTAACGGGCCGGCCTCTTGACTATACTAGGCTGCTGGTGGGGTTACGTTGACGGGGCCAGTGCATGCGCTGGTTGTTCGCTAAGTCTGGTCGGAAAAAAACCCAGACCGTAAGCAGGAGAGCCCGAATATTACGTAACGGAATGGGCCTAGGGTCGCCACTACTTGCCCATTCATTTTTTTTTTTTTTTTGCAAAAACAAAAAAAATAAAATAATAAAAGTAATTCAATAAAAACATATTGGGTTGACTCTGGCAAAGGGAGACAACGCGGCAGCCAATATGATAACGACCCAACTCCATAATTGCAAAGAAGAGAAGACCCCTTAATTTCTTTTTATCTATTTTTTAATTATTATTTTGGCAAAGAAGACCAGCTGCTATTCCCTCCGTTTACCAAAATAATAATAATATATTATTTTTGAGTTCTGCGCGAAAATATATTTATTCCTATAATTCCTTCCTTCTTGTTCAACTTCAAAGTCAGTAAGCAAAGAAACAGAAATCATCCATCTATATAGAAAGAATCTGCTGCAAGTAACATGGGCAACAACGACGGCGTTTCTCTCTCTCTCTAGCTAAACCTAAATCATGTGTCGATCTGGCATGGCTGTGGATGCCAAAAACCCTAAAACTTCCAACAAATCTTCCAAATCATCATCATCAAGAAAACCATTATCCAAATCCTTCACCCCCTCATCAGAATTAGACGACTCCATTGTTATTAATAAACCTGCTGCTAAATCATCTTCGTCCACCACCTTCAACTTCACCACCACCTTCAACGATTCCTCCTCTGTATCTTCTTCCATCGTCTCCTCCCTTTCAAACCTCCGTCTCCACCTCCCTGAAACCCCTCACATATACCACATCTCCGAGCTCTCCTACGCCACTCAAAACTTCCAATCATCCATCCGCTTCATCTCTTCATCCTCCCCCGCCTGGCGCTGCACCCTCCGCGGCCGCCACGTCATTATCTTCCAACGCCGCCTCCGCCGCGTGCTTACCAACCCTACACTCTACAACCTCATGTCCGTCATCTCCACCGGCAACCACAGCAGCCTCGTCAACCTTCTAGGCGCCTCAGCTTCGCCGGACCACATCTACCTCGTCTATGAGTTCGTTCCGGGGGCGAACCTCTCCGACTGCCTCCGCAATCCGGTGAATCCCGCCTACACCCCTCTCGCCACGTGGACCTCCCGCATGCAGGTCGCCACCGACGTTGCCCACGGCTTAGATTACATCCACAACTTCGCAAACAACTCCGGCAGCCGTGGGTTTGTGCATAACCGGATAAAGAGCTCGAGCATCGTCATCACCGACGAGCCGACTTACAAAGCCAAGATCTGCCACTTCGGCACGGCGGAGCTCTGCGGCGAAGCTGTATTGTTCGACGAGTTGACTAATATGGATGATCCTCCGACGCTTAGGAGGAACAACAGTGACTCGATGAAGCTTGAGGGGGTGAGGGGGTACATGTCGCCGGAGTTCCTGGCGCGTGGGGTGGGGAGCCGGAAGTCTGACGTGTACGCGTTCGGGGTTGTGATATTGGAGCTGCTGAGCGGACAGGAGCCGGTGAAGGTTATGGCGGAGGGGAGTGGGTACCGGAGTGAGAGTGTAATAAAGACTGCGAGGGATGCGGTGGGTGGCGGCGTCGGAGGTCTGTACCGGTGGTTGGACAGGAGGTTGAAGGACTCGTACCCGATGGAGGTGGCGGAGAAGATGGTGAGGTTAGGGTTGGAGTGCGTTGAAGAAGATCCGGGTCGAAGGCCGGATATGGATCTGGTGACGGGTCGGGTTTCGAAGATGTATTTGGAATCCAAGAGATGGGGAGACAAGTTTGTTTTGCCACAGGATATATCCACGTCAATATTGGCACCTCGATAATGTTATGTCTACATTTTATCCTTTATTTTATTAATAAAACACAGAACTAGTACATACATGTTGTAATTTATGATACAACACTTACGCCAAGTTTGATTGCCGGTATTGCGATATCCTAATACCGGTATTAGCTAATACATGCTTAGCTAATACATGCCTAGTTAATACAATGTTTGATTGAGCCATGTATTATGATATCCTAATACAATGTTTGAATGAACTTTGTATTAGGATATCCTAATACAATGACTAAAAGACCTAAATACCCTTACTTGCATTTTCAATGAAGATATATTTTACATATGATAAATTTAACAAAGATAAAATTTAACAAAAAAAAGTAACTTCAATTATTTAAAATAATATTTTTCATAAAAAAAATCAAATTTATGTATAAATAGTAAAAACTATTTTTGCTAATGTATAAATATGTATATATATAAAGAAAATAGTACAAAACAATTGAAAAAAGTGATTAGCCCGACCCGGCCCGTTCTAGCCGGGCCCAGCCTGAACTAAACCAAAGCAACTCGACCCGAACAGCCCGAATTGCTCAGCACGGCCCGAACCGCACAGCCCGACCCGAACTGACTAGCCCGGACCGAACCACCCAGCCCGGCCCGAACTGACCAGCCCAGCCCGAATCACCCAGCCCGGCCCGAACTGACCAGCCCAGCCCGAATCACCCAGCCCGGGCCGAACTGACAAGCCCAACCCAAACCACCCAACACGGCCCGAACCGCCCAACCCGGCCCGAACAGCCCGAATTGCACAGCCCGGCCCGAACCGCCCAGCCCGGGCCGAACATGACTCGGCCCGACCCGTGTCCGAAGTTTCGATGTAAACGGGGTCCGGCCCAAAGCTACGATGTAAACAGTGAGAGTTTGCCATATATTACAAGGGTAAATTGGTAATTAGGAGATTGGTATTAGCTAATGCTTTACTTTTAGATGGTATTAATTAATACCAAATTCCTTCTATAATTGAGTATTAGCTAATACCAAGTATTAGCTAATACCAATACCAAGTTGACACAAACACGGTATTAGCTAATACCGGTACTAGGATATCGCAATACCGGCAATCAAACGTACCCTTAGATTTTTTTACTGTTAATATAAATATTATCTTCCTGAGACAACTTATATAGATATATATATATATATAGATATAGATGAAGGATTTATTTAGAAGGATATATTAATTAGGGTTAATAATTAAAAAAAAACTGTCCAAGATTTATCCTATGTTAAAATTAGGTGTATGGAGTTTGAAATGTTAAAAATGGATTGTCCCAAGTTTTATTTTTGTTGAAATTTGATTTCTCTGCGCGTATTTTCATTTCCATTCAATCATTTTCATCAACTCACCCACCCTCATAATCCATCACTCTTTACTATTCACAAAATCGTCAAATTTCACCCTGAAAATTGAACATTAAAAAAAAGTTTCTAGAAGAGTGGTGTGGCCATTTTCCAAGGACAACAGAGCGAGATTTACTTGTCCGGATGTGGCAAACCTTTTAGGTGACGGTCCCGACAAGATGACGAGAATGGAGTGTGTATGTGAGCTTGAATTTGACAGACAGTTTCGTCGAAATTGACTTCTCTAAAGTAACCACACCGAAACACCACATTTTAACAAAATTGAAACATTGGACACTATTGTTTAACATATGAAACTTCAGACACTTAATTTTAACATAGGGTAAACCTGGACAGTTTTTTAGTAATTAATCTTATTAATTATTGTATTGATGAGAAATTATTAAATTATTAAAAGCGAGTTTGCACAAGTACTAAAAAGTTAATTAGTTAATTTATATATGAAGTTTGACTTAGTCCATTTAATAATTTCGGGTATAATTTCACGATATCGTAAGACTTCTCTTTACTACAAGTATTCATCACTCATATCCCATCCACCAAAACACCCCAAGAAATCATATATATATATATATATATAGTAGGAATTTAGATTTTGAGATAGCTAGGGTTTCTAACGTTATCAACCATTTCATATTAGAATGTTAGTATGGAGAAGTATGTACATACAACAGTGCTTCAAGCTCTGCGCACAAAATCAAACTATATATACCCTATCCACCTGTATGAGACATTGAATCGACATATACATCAGCCGCCAAAAATGCATTTTTTTTTTTTTTTGCGCAAAATGGATTTTACCCTTCAAACTATGTACAATTAACTCCATATAGTTACCACATCTATATGTATCTTGATTCTTGAAATCAAAGGTTTCATTGCTCCACTGGCACCGACTTCAATACATCGAGCTGATTAAGTCGGCACGTCCCTAGTAGGTACTCAGGAAGTTCTTCTGGTGTGTTAGCCTGGAAATCAATTATGGGATAATTTGATAATCATCAAATATCATGAAGATGCATTATTGAATAACTGCACAAAAGGGATGGATTTTGATACCTGTACTAAGAAAGCCATCTCTATTACCAAGTTGTTAAGGTAGCCCAGAACAAGGCTAACCACGCCCCTCGCCACAGTTGAAGACCCGACATCGACATCGATCTGAATGTACTATTAAACATTAGAAACTATATGATAACTTTTCAGAAACACAAGATCTCAGCAAAACCCTAGCTGGTAGTTCTAATTACCTCCAAGTAGTTATTGCCCCGGAAATAATTTATCTCCAGTGCTTGACCAACCAAACACGCTTTCTTTCCGACACTCTGCTTCACTATCCATGAACCCTATCGATATGAAGAGCATAATATTGCCAGTAATGACCATAGCAGAAGTTAGAAAGCAAGAACATTTTAGGTCTTATTATAAGTAGATAGATACAATACAATACAATACAATACAATACAATATCGATTATTGTATGCGTTTAGTAAAATGCAGAATACAATTACTGATCACCTTGGAGATGTAGGGTATAAGCTTGAACCTTGAATTCCTGAAGGCATCATCTTCATTCACAAATCTGTGGAGCAATGGGTTTTCTTCGAGAGGTGTTGTCATCATGTAGTATAACGCTAAGTTGTATGTAGTCGTTCCCGGGACCTGATCAGGAAATTAAATTGAATGAGCAAGTTGCTACTAAAACTTCAAGGTTGTGATACTTGAACACAAACACGAGACGAAAGTTACTTCATGTTAATGTGTTTGCGTATCTTGCTATCATTTTTTCATATGCATGCACAAATAAGATTATAACTTGTGGACTAAGTTATATAGATGGTTTTGAAATTCTCATCTATATTTGATTGAAAGAAAGAGATATTAGCAAAACCATTTTATAAAAATGTTACCTGTATATTGACTATGAAGAAGAACTCCGGTCCACCACGGTAAGCCGCTTGCTGCATTTGAGGGCGAGTATTTCAAATCTACTCTAAGTTCTATATGTAATCTATATATATGAGGTAAGAGTTTAGATGGAACCTGAACAATGCTACTTTGGCGGCCGGCAAGATCATCCTCTCGCTTGTCCGATCTCAACCAATCGGCACCCACCATTTGCATTAGAGTTCCCGTGGCCTTGATCTGCCACAATCACATTAAGTTGATTGCATACAAAAAATGGTTATCTTAGTAGTACAATTCTCAAGAATAAGACCGGCGCCTCTAATTATCCATACTTTAAATGACGTCACCAGGATTTGAACATGTGTGCTCTGATACTCGTCTTAACAAACAATCTCATAAGCTCGAACTTTTGAGTATAAAGGTCTTCAACATGCTCTTATTCATACTTTAACAACTAGCCAGAGTGTATAGAGACGATCGGTATGATTATTACCTTTTTGTTATCTTCTAAATACTTGTGTCCGCGTATTAAGAATGAGCAAGGATCGGCCATTGCCCAAGTGCAAGGAGCGCTGCAAGTGGAATCTGTCTGAAGGGTCGCCCCGTAACAGCAAATCGCGCTCTCCTCCTCTCGGCTGAGCTCTTGAAGATCCATATAACCTTTCTTTTGCACTGAGGATCATCATCAGCAACCACAAGCAGCTAGGTTTCAAACACATGCATCTCATCATGGCAACTGTCATATGTATTGGAGATAGGATTCTGACCTGCTAGATCATGTAGCTTTTTCACTAACCCTGCAGCGCCTGATGTAAATCTTGCCTGCTGCATATTGTTGTTCTGAAATAATGTTACATTGAAGGAAAGGGTTAAGTGCGTAACAACTTGTTAGCTGAACTTTTACGGCACTACTAATGTTGAATTATTATCTCCTATAAGTATAGAATTAGTATATGTAAATAATACCAAGAAGGATTGGTGTTGGGAAGACCAATCGTTCTCCAAGCTATTATCATAATCGGTTGATTCGGGAACATCAAAGAACTCATCAGGAGCAGCATCTTGCATTCCTATTAGGCTCGCTGCTCGGGAAGGTTTCTGATCGGTTTGATCATCTAATGATTCCTTCTCTTCTTCAACTAATTCCATCTTACTAACATCTTCATGTTCACTGCTCTCATCTTGAGTTATATCTCTCATTGAGGAATCTTCTACAGATGACAAAATGTTGACTCCTGCGCCTTTTGATCTGAACATCTCCCTAAGTGCTACAACCAAAGCTCGAGCTAATAACTAATCCTCATTATATCTATATGTATATTCTAAACATGGATGGATCATCCAGAAAATTACCCGGAGATGAATATTTTTTATATCTACCTGCAATTTTCTCGAGCATATGTATTGTGATTGCTCTGGCAGATGCAGGTCGCACATACAGTTTCCATGACTTCCAGTTCACAGACAGCATATGCTTTACAAGGGACTGTTTTCCGTGGTTTATAGGAGTTATCACATATCCACCACCTGCATATATATTTTGAATAGTCAATACAACAACATATCAGGCAAGTATATAGAAAGATTCATATTCACTAGATTTTGGTAGCAAATGATGTATTACTTTTGAGGCAAGCCCTAACGTAGCCTCTAACCGATCGACACTTGTTGTGAAACACGGAATGGTAGAGAATAACTGCCATGTAAAATAAAAAACAATGGACTAGCACTATCAATATCAATATATATATAGATAATGGAGGCTATGATCTTAATTATTATGTGATGACACAGTAAGTACCATATGTTCCATCTTCTTCCCTCCTCCAATATCTCTGGCAAAGAAAATCTCTCTTTTTCATTCCCCTGCAAACACTCAAACATTAATTAATAGCAAGACGGTGATTAGTACTAGTAATAAAGGAATTCATGCGAATCTAACTCACCAAGGAAGCCAGTCGCTCTCCAACTGTTCATGAATAATATCGGTGTGACCATCAATATGCTCAACCACACTACCCCGATAATAGCAAAAATCCCATCTGCAAATCCATCAATTCAAGATATAACAATCACTCAACTACTTACATCTGATTCTCAATGTTTGCCGTTAATTAAATAATGCATTTACATACTCATTGCGCGACGGACCAAGAGACATAAGAGTTCGGAAAATGGCCTCTGAAGCTCCATCAACCACACCAACAGCCATGATTGCAGGATGATCATCCCATTCCCAATGCTGAAAAGTAATAAACCTCATTAATTATGAAAGTGATGATCACAAATTAATTTTTCAGGCCCTTGTTTTCCGTTGTTCATAGGCACATTGAGGAAGGGAGGGAGGACTTACTCTTCCTTTAGAGTCCCAATCTTTCGCTTCTTTGAAAAGTCGTAGTCCTTCCAGACAAAAAAGCAAGAACATCAAGAAACTCTGCTCAAACAAACCCCAAAACCTTAGAAAGAGACAAGTTGGAATATGAGTCTCACCATTTTGGCACCCGAATATTTTCCATGGTGAAGGAGCAACAACATCAGAGGTCACTGCTTCAGTGTGCATGGACGAGCGTACTGTCCAGTCTATGGAGAGCTTACGGTCATGGTGCTTTCTTGACGGGGCACACATCCTGTTATTCCTCCAGACACATCACGTAATAACGCACAACAAGTTAGTGTTACATCGAAATTGCAGCATTATAATTGAACTGAAAGTATATATAAAAGAGTAGTTCTGACCCAAAATATGGCCATCTCCTTTTAGAACAAGCAACATAATTTGCTGCTGGACTCAGGCGCTCCTACAAATAAATAACAAGTCAAACCATATTTTGTATTCTGCAAAATTAGTGTCTAAAAGGTTCGCACCTTTGATGCAGCGTCTTGCAAGGACCGTATCCATCTTGCTGCCTCTTCTGGGCTACTTGCTCCCAACTGTACAGACATACAATTTTATTTACAATGCTGATTAGCTCTCTGCCTTAATGATTCAGAGAGAAAAAAAGTAGTTTACTTTTTGGTGAAGATTACATTACCTTAAGCTGATCATCGTGGTTAGAAGTGTTATACAGGCTAAAAATGAAGAACACCTGCAAATAATTAAGAATTAATTAAAAACATGTAATTTGGGAGGATCTCATAATTGAGATCTTAATTAAGCATTGAGACAAAGTTTTATACTTTTCGATGAATGCATTCCCTTCCATTATCCGTAGCTCGTATGCAAGAGTCTATAACTGCACTTCGGATGGGTTCCTATACCGAAAAATAACCAGTTATATTAAGACAAAAAAATGCACATTCAGATTATAAGCAATTAACGTAGGAACACCTTCCTTTCAAGCAAACAATAATTCTTTCAAAAAATTGACCGTACACGCGACTAAGCGAATTACAAAGATATTATACAGGAAGGTCTAAAAATGAATATGTATTTAATTAAGTACCTCGTCATCATTGGCAGGTCTGGTCTTGAAGCTTTTAAGGAGAGAATCTTGAAGGACGAAATAGCGTTTACGGGAGTACTGGAGGCCAATCCTGTTGGAGCGGATGAGATAAAGCCAACCTTCCATTTTGAAGTCGGATTGAAGATCACCCATCTCATAAAAATCAAAACTTTGAACTCATCACAATGCAGTTAGTTCCTTTACAAAGTGCAGAAGAACGACGTCAATAATGACAAGCACCAATTACTTTGATGCTTGCCTGTTATTATTTTGGAATGGAAGAAGAGAAGAAGTAAAAGAGAGGCACGTCACGTAGAATCCTCTGATTCCAGCGGCGGGAATCAGAGCATCAATGGGGGAATGATCGATCTATGCTTGGTTGTTTCTATTGGATTGATCGATACTATAGGATTATTCATTCTATCTTTTTCTTCTTGTCTATCTTCCAGCATCCTCATGCCTCGCATTCTTCCCAACAATTGACTTTTGATTCTCCTTTCTCCTCTCTGGCTGTGGCTGGCTCTCCTCTCTGTCATTCTTTGGGTTTTGAATCTCATTTCTTTGTTGTTTAATTCCATTCCAAGTTACGGCTCCCACGTAATAACCAGCCAAGCTGCCAAACGCAAAATTACTAGTCAACCCCTCATTTTCCAGCCATATCCGGTTTTTTTTTTTTTAATATACAATTGTTTCATAATTTCGGACCGGGAACGTTAATGTTAAATCTCTTTCACAAAGTGGCGTATACATGGAATTCAACCCCGAACCGCCATGTTAACGCAACTCGTTTTAACCGTTGGTCCAACTGACCTTGAATCATATACGGTTGGACCCTTAATTTTGTGCATAAAAGGGTTAATAGCCAATAGCCACGTTTTACCAAAAAAAAAAAAAAAAAAAGCCAATAGCCACGTACTCGAATGGCTGGATTAAATTAGAGGGTTTGCTAGCTAATGTTTTTTCTCATTAAAATAAATTCTAGTTCAGCTAATAAATTTTTTATATATAACTTCTTTTTTATATAACTTCTAATTCTAAATGCATAGTATTATATTGCCTGATATAACTGGCGATTTTAAGTCCTGAGCGGAAATATAAAAAAATACAATTGAATCATGTTGAAGATATCTTGGGATAACTTTAATCTTAACGTTAAATTGTGAAGGAAATATTGTATATCCGAAGGCATTTCTTTCTTTTAAAAAATATATTCCTCTTTCTTAATTCTCAAGAAGCTTTTGAAACCCGTTTTAAGAAAGATATACATGTTTATTAATTTTCAAGAAACTTTTAAATCTGGATGTCAGCTACAGGATATGATTCTCAATAATTCTTCTAACGTGGGAGATTCTGAAGTGTCGGATTTTGGCGTATGAGTAAACTTTTTCATGCAGAAACGACGATTTGAGCAAGCCCCATAAATTATGGGGATTGACATTATTTGACCGAATTCGTTCGTCTAGAGGGTTAAAATTACAGTTTTATGTTTCTTCGGTTCTTTTTGTAATTTGTCGGTTTTGTTTGGAATTTGTTTATTTCGAGTTTTGTTTTAGGTTAGGGTTTTATTTTCAGCATTTAAACTCTGTTTAGCCGTCGTTGAGAGACAGATTATTGATTAATGAAAAAAATCGAGGGTTTCCTCAAACCCTGCGTCAATTCTTCGACATTCTTCTAAATGAACGAATTTTTGCGCCTCTATCCAACAAATTCTCGGCATTCCTTTAGAATCAACGAGTTTTTTATCCCCTCCACACTATCACGCTGCATCAGATTGGTATCAGAGCCGAATGTCCTGCACGATGTCGTTCATTGATTTACTAGAACCAGATCACAGAACTGCTACTGTTCTTGTTAATCCAATTTATGATGAGTACACCGATGATAACGTCACAACGATGATCGAACATTACCCCACCTTCCATGATCCTGGATTCATCCTTTCCCGGCTGCTAGGAGCGACGTCGAAGGCCTCTTGACCTCCGATTTCGGGTACAAGCCACGAGGCAAATCAACCCCAATGTTGGCACCGAGACAACCCTTAAACACAGCTTCGCTTCAAAAAAAATATACTTATGTGGCTAATTGTGTTATTCTTCCTGCTTTCTATTACTGGCATTCGTTGCGCAAGATTCGATGGCGGATCTTCTCTTCCCCTGGGAGAATAATGTGGGAGATTTTGAAGTGTCGGATTTTGGTGTGTGAGTACACTTTTTCATGCAGAAACGACAATCTGAACAAGACACATAATAAACTATTGGGTTTGACGTTATTTGGCCGAATTTGTTCGTCTAGAGGGTCAAAATTACAGTTTTACGTTTCTTCGGGTCTTTTTAGCAATTTGTCGGTTTTGTTTGGAATTAATTGTTAATTTTGAATTTTGTTCAAGGTTAGAATTTCTTTTCAGCATTTAAACTCCGTTTAACCGTCGTTGAGAGGAAGATTATTGATTAATGAAATAAATCAAGATTTTCCTCAACTTTGCGTCAATTCTTCGGCATTCTTCTGAATTAACGAATTTTTGCGCATCTATCCAACATATTATCTGCATTCCCCTCGAATGAAACGAGTTTTTGATCCTCTCCACTCTATCACGCTGCATCATATTGGTATCAGAGTCGAAGGTCCTGCGCGATGTCGTTCTTTGATTGGCTAGAACCAAATCGTACCAGAACTGCTACTATTATTGATAATCCAATTTATGATGAGTACACTGAAGATGATGACGTCACAACGATGATCGACCATTACTCCACCTTATCTTGTATTCATCTTTCCCCGACCGCCAGGAGCGACGTCGAAGGTCTCTTGACCTCTGATTACGGGTACAAGCCACGAGGCAAATCAACCCCAATGTTGGCACCGAGACCACCCTCAAACACCGATCCACGTGAAAAAAAAAACAATGTTGTGGCTAATTGTGTTATTCTTTATGCTTCCTATTACTGGTCTTTGTTGCGCAAGATTCGAGAGCGAATCTTCTCTTTCCCCGGAGAGAATGATGTGCGAGATTTTGAAGTGTCGGATTTTGGCGTGTGAGCACATTTTTTCATGCAGAAATGGCGATCTAAAAAAGACCCATAGTATATTATGGGGTTTGACGTTATTTGGCCGAATTCGTCTGTCTAAAGGGTTTAAATTATGGTTTTCTGTATCTTCGGGTCTTTTTTGCAATTTGTCGGTTTTGTTTGGAATTAGTTGTTAATTTCGGGTTTTGTTCTAGGTTATGGTTTTCTTTTCATAATTAAACAGAGTTTAACTGTCGTTGAGAGGCATATTATTGATTAATAAAAAAAAATCGAGTTTTCCTCAAACCCTGCGTCAATTCTTCGGCATTCTTCTGAATCAACAATTTTTTGCGCCTCTATCCAACAAATTCTCGGCATTTCCCTAGAATCAACAAGTTTTGGATCCCTCCACCCTATCACGCTGAATCATCTTCCTCGTATCAGGTTTCCCACTTTTTCATTCCTCGTATAGACATAAAAATTCAAATAAATATAATCAGTAGATTTATTTTAGAACTTTGTCCACTTGAAACCACTAAATGGGTGTTTGGATGGAGATTACATCCCAAATTACATCCTCATTATGTTGCTTGGTTTGCCAAATGATGTAATGTGCATTGTAATGTAATGTCCATTGTTATCTGAAATTACGTTCAAACTTCATTCAACGTAATGTGAGATTACATCAAAAAACGGATGTAATGTGAGATTACATCCAACATTACAAAGTGTTATTATTTTATTATTATTTATTTAATGCATAAAACATTTTTATTATCTTTATAATTTATTATGATAATAATATCTTTATTATTATTAGCTTTTATTTTTTATATACTTTTTTTGTCTTTATTTTTAATATACTTCATTACTCATTATTATAACAAATAATAATATACGTGATATGTTCTTGTAAAATGAGCAAAAAAAAATTCGTTGCATTTTTTTATGAAAATTATCTTATAAAATTGGGTAGTAGTGTGCATTTAAATTAAATATTTAGTCTTTAAAATTTATAATTGAATATAGTATTAACCACACACATAATTTTTAAGAAGTTAATTGTTGTCAAAAAATATATTTTTTTTAAATATTATCATATTAAGATAAGATATAATATACACTCATATATATAATATATTAAAATAATAATAATAAAGTCATATTACAATGCACCGTACAACATATACCAAACAAAAACAACTTACATTACTTGTAATCTCATATTTTAAGTAATCTCACACATTATGTTCGTCCAAACCCACTAAGATTCATAGTAACACGCATGTCACATCATGTACACGGAAAAATAATTAGAGTTTGCAAGTTACATTTCATTATTAGTTCAGTCATGAAATCAAAGAGATGAAGAAGATTGAGGACAGAAAAATCTTCATTTATTTATTGTTGCTGTCCTGCCGAAGTTGTTCAATCAAGTCTCCAAGTTCCTTACGAGCTGATTCTCTCCCAAACATAAAACCGTACCTATTTATTGGTGTTTAACACAACAACTTACGTTCAGAATTCTCTTCATTGTTATTTGAGAGAAGTAAAACTGCTCAGATTAACCAAACTTACCAGAAGGAAACAGCAGAGAAGACTCCTGCCGTCGTAACAGTTTGGATCAAAGTGAAGGATTTCTGCATTATGGAAACAAACTTGACACCAATAAAATCTAATCAAATTCAACACAGAGTCCCATCTTTATATAATATAATAATTCTGATCAATTAAACAAGGTTTAACAGGTCTTTTGGTCCATGATGTTTGACCATTTTTGAGTTTCGGTCCATAATGTTTTTTTTTTCCTAGTTTTGGTATCATATGTTTGCAGATTTTTTCTAGTTTTGGTCCGACAGTTACATTCCGTCCATTTTTTTACATGTACAAGTCACGTTATGCACCATAAACTATCAATTTTGTTCAATTTAGTTCCTCTAATACTTTCCTAACTTTTTTTTATTCAATTTAGTCCCGAAGTTTCAAGATAATTTTGAAACTTCGGGACTAAATTGAACAAAAAAAAGGTTCAGAAAGTATTAGAGGGACTAAATTTAAAGTTTAGAGTGGATCACGTGACTTGAACATGTCAAAAAATGGACGGAATGTAACGGTTAGATCAAAACTAAAAAAAATCTGCAAACATATGGTACTAAAATTAAGTAAAAAAAAACATCATGGACCAAAACCCAAAAGTTGTCAAACATCATGGACCAAACATCATGGACCAGAAGACCTGTTAACCCATTAAACAAAATAATTAGACATAGTCAAGAAAGAAAAACAAAGTTCCAAATTAAGATTTCCAAAGTTCAACTCCTTGTCTATAAACCAGTACATCCTATTCCCTCAATCCATTCCAGATAAACCTCGTTCAACCCAAAAAAAAACATCAGGCTTAGACAGATAGACCGGTGCATAAAGGTTTTCATCCTCTTACCAACATTATGATTTGAGCACAACATAGATTTCCAAGGCTCTCATGTACAGCTTTGAATGAATGAGTCAATTAAACTGCAAAAATCTAGCTTGCTTGAGCCTCTTAATACATTCTCCCACTACACCCCAACGAGCCACAGTAACAACTTTTGCGTTTGATGTTCCCGCAAGAGTCAAGCACTTGATCTATCGTGTAATTGTAGTCGTAGGTGAGCTCCTGCAAGGCTGGAATTCTTTCTGTAGCAAAGATCATTATGTGTGGAATTCTCTCGTCATCAATATCATAAGCCACGTTCTGGGCGTAAAGGTTTGGTGAACAACTATGGTTGATGAATCGACCAACATTGGCGTACTCTGCTGCATCAATTGTGAAATGGACCTCATCTAAAGAATCAACACTGGTGTCCACATCTGTAACGTTATTGTTATAATAATTTTTACTTATATCAAATAGATATTCATCGCTCCCGAATCGTTCCTCAACTTCATTGTCTTCAATAACCTCGCCAATGTACTCACATATGAAACTCCCAGAAGGAATCGAAGTTAGGGATCTAACACCCCAACCTCTTAATTCCGTCTTGAAGATTTGAAGAGGATATTTAATGCCGTGTTGACTTACTCTATTGGGACACGACGGAGGGCATTTGCACGAAGGGCCACACTCGTGGATTAAGGGTTTTGCTTTGAGAATGGCTCCTTTGGAATTGAATGGGATTATACCTCCATTCTTAACAACACACTCACATTGATTAGAGTCTGTGCACCCATCAAAGCATTGGCAACCCGTTGGAGGGATTCGGCGACACCAATTTGGGTAGATCACGCGATTTACGTACTTGAATGAAGGAAGCTTCTCATTGTTGATTGTGTTAATGACCGAGATGGGTAACAACTCTTTGCCATTAGAGATATCAACATCTATGCAAGAAACATCACCATTCACTCTTTGCCTCCTTTCAGATTTGCGTGTTACTTTTCTTTTACTAGATATCTGCGTCTGTGAACTATCATATCTTTGTGCTTCGGCATTCTTCTTCTCTTTCATTGTTGAAGTTGATTTTGGTTGCTCACAAGTCTCGTGTAGCTTATATTCAGTTGGAGTGTGAGGTTTAGCTTCCCAAACTAAAGGCTCAGGTTCCCCAAAACTTCTAATATCTTCAATAGTACTTTGCTTTAACTCGTACCTAGATGCTATATCTTCATTTATGGAAGGAGATGTTGGTTTTTCTATATAATATCAAATTCCACAAGCATTTTCAATTGTGTTGTCACAAGGGGTTCCTTTTATAGTGAGACTAGGGATCTTCAACCAAAGTCTTGTAGCGTGCTTAAGGATTTGTTTGCTTGGGAACAAGTCTTGATTGCAGAGAATTCCACATCAACAACAAGATAAAGAGCAAGTCCTGACAAATTTCAATTTTCAACTCATAACTATAACAAGTCACTTCAACAAAAAATAGAGTTACTTTGCAACCCTAACTTGTATTTTGTCTTCACAACCATTAGGGAAGGGAAGGAGGTTAGGATGATTGTCGCCTTTCCAGAAGGGACAGTTGAAGGTTGGTCATGGGTTGACTTGGACAAGTCTTCCCTGGAGGAGGGGATTGCTGATTTTTGTTCTGTTTTGTATTTTTAAATTGTACACTTCTATATAATGTTTATAAATTCTAGTTAGATGTCGTTAAGTTTTCCGTAAGCTTTAATTATATAAGCTTGATAGCCAATCAAAGGGAAATCAGTATTTCGGTTTAAGGCAACAAAGTAGGGAGAAGGAGAAGGAGTTATGTTGGAGATGGCCTTAATGGTGGGTTTTTAGTGATGGGGTCAATGAAACAACTAGCCTGTCTAAAATTAACCTATCATCAGTAACATACGAATCTACAATCTACATAAGTTAATACTAGAGTTGCCAAAGTTAAAGAAGTTTCCAACAAAATTATAGACATTTAAGATTTTATCATTCATTCAAACAAAAAAAATATGATCATAATCACCTTATGGAATCATGCAGCTAGCAGAGCAATTTGCTTACTTAGTTTATTGTTTACTTGGGTAGTTCATTTATTAGATAGATAGTGAGTTAAGAATATGTTTTGGAAGACAATATTAGGGCAGCAACTATTGTATGTCAAAATAAGATTAGTAATATACCTGTGTTGAACCTAAAGAGCAATTAGTTGAGCCATGAATCCACCTGTAAAGAGGGAGACCATTTAAATCGGAATGCAGTACTACATGTATTATAATGCTTTTAAAGAAAGAGCACTAGTAGCAAGTGAAGAGGAAGTAGCTAATCAATAACAGAGATCGAAACTAATTGGATCCTAATCCCTTTTTCTCCAAACAATTACAACCCTTCTTTCTCCAAACAATTACAACCCCTCTTTCTCCAAACAATTACAACAAGCACCCAATACTGACGATTTGATTCAAATCTAACGAATTAGATTGGATTTCCGACTGGTGGAAGTATAATTATAGCATGATTAAGTATAATAATCAGAAAGTTAGGATAATCAAACACAGAAGAAAACAAGGAAAGAAAAATAAGGGAGAAAACTCATGGACGATCATCAGATGCAGAGTTAAATGGCGTTACTTACAGGAGGCGTGAATACAGGAGAGTCCGACAGAGAGTAGCAGAAGATGATGCTGCTGTGGCGACGAGTCTCGGTCTCAACTGTGATTTTTTTTTTTTTTGCCCACTCTCAACAAGCTAGGGTTCTTCTGTTTAGTAGTCCTGATCTATAAATACAGTAATCAAAATCTGACCGGACTGGTGCATCGAAAAAACAAACCCGGTCCGGTCCGACCGCAAGTCGGCGGGTTTTCCGGTTCAACCGCACCCGTCAGATCAGACGGAGAGCGAGATTCTGCAGCTGTTTCTGTTTTTGTGGCCCATCAGGAGGAATTATTGACTACCTCGGCTTCAACAGGTGGAAGCCACATGGTGCCCCTCCATCCACTAAGAAGAAGACATTTGTGAAAAAGAAAAAAAGAAAAACTCTAAAATAACAGTTGTCACTTCCTGATTGGTGTTAGGTCCACCAGCTGTCCTCCACCTGGTAGGACCGATGTAAGTTATAATTTCTCCTAAAGTTAAACCCTAAAAGCTCAACTAAAGGCGTATATAATCTATATTTAATAATAATAATAATAATATAATAAATATATATCAACTCTACTACCTCGGTTATTTCACTGGCCTTCGATTTGATTCGAGAGCACGTCGATCCACCGCCACCGCAGTCAAAGGTTTCCCCTCCCTCGTCATAATGTCAGATTCCGCTACCCCTGCCACCGGAGCTGCTGCTGCTGCTTCCGCCACCGAAGCTACTGCCTCCGCCACCGAAGCTACTGTCTCTGAGTCGCCTGCTACTGCGGCACCTACTCAGGAGCCGAAAATATCCTGGGGAGATGTAGCCGACGAAGAAGAGGCCGAGGAACAAAGCGCTCCTTCCTCATCCGCTGACAAAGTGGAGAAGGAGCTTAACGTTGATTCTTTGGCAATCGATGAGAGCAAGAAGATCAACCAGTTCCTTGATGAGCCTGAGGACGCAAACATCAAAGCCGTAAGATTACTCTGCCCTTCTCTTTTATTTGTGCCTTATTTTCAATCGATTTTTTTTTAATTCTTGAGGTTTCTGAGCTCGTTGCTGATGCCACTTGTGCTATTATGAGATTTGGATTGCTAATCTAAACTCTTAGTTCATCTGCTGTAATTCTTGGTTTCTGTGTAGGAGTTTATATTGTAGAAAAGAGAACAAAATTTTCTAATTGAGTTAGTTTAAAGTTCTGCAATTTTCAGCTTCTTGTTCCCAGGTTCTTTTCTTAAGAATCAGTATTTACTCAATGCAGGTTCCATCTGGTGATACACCGTACACATCTGCTAGTACTTTTGAAGACTTGAACCTGTCACCCGAGCTTCTGAAAGGTCTATATGTTGATATGAAATTTCAAAAGCCGAGCAAAATCCAAGCTGTAAGCTTGCCTATGATTCTGACTCCTCCATATAAGAACTTGATTGCTCAGGCTCATAATGGTTCTGGGAAGACAACATGTTTTGTCCTTGGGATGTTGAGTCGTGTTGATGCAAAAGTTAAGGCTCCCCAAGCACTATGCATATGCCCAACAAGAGAACTAGCTATACAGGTGGGTGTTCCACTTAACATTCTAAGAAGTGTTTTTTAGCTCCAATACTTAATTTTGTATTGGCTTCATGAAGCTTGATGAACAAAAAAGGAAACTTCATCCATTGTCAAACTAGAGAAGTATATAGAAATGGAACTCCCAACACAATAAATAGGAAGAGCAGTACATTGTTTATATAACAACTGTTTTGGAAGGGTGGAAGTTGAACCCCTTGTAAATAATTTTTGGTCTGAGATTTTTTGCTCAGCCGTATTCACTTAAAGCGCAAATAGTCACTCCATAGGTTAAAAGGTTTGACATATGAGGTGCTAATTCAACTTGTGCAGAATATGGAGGTTTTGCAGAAGATGGGGAAGTATACAGGGATAGTTGCTGAATGTGCTGTTCCTATGGATAGCGCAAATTTCCTTCCAATTGCAAAAAGGTCGCCAATTACAGCACAAGTTGTTATAGGGACTCCTGGGACAATCAAGAAATGGATGTCACTGAGGAAATTAAGTGTTAGCTTCATGAAGATTCTTGTTTTCGATGAGGCTGATCATATGCTGGCTGAGGTAATCCCATCTTTATATTACTTCCTTTTGTGCGTATTTATTTTCTGTATTGGTTTTGGTTGAACCCTTATAAATATTGGAAACAAGACCAAGATGATGGGTGGGCTCAGAGTATAGAACCTCAGACCTTTATGGATTTTATCTATAATGCTTACTTTGAGGTGGCCATATCTTTCACTTATTTCTTAGGCGACTTAATCGTTAGCCACATTATGTTTTGCATCATTTAATTGGTTGAGGAAATAATGGATCTAACTGCCACTTGTTCGAAAAATGGCAACCTTTCTTGAGCAGATCATAACAAAGCTTTGATAACTTGAAAGTAACTGTGAGTGATGCATATACTGCATTCAAATTCTAATATTTTATACTTCTGCTCTAAACTTTTGCAGGATGGCTTTAAAGATGATTCTCTGAGAATTATGAGGGATATCGAGCGAGCAAATACTAGTTGCCAGGTTTGTTTCAAATAATAAACGTGTTTCATTATACTTGAGGTATCTCCCTTTTTTTCTTCTAATTCCTTCTTTTAATGTTTCTAGGTTCTTCTGTTTTCTGCCACTTTCAATGACACAGTTAAGAATTTTGTGACGAGGACAATAAAAGATTACAACCAACTCTTCGTAAAGAAGGAAGAATTGTCATTGGAGTCAATCAAGCAGTACAAAGTCAGTTGTCCCGATGAACTTGCAAAGGTTATGGTAATTAAGGACAGAATCTTTGAGTTCGGAGAAAATATGGGTCAGACGATTATATTTGTCAGAACTAGAAACAGTGCAAAAGCTTTGCATAAGGCACTTGTCGACTTTGGCTATGAAGTAACAACTATTCAAGGTGCTCTCACTCAAGAAGAAAGGGACAAGATCATCAAAGAGTTCAAAGATGGGTTGACTCAAGTACTTATATCAACTGATGTTCTTGCCCGAGGCTTTGACCAACAACAGGTAAATAATCCTTCATTTAGATTTCGCCTCCTTCTAACTTAAAATTAGAGTGCTCTTGATTCGTGTTTATTTAAAATTTTACATTGAATTATTCTTACTTCTAGGTTAATTTGGTCATAAATTATGATCTTCCAATGAAGTATGGTACACAAGATCCTGATTATGAAGTTTACTTGCATAGAATTGGTCGAGCTGGGCGTTTTGGTCGCAAGGGTATGTCATACTGTGTTCTTGACAACTTTTTGTACTAAGCAATACAAAATTTTATTCTATATATGAATTCTGCTATACCAGTAAGATTTCTGCTATGATAAAGGGAAGATATTGATGTTTCATAGTTGTGCAGGGGCTGTCTTTAATCTGCTGTGCAGTGCATTGGACCATGATATCATGGCAAAAATTGAAACACACTTCAAAAGCCCTATCAAGGAGGTAATCTAAGACTAACAGTTCTCCTTAACTGCTCTTTGAAGTCACTGCTGCAATGATCATCCCTTGAGATGAAATTGGATCATTTGGTTATTGATTTAGTAATCTTTATTTTACATTTTCATTGCGGTGAATGCAGGTTACGCCTTGGAATAGTGAAGAAGAGTTCAAGAAGGCACTGTATGCAGCTGGTTTGTTGTAATTTTGCCACGAATGGGCTGCATAGATTGATATAGCAAAGTTGGTATTGATTTCTATCGTTCTTTCCTTGTTGAAAGACATGAGGAGGATGTTTCTGTGTAAATTCTGCAGTTTCAATGGCTCTGTATTCTGTGCCGCTACTTACTATGGATTTGTCTTCAAGTGCTTTCTTCAAGTTCCGATTTGTCAGTTGGACAGTGCGATTTTCATCATGGTTGCAAACTTGCAATACAATTTTTTTTTTTCGCTCAATCAAAAAGAATTATAAAGTTCAAATCCCAAATTAGAAGTAATAATAATAAAATATACAAATAAAAGTAAGGGTTAACAGGTCTTTTAGTCCATGATGTTTGATAACTTTTGAGTTTTGGTCAATGATGTTTTCTTTTACCTAGTTTTGATACCATATGTTTGTAGATTTTTTCTAGTTTTGGTCTAACCGTTACATTCCGTCCATTTTTTGACATGTTCAAATCACGTGATCTACTCTAAACTTTAATTTAGTCCCTCTAATACTTTCTTAACCTTTTTTTGGTTCAATTTAGTACCGAAGTTTCAAAATTGACCCCAATTGGACAATAGGTCCAATTGAATTTTTGAAACTTCGGGACTAAATTGAACCAAAAAAAGGTTAGGAAAGTATTAGAGGGACTAAATTGAACAAAATTGAAAGTTTAGGGTGGATCACGTGACTTGTAAATGTCAAAAAATGGACGGAATGTAACGGTTAGACCAAAACTAAAAAAAATCTGCAAACATATGGTACCAAAACTAGGTAAAAAAAAAAACATCATTGACCAAAACCCAAAAGTTGTCAAACATCTTGGACCAAAAGACCGGTTAACCCTAAAAGTAAACTAGTTGATACGTTGCACACGCATATTTTTAAGTATGATAAATTGTTGTATTAATGTAATCATATACTACAAAAAAACCCGTGTGCACTCAAGTGCCTCTGCATTAATATTTTCTTCAAGTTAGTCAATTGCATTTTCTTCGGGATACATAATGATGTGAAGATTATTGTAGAAACATATCATAAAAATTATGGGCAATGTTTCTAACCAAGCAACATTATATATTAAAATAAAACAAAGTCCCTGACCAGATGTGTGACCTTTGCCATTAGAAATATAATAATGCTTCACTAAACCTGTAGAGAAATGATTAGCGTTCCGAAGAAAAGAATCTGAAGTGTTCCGACTATGTCTATGCTATAAAAGGACTTGAAGTTGACAATATTTACTTGCTATGCCATTGTACAATATTTACTTGCTATGCCATTGTGTGTAATATCGGAGGTTGGCAGAATGTTGTTTCGGAACTTGTATCAAAGCCCAAACTTGTAATCTAAGAACAAGCCAGTAACCATTATGTATATCTAATGTCGTGGAAGAGTTAACTATTATGCATATTAGAGCATCCACGATGGTTTTACATAAATTGTATTCTTTAAAGTTGCCACGTAGACATTTATGTACACTTTAAGTAAAATACGTAAAGTTAAGACACACGTAAAAAATATTTTCTCTGCAATCGTATTACTTAAACATATTTCTTAAATATATTTTATTATTAAATTTCCAACAACCACCAATAAGATATTAGCATTACTTATAAAATGAATTAATTTATAATTAAAAATTGGTTACGTAATACATAATGCATTACTTAAATTTAAGGAATGTTTTATGTAAAAACATAAATTTACGTGTGGATCTCATATTTAAGGAATGCTATGTAAAACCACTGTAGATAGTTTTTGTTACTTTACTTAAAAAACATGTAGGACCCACGTTTACGTAATCTTTACGTAATACCAATGTGGATGCTCTTAATAGCTATAGAGAACTAACATGTGGACATATTCGGAGGTCGCGTGATAGGGCCATTTCAAGCCCATCTCACAGAGTTATCGCCTCAATATAAAGTTCCTACAACCAACAATAAGAAAATTGACAAGAGGACCAAGACAATGTGAATGGCAAATGCAACATTTGTCAATAACCTTAAGAGACAAAGAAGCAAGAAATGAATCGATCCAAAAAGAATAAGCAAGAAATTAAGGTTTTTCTTGCAGCTTGACAGTTAGAGGTGGGGAATATACTGTCGTAAAAGGCAACTTGCAGCTTTGTAACAGGTAATACCTCTCGTTAAACAAGATTAACAAGCTGGACCTGCAATCCAAGTTGCTAATATTAATTTCTAAAATGTTTCCATCACAAAGAATAAAAGCATGGATACATATAATGAAAACAAACTGGATCCGTTACCATAGGGAAGCTACCCCCCCTCGAAAAGTGTCCCTAAAGACAGATGAATGATATTCCGACTAAGACCATATTCGACAACAACATTGAATCTCGAGTTATGATACGGAGTCCGAATGTCGGAATCCAAAACCTCCGATTTTCAACTATAATGGCAGAGTGTAATTAATGTGAACATTGATGGCATTTGCTCATCCACTAACAGTCGGATGCTTGCGGAATACCAAAATCGGAGGTTTAATCATTTCCCTTGAATCTCATGGTAAGAGTTGTGAGATGTTTCTCATTGTAAGCCACCTGAGCATATCGATTTGATGGTTAAAAATGACCAGCTAAATGTTTCTCATCAATTATAGGGGTGTAAATGAATCAAGATACTCGTGAACTACTCGAGATTAGCTTGGTCAAAACTCGAATTCGACTTGGAAAATTTCGAGCCGAGCTCGAGTTGATATTTTTGGAATGCCGAGTCCAGCTCGAGCTTGATAATACTTGGCGTGAAGTACTTGCAGGTCAAATCAAGGTTTATAATATACATAATTTATCCAAGTTCGAGTCGAGCTCGATTATTATAGTCATGAGAAATGATATTTATTCGATGTATAATGAGCATCTGTGTCGAGTTGAGTTGGGTAGTCATGAAAAATAACTACTTATTGTGATCTATAATCGACTTATGAGTCGAGTTGAGTGTATCTCGATTATGTCGGGCTTGGACGCGAGTCGAGTTTGAGATTTAGAAATTTGAGCTCGACCGAGTTCGAGCTCGGAAATTTTTAATCGAGTCAAGCTTAATAGCTATCCGACTTGACTCGGCTCGTTCACACTCTGGGTAAAATGTCATCTAATATAATTATGCAAATTGGTTACTTATTAATTCATTATTTAGTGTCTATATATTGTCTTAAACACATATATATTGTATAAACTATTTTATTAATCAATATATTTTACATAAATAATATATATAACTCAACAATACATAATTCTATGATATTTATTTTATATTATTAGTATTAATATTATATTATAAAACTATTTTTTATTTATTATTAATACGTAAGTTTCTAATTTATTAAATATATTTATATATTATATAAAATTATTATTTTTCTTGACAAATAAAACATTTATACAAAATTAATAATATTAAGTTTTATAGAGATGTAAATTTCTATTTAAGGGTAATTTAGAAAGCAGCACCCCAACTATTTTAAGAAAATATATTTCAAAAAGCACGATATAAAAAAAAAAAAAAAACAAAAAAAAATTATGCTTTTATTATCAAACACTCCAGCTTTTATCTAAGATACTTTTAGATAAAAAAACACTTTGGAAATGCTTCGTCAAACACACCGAAATACCGAATACGTATGTGACGTTGGTTTAAATGGGAGTCTACATAAAACTCATAAAAAGAAAAATCGGTTGATTGTTGTGTTTTTTTAATAAATATATAATAATTTCAAGATTGAGTTTGAGAGAGATTGATGTTAAAAAACCGAGCATTTGATATAGTTTTGTTTGTTTTTTTTTTTTTTTAAAAAAAACCGAGCATTTGATATAGTTTTGTTTTTTTCTTCCAAGAAAACCGACGGACACCTGCGCGTATCCCTACTAAAAATGGTAACTTCGATCCGGAATTTCAAAGACAGTCCCATGTGGTGGTCACGTAAGATATGGCCCGCAGCCCACCACTGATTGCTTATGCTTCTGCCTAATAATACGTTATCCATAAATTATATGCAAATTTGTTTTTGTCTTTATTATCATTTATTTATTTAATTAATATTTCATCAGATCTAATAATCATAATAATAATATATAATATATACATTATTATCATACATATAACAAGATCTGATCTGCAATACGTGGCGCAACTGGGCCAATCTGGATTTGAACTACACACCAATATCCCATTAGCCAGTTTTTTTTAGTAGTCCATGATCCAGTTATGACCGTTCTTATTATTATCCTGTAATTTGCATTATATAAAAAAACTTATAAAATATATACAATTATGCATTATATTTATCGATTTATTTATCTTATCTTACATAATAATGATTAAATTGATTTATTATTTGAAGAATAACAATAATATTTAAATTTATTCTTACTATTCTTTTGCCTGTAAAATTTTACTCAGCTAAAAGCTTATATAATAATAATACACACAATCATATAATAATATAATTAATAATGATGTGGTGGTTCAGTGCCTCATCTGGGGAAAATAAAAAAGATGTTACTACACACTTTATAGTACACTTTTGTGATTTTGTCACTTTACACCACACTTCACGTAAGAGTTTATTTTAAAATTAATATATATTAAAATAACATATATATTTATTATTGACTTCATAATATTGTAGCCAAGTTAGAATATATAATGTTTTAGGGATCATTTAAAATATTTTTATGTTACTTAAAAAAGGGTTTAAATACATAAAAAACTGTTGAAAAAATTATTACTATTTAATCACGATATTTAAGAGTATATAATAGTATTGTAAAAAAGATATTTATTGATTTTAAACTTATAAATTAATAATTAATATGTAATGACATGAATTTCTTAAGTGTATTTTAAAGTTAAGTTATGAATAACAACCAGTGGAGGAATGATAATAAGAGCCTAATAATTAATGAAGGTTATGTAGAATGTTTGTCGTTGTCTTCTGTTATGAGGGGTACTTGTGGTTGGACTCATTAATTAATTAAATACATTTTTGAATGATGATTAAATCAAGGTTAATAACTAAAAAATTGTTCAACGTTTACCCTTTGTTAAAAGTAGGTGTATGAAGTTTCAAATATTAAATTGTAGTGTCCAAGATTTTATTAAAAGATGGTGTTTCGGTGTGATTACTTTAAAGAAATCAATTCTGACGAAACCGGCTGTCAAATTCGAGCTCTCATACACACTTCATTCTCGTTATCTTACCGGGACCGTCACCTAAGAAGCTGGTCACATCCGCGCAAGTAAATCCCGCTCCGTTGTCGTTGGGAATCGCTCAACACAACTTTGTTAGAAACCTTTTCTTTTGGATGTTTAACTTTTGGATGAAATTTGACGATTTTGTGAAAAGTAAAGAGCGATTGATTATGAGTGGGTGAGTGAGTGGGTTGATGAAAATGATTGAAGGGTGACGAAAAGACGCGCATAGACATCACAATAATGAAACCAGTGACAGTTAATTTTAATATTTTAAACTTCAGACAACTACTTTTAAAATAGGGTAAACCTTGGACAGTTTTTTTTATTATTAACCCTTAAATAAATAATGTGGGTTATTTATTTATCAATGAAATGTGGAGACACGATTGTGTTATCTCGATCGTCCAGACATGGAACGTCATTTGTATTTTGTCCAATGTCCCTTCTTCGATCAATGTGTGGAGTGGAGCTGGAGTTGTGATTTGCGGAATATCATCCATCCATCCTTATGTCTTGACCGCTGAATGGATCTTCTAAGGCCCCTATAAAAATATATTATTATATGGTCAATTATATATCAAATTGTTCTTTTCTAGCCATCCATGTTACTAGTAACTCATTAAAGTGGAACTGCTACAGTAATTACATAATAAAATTGGAACTCTCTTTAATAGAGGAGCAAGTTTCACTCATATATTGGGACCTACATAATTTCATATACTCAATATATATTTCTTCGTAAAAACATTATATATAAATTAAATATGCATATTTTTAAAAATACGTACATTAACAAACTATTAATGAGATTCAAGTTTTTTACATCAAAAAATTATGTACAACATCATAAAATTCTGATTAATTTTTTAATTATTTTTTACATATTTTTTTTTTCCGAATTCGTCAAAATTTTCAATTTTATGTCAAATATTCGAATTCAAACTTTGACCAACGTGTGTGTTCATCCCAAAAGTCGAAACTCGACGTCGTTGGTATAATAGTTCAATTATTTACATAATATAATTTAAAAAATTATCATTCTTGTGGTATTTAAAAAATAATATAAAAATTATATGAATATATAAAATATATAATGAGCACATATTTTTTTAAATAATGATTGCCATAATTTAAAAATTATATTATAGAAAAAATATAAACAACGTTAAAGTTGCCAACTAAAAAAACAAGTAACACATCATGTAATTTGATATTATTATTAGGAATAATATCGGTATTACTACTACTAGTTGCAATACGCACGCGGTGCGGAAAATAGTTGACATATATAATTATTGATATAATAATAGTGATTAATCAAATTCATTGACTCGGTCTTATTTCGTCCTAATCGGCGTATAACTGTTTTTCGTCGATTGACATATCTTGATTCATCCTCGTCAGCATATGACGCTTACGCACATTAATCAACATATTAGTATAAATCGGTTATATGCATTAATCAGATTTTTTTACTAATGATTTCTTATATACGTAAATCATAAATATATTATATATCATCTTACAATTTTTTTACAACAATATATCATAAATAAAATATCCTCATTTGATATAATAATATAATAAATATATTAAACAGAAATATAATGCATTAAAATAATATATTTTTTTAATAAAAAAATATTTGATATTTAATAATATGGAATTTTATTCAATTTAAAAGTTTATAATTGACAGTTGTGAGACATGGTCAAATATAAACTAATTGAATCAGTAAACTCTAAAACTGATTCGAAGTTAAAAAATATTTATTTTATTTCTTATCATTATTTAACTTACTTAATATTAAAAATGACTGATTATGGCTCGTGTCATTATCTGACTTCAGGTACCATAGTTATATATATATATATACAATAAAAGAGAGAAGCAAAAAAAAATTGAATACCTTCATAAAAAAAATTGAATAAAATAATATTAAAAGGTTGGAACCGATATGAACAGTAACATGTGAGTTTTTACTAGGGATGACAACGGGTCACGAGCCGGGTCCGGGTCTAGGAGCGCGGGGCCCCGCAGACCCGCCCTGAAGTTCCTAAAATATATATATTATATATTTTTAATGTTAATATGATGTAACATCTACTAAACAATATGGTTAATATAGTACCTATATAAATAACATGGACCAAATTATAAATATATGTATATTTAGATTATTAGGATTTGTTAATTTGGATTTGAATTTGTATTCTGTGATGAATTTGATGTGTTTGTTGTTTGTATTTGATTGGTGTTAGATTTATGGTTTGAATTTATATATAATGTAATATTTTGGCACAACAAATTGTATTTAATATTGAAAAGTGAAAAAAAAAAAAAAAAAAAAATGTTCACCTGGCGGGTCGGGTCGGGGCCCGCAGGATTTTTTTTCCCGCCCCGGGAGGTACACTTATCCGGGTCCGGGGCTGCGAAAACCCGCACCGACCCGCCCCGTTGCCATCCCTAGTTTTTACTAGTAGGAACTGTCTCACTTCTCTCTTCACTCGATAATGACAGAATTGTAATATTTGTAATCCTAGTGACGCCTATTGGCAAATCTTGGAACTAGGGATTCCTATTTTGGAACTAGGAACTCTCATTAGAATGTCAAGCTCCTATTTATTCATTATTAGTAGAAACCAACAAGTTGAACTAAAAACTCCCTACAATGTTAAATTTACAATATATAATAGGAACTAAGAACTACCCGTTGGCAATGCTCTTAGCTAGCCGACATTCATTGATTGAATAAATTGTTAGCTAAACATTTTTTTTTAACTGTGCAACTTGTTCGCTTATGCAAAAAACTAGTTACGATGCATTTTCCATTTATTTTGGAATGAATCTTGCAGGAGTGTGGTACGTGATGTCCAAATTTGGGACAAATATAAACTATGCACATTATTATTAGTTGAAGCATGCTTAACTTTTCACTATTTTAGCTCAAATAAATGAACTATGCTAGCTGAATTAAACTGAACAATACAAAATATCAGTATCACTTTTTCTCGTCTTTATTTTCTAGCCAAACTTCGTAAGGGAAAATTCGGCATTTCATCTTCTTCAGTTTTCATTGTTAATTTGGATATCATACATGTGATCATTTCCATCCAAACCCTAAATGCAACAAAACTATCTAATTACACGATCGGTAAAGTTGAGTTAATATTTTATTTTAAAAAGATTTTATTTTAAAAAGGGAAAGTATTGGATTGTCCCCTTATTAAAAAAAATAATTCTTGATCTTCAAGATCATCGGATCTTCAGGATCCGTCATTTATAAAGAATGCATTTTTCTTAATCGTAATATCTCATATTTAATAATAATATATGCAATGACTTTTTTTCATTGAGGTTAATCTTTGCCTAGTGTCATCGCGTTTCATATGAATAAATTTCATCGTTCTTTATCGATATCATGATGTTGCTATTATTTTACTTCTTTCAAAATTAATCTTGTCCATGACTATGTAACTTCAGCAGATTTGTACATAGTCATTATAACTACTCACTTCAGGGAGTAGAGATGATATCATAATTTAATCACAAACTTCAACACTCACTTCAGGGAGTGGAGTATATAATCCTCAATATAATCATACGTTGCAACACTCACTTCAGGGAGCGAAGCACATCTAGTGGGCGATGCATATATATATTTTCATCAATTACCGATAGAGATATCAAAGCATCAAGCACCTATGTGCTAGGCCACCATTTTTTTTTTCATGATAATTCATGTGCTACTATACTCACTTCTGGGAGCATAATATATTGATGCATATAACAATTTGTTTTATATCAATTGAAACTAATTCACAAATTGATTATAATAGTTATGTTGTATGTTCATTTAATCATTCGAGACAAATAATTTTGATTTGTTTTTTTTAAGAACAGAAACAAATTATTCAGTTTAACACATATATCAATTTAATAATATCATAATAGGTATACTTATCTGTTTTACATGAAGAGGTAATCGTATTCGTCTTCCGTTCTAGCCAAAATCTGTGATGGTGAAGTGGATCTGTGTGGAGCAGTCCCGGGCATCTAGATCAGTGTGATGTTCATCAGCTTCCTCCACATAATTCGACATTTTTTACACATGATAATAATAGTGATTAGAATATAAAATAATCAATATAATTTTATAATAATAATAATAAATCTCCTTTTTTTTCGTTGATGTTATATTCATATATTGCTCCATGGATGCAACCCTAAGATGAGTATGGTTTCCGCCCAGCACTGCACTGTGGTCGTGGAATCTTGAAATTTTATAATCGATAGATATCGTGCTGATAACGTGTTACGAAAGTAGAGAGTAATAAAATAGAGAAATTTGAGGATGTCTTATATCACACATAAGGGACCCTTATATAGGGATTACATAGACTTGGAGATGAAGTAAAATCAATATAAGGAATGTCTAAATAAGGAAGATAATATATACACATAATATTGAACATCCAAATAATATATTCATAACAGAAAAAATATTATGAGTAATTATATCACTTCTTCTAATATTAAGTAGTCCTAAAACTCTACTAGGGAGTAAAATAGGGAAATATGTTTTAAATTTAAACAATATATTTATCGGTGTTATTAATACGTGGTTTTAAACATAAAATGGTTATGAAATAAAAAAAAAAATCAAAGGAGGTGAACGTGATTTTAGTAAAAATATAAAAGAGCAATTCAGTATTTTTAGTGTTAAGAGGTCCACTTCATATCGTATGTTTACATAAAATCCAATGTTCATACCAAATTTTTTTTTGTACCAATTTGTTACTAAACGTTTGATATCAAATTGGTATTAAAAAAGCATATGTTGTGAACAGTGAATTTCATGCAAACATGTGGTATGAAGTGGATCATTAACCCATATTTTCATGACCTGACACTATCTAATTGATGGATTAAGCAAATATGAAGAATTGTGATTTAACATCATATTTTATCACCATATATATATATATAGTTATATACTATCCATTATTATTTCTATCCGTTATTTATTTTTTGGGCAAAAATACCATCTATATGATTAATTAATAACAATAAGAATGAAAAGTGAGACTACAAATAGAGATAGTCTTGGTTAGGGGTGGGCACTGAACCGGTTCAGCCCGAACCGGTTCCGAACCGGACCGGAACTGTTTAAACGGTCCGGTCCAGTAATGACTAGGATTTTATATTGGCTTAGGTTGGTCTAAAAAAAACTGGACCGGTTAGAATCGGTCCAGAACCGGTTTTGGCCTGTTTTTTAAAAAAACAAGTTCTGGACCGGTTTTATATGTCGGACCGGTTTTATCATTAAAAAACCGGTCAAAACCAGTCAAAACCGGTCAAAAACCGGTTTTTTTTTAAAAAAAAAAAACTAGTCTCAGTCAAAACTTTTTTTTTTTTTTTACTTAAAAGCGGTTCAAAACCGGTCTGGTCCGGACTGGTTTGGTATACCTCTTGGACTGGTTCCAATTTAGGGGTTACAAACCAGTCCAATTTGGACCGGTCCACTCCGAACCGGTTCCAAACGGTCCGGCTCCAGACCAGTTCCGAACCAGTCCGGCCGGACCGGTTTTATGCCCAAGCCTAGTTCTTGGTGAACGAAAATTGAGAGAAGCATAAGTTACGGCTTTTGAAAGCGGCAAAAGCTGGTATCCCTATATCTTAGGTGCTGAAAAATAACAACTTTGAATTGACTGCGTCCTTTGTAACCTCCTTCCTTATCTGACACCGCTGCAAAATCCTTGCTTGGCTGCTATCTACACAAAGAAACCAACATCCAGCTAGCTACCCAATTCTGTTACTCCTTTCCTTTTCTATATTCGTCAATACTCCAACTTTTTTCCGCTTCACCAATCCCCACACATTCCCAATTTAGTATCTATCTCATTACCGGTATTAAAATATTGTCTTATGAATACTTTTTCATTTGAAACCGAGTCCTTAATTCAGTAATTCTCATGTTTATTATTGCATTACTGTAATTTTTTTGAAAAATACAACAGTCTGACTCGGTATACAGTCACTAATTAATTAACCTTCCATGTCTGGTTGTATTCCCTTCCAATTGCTCTCCTGAACTGCACCTTCCATAATACAGAGCTCGAATTAATTAAATATATGTCCCTCTTGCAGTATAAAGGTGACTCCTTTATTGTTGTTAATCATCGTCACCACCAAAGATGAACGACCCCGTTTCAGATCATAGCTTCTACTACGTTGAGGAGGAGGAGAGTGATCAAGAGGAACAACAACTTGACAATGACAGGGGCTCCGATTCAGATTCTCCCCGCAGCTCCTCCAGGTCATCCACCCACTTGCCCGATTCTTACACCAGTTCCTGGCCTCGAAGTTACCGGCAGTCCATCGATCTCTTCGCTAGCGTACAGTCACCGAGCATCACGGTTCTCGGAGGAACAGACTCCCTGGCGAGAATACGCAGCTCGTTCCTAGGCTCATCACTGTTTCACAGACACCCTTCTGTTCCACCGTCATCGGAAAAGCCGCTTTTGAAGGATCCCGAAGACGAATTTCCACCGAGGAAGCCTTCTAGTCGGAAAAACAGTTCCTTTTCCGATATAGCTCATGGCCTTCCGATTTCCCGGCAGAGCTCGTTTTGGCAGGCCGTTCTTAACGGTAATGATTACTATTTAGTTTTTGTTTCCCGCGCAGAATGAATGTCGTAATTATCACTCACACCGAATTAGCGCGTGTTACTATGTAGTGCAGGAATGAATGTATTGTGTGGTGTTGGAATACTTTCGGCTCCATACGCCGCAAAAGAAGGAGGATGGATGGGGGTTTGGATATTGGTTTTGTTTGGAGTGATATCGTTTTACACAGGGATGCTTCTGCGCAGTTGTTTGGTTAGTCAGCCGGGACTCCAGACTTACCCAGATATCGGCCACGCTGCTTTCGGTACCTTCGGCCGCTTCGTTATCTCGGTCTGTATCTATCTTAATAAGATTAATAATACAATTCTCATTCTTACATTATACTTCGTTTTTTTTCTTCAGCCCATCTCAATAACATATCCTTTCTTCTTATGTTACAGATAATCCTTTACGTGGAACTATACGTAAGTTGTTCATCGACATATGAATTTTGACTGATTTACAAATATCGATCTCAACTTTTCTATTTATTTTTTTTAAAAAAATTGTATTTCCAATTGCTACATATGTTATAATTTTAGTTAAATTAGAGTGAAAAGAGGATGTGTCGACCACGTCATTTAGATTTATCAAGATGGATTTGGATCGCACCTAAAGATCTTCAATTGGACATTCACTAGATTCCAACGGTATCTGCCAAATGCCAACTGAACCTCAATTTGAGGGTACTTGATGCAATTCTTTGAATTTCTTGTCAAATACATCATGGGTATCCGTCAAAAGACCTCCCGTGGTTAGCACATATTCTTTTCTTCCGTCTAATTTAAAAGAAATCACCTTTATACGTCAAAGACCTCACGTGGTCGGCACATGTTCTTTTATTCCGTCTATTTTGAAATAAATCTGGTCAAATGTAGTCATTTGGCCAGCAATCAAAAGTTCAACTAACGAATTGAACACAAAAAACCAAAAGTTCGGATATCGATTTGAAAATCGGTCAAAATTCAATTAGCGATTTGGTTATTACCCCATATATATATATCCTTCTCTAACATACATAATAACCTGTGTATCTAATTGTGTATATAAATGAAGGCATCTTGCGTGGATTACATTATATTGGAAGGTGATACACTATCTAACATGTTTCCCAACGCAAGTATAAGCATGGGTGGATTCATATTGGATTCACACTATCTGTTTACATTGCTGACCACCCTTGTGATTCTACCAACGGTTTGGCTACGAGATCTTAGTGTTCTCAGTTATATATCAGGCAAGCATCAACCCACTTTATATATATATATATATGCCTTTCTTTTGCATTCAATATATCTCTCTTTCTAGTTTGTTTGCTCGTATTATTCGAAGCTAGCTAGCTAAGCCATCTAATGTTTTCTAAATTTGCAGCCGGAGGAGTAGTAGCGTCATTCGTAGTTGTAATATGCTTATTCTGGGTCGGTTTATTCGATCACGTCGGCTACCAAATCGAAACCACAAAATTCATCAACCTTGGAGGCCTTCCCGTCGCTATTGGCCTCTACGGCTTTTGCTACTCCGGCCATGCAGTATTCCCAAACATATATAGCTCAATGGCTCAACCCAACCAATTCCCATTAGTACTGCTAACCAGGTACATGCCATAAAAACATCATTACTTGTGGTTCAAGTTACTGAATTACAATGTGTAATGAAGAATACACGTCTTTTTCTTTTCGTAGTTTCGGCATTTGTATGATGTTGTACGTTGGAGTCACGGTTATGGGGTACATGATGTTCGGGGAGTCGACACAGCAACAGTACACACTCAACTTGCCACATGAGCACCTTGCTTCGAAGATCGCTATAGTTACTACGGTGCGTAACAAATGAGATAGTTTCTCAATACGGAATTTATTTACTTTTCCGATTGCTGAATTTGTACTTGTTCTCTTGCAGATCGTTAACCCATTCACCAAATATCCTTGATTGAATCATATATTTAGAAATGATGTTTTACATACATTGTTTGAAATTAAGGTAGATAATGCATTTGAGATATATTATATACTTTGGAAAATTCGTCGTTCCTTAATTTGCAGCACATATGCATTAACCATGTCGCCGGTGGCATTGAGCTTGGAGGAGCTTATGCCGTCTAATCATCCTCGCTTATACGCAATCATCATTAGAACATCACTCGTGATATCGTCGTTGATTGTCGGCCTCACCATTCCCTTCTTTGGTTAGTAATTTCTGTATATATTGCCAATAGTAGAGTCTCCCAGACTTGCAACAATCAGAATTTGTTATCATAATAACCAAATCACTAACACCGAAATCAAAGTTCGATTAACGATCTGTAAATCATTCAAAGTTTAAGTAGAGATTTGCTTATTAACTCTACTCAACCTTCTTAATTAATAGACTCTCTGTATTTTTATTGCTCCCAGGACTGGTGTTGTCTTTGATTGGATCTCTACTAACAATGTCAATTGTAAGTCCAACTGTGCAAATTAATTAGTGTATCAAGTACAACATAACATGATCATAACATATTCCACCTTAATTATGTTTGCAGACATTGATACTTCCTTGTGCATGTTATCTAAGCATTCGTCGGGAAAAAGTTACATATCTTCAGGTAATTCTTGATCTTGACTCGACGGTTACGATATTTAGACAAACAATGATTTGATGAACCGTCCATATTTGCAGGTGGCTCTATGCATCGTAATTATCATAATCGGAGTTGTGTCATCAGCCTTTGGATCATACTCTGCCATCTCGAAAATTATTGAAAGTCTGAGGAGCTAAAGATTATATTAACAAAGTGTGGAGGCATACACAATCTCTTCAGTGTGATGAGAGCAGTTCACATCACAAGATTGGCTTGCAATTGTGTGGTGAAAATATCAATCTCATGTGGAATGTTAAGTTTCTGTTGTAGTAAAAACACCACTTGGGTTGGTGTAAGTTTAGACATTTCGAGTGTAATGAGTATGTATGTCATTTACCCAGTTCCAAAGTTTAAATTAATGGGTTGAAAATCTTTGCTCTTTATTATATATAATATCAGTTTCTCAAATTGGTTTATATGGGACAAATGCAACACATCTTCCTACATTTTACTTTAACATCATTACATATTTATTTAAGGGTTAACAGGTCTTTTGGTCCATGATGTTTGACAACTTTTGAGTTTTGTTCAATGATGTTTTTTTTACCTAGTTTTGGTACCATATGTTTGCAGATTTTTTTCTAGTTTTGGTCTAACCGTTACATTCCGTCCATTTTTTGACATGTACAAGTCGCGTGATCCACCCTAAACTTTCAATTTTGTTCAATTTAGTCCCTCTAATACGTTCCTAACCTTTTTTTGGTTCAATTTAGTTCCGAAGTTTCAAAAATTCAATTGGATCTATTATCCAATTGGGGTCAATTTTGAAATTTCGGGACTAAATTGAACAAAAGAGAAGGTTAAGAAAGTATTAGAGGGACTAAATTTAAAGTTTAGAGTGGATCACGTGACTTGAACATGTCAAAAATGGACGGAATGTAACGGTTAGACCAAAACTAGAAAAAAATCTGCAAACATATGGTACCAAAACTAGGTAAAAAAAAAACATCATTGACCAAAACCCAAAAATTGTCAAACATCATGGACCAAAAGACATGTTAACCCTTTATTTAATAGTAAGCAATACTTAGTACCTCTGCTTCATGAAGACTATACTTTTGATGACTTAACTTTTAATTTTTATTTTGTAACAATTGTCATCTTAGCTATTATAAATCCTATTATGACTTGTGTAACGTAAATCCATTTTTCTGTTACGTGTGACACTGCGTCCTATGAGAATTCATATTACTCGAGCCGAGATCCTCAAGTTTACTTTTTTTTTTTTTTTGCCAAAGGATCCTCAAGTTTACTTCACAAACAATTAAAAATTGCAATCATTTCAGTTTTCATATTTAAGGCATGGTGCCCATGACTCCATGAATCCGGCCGGCAGCTCGAGTAACCAACCGATTTATACAGACCCAAATCATGCAACTGTATAATTATAAAGCAATATATTGTATGCACATGACATTTTTCTATTCACGGACGACGGTAAAACGGATTGGAAGTATCCACACTAAGACTTACCAATGGTTAAATGATATATATATATATAGGGTTAAGAACACAATAGGGGCCTGAATGTTTGCTCATGTTGCCAAAAGGGGTCTGAATTGAAAAAACGTATTATTAAGGGCTTGAATTTTGAGTTTTGTGTATAAGTGAGGTCTCCGTCTATTTTTTCTGTTAAAACTGACGGAAAGTGGTCACATGTTTGGCATGTGACCGAAAATAATTTGAAAACCCGAAAATGCCCTTTGACCAAAGTGTGTCCCTCACATGTTTGACCTAAAAAGACGAAAATACCCTTTAAGCCACCACAGCTCCGGCGACCACCACCACCCGGCTCCGGCGACCACCACCCGGCTCCGGCGACCACCACCCCAGCTCCGGCGACCCAAAAAAGCTTCAATCGGAGCCAAAAAGCATCGGAGCTTTTTTGGGTCGCCGGAGGGGGGTTTTGGTCGTAGGAGCTGGGGTGGTGGTCGCCGGAGCTGGAGTGGTGGTCGCCGGAGCTGAGGTGGTGGTCGGTGGCAGTGGCCGTGGTGGCCTTAGGGCATAATTAGTGTGCAGGGGTATTTTAGACGTTTCACACTTTATTAATTAAACTGATAAATTGTATAATAATTGCAAAATGGTAATTCTGTCATTTCACGTGTTTCCGTTACATTTAACGACAAATTTGGACGGAAACTCGATTATCAACAAAACTCAAATTTCAGGCCCTTAATAATACGTTTTTTCAATTCAGACCCCTTTTGGCAACATGGACAAACATTCAGACCCCTATTGTGTTCTTAACCCATATATATATATAATATATCTTCTTTGTACCGATTACTATAAATTTCCCATAGTCTTTATTTAACCTGAGAAGATGCATGAACCGTTCCCGTTCCCTCTACCCACGCATTTATGAACTTATAATCCGATTTCCAACGTGAAGAAGATAACTCAAGTTATAAAGGGTATTGGAGTAACGTGAAATTACTAAAAATGGTGAAGCTCATTATATTTGACCCAACTGAGGATGTTGAAATATTAGTGTGTGCCGTTGCATTCATTCATAAGTTCAGACTTATGAAATAGTTGATTAAGTCGTACGTCTTATTATTAAGAAGGCTAACTCAACCCCAATACAATTAATAAATTGCGAGAAATGACGAGGATACTCGCTCGAATGAAAACCAATTCAAAATCCTGGAGCGGGGGAGTGGTAGAAGGTGTGAGAACCAGAAGGCAGCACAGATGGTGTGAAACTTAAACAAGAGCCGGTGAGTTAAAATTTAGGGGCGGGAGCGGTGGAGTTTCTGTGGGTCCACCAACAGCGTAATCAGAGGAGAGGGAAGAGAGAGAGAGAGGAGACTTCAACATCAAGACAGTGAATTAAGATGATGATGATGATATGCGGTACTGCTTGCCTGCCTACTGGTAGTAGTATTTTTTTTTTTTATATATTTACATTGCTTTCGCAAGTTCGGACCGGGAGCGTTAATGTTAAAGTCCTCCCCAAAGTAGCGTCTCCGGCGGGTTTCGACCTCAGGTCGCCCACAGGGAACACAACTCGCTTTACCAGTTTGTCCAACCAACCTTGGGTTACTGGTAGTAGTATTGGTAATGGTGGGGATTGATTGAGTAAATAAAATACAGCTTGCAATGAAGGTGGATTGTCCACCTACCCAACCTCCCCTTTCACATTCACTATACTTATATCCTCTCTCTCTCTCTCTCCATTTCCTTACCTCCCTCTTTCAACTCTGCTTCAATTTCACTCTCACAGGTAACAACAACTTAACAACACAGTAATGCGCTACAATTCGATTGATCTTTTCACGCTCAATTCGATTCAATTCCTCCATTGATTAATTTTCTCAGGATAAAATGGAGGAGACTGATTGCGGTAACTTCTTCGACGACCTCATTGATTTCCCCGTCGATGACATGGAGGCCGGCTTGCCGCCGGTGAATAACCAGCAACCGTTTCCAAGCATCTGGTCCGATCAGCCGCCGTGCCCCGACTCCGTCTTCTCTAATTCTACCAACTCCGACCTCTCCGCGGAGCTCTCTCTTCCGGTTCGTACAATCCTTTTACTTAATTGCAGAATCACACCAAACGTAACGATAATTTTCGTTTTTTTTTTTTAAAAAAAATTGTTAGCTAACCTAATTTTAAATTAAAATTTATCTGCTCCAACTAATTTGTATTTAAAAACAGATAAAATGTGCACTTCATAATCACATGTCACAAGAATTTGGTTAGTACATTGAAATATTTTAGAATTCAGCAATCACATTTCAAAATTTTGTGAAATTCAATTAGGAAATAGTGAATTTTTTAAACTAATAATCTCTACAAACATATAGAGAAAGACAATAAATAATGTGCAAGTTTATAGTACTAGGTTTCATATTTCAACAATTCAATTAACAAGATTGTCTGGAAGAAAGTTCAACTAGTAGTTTATATAAATCTTTGAAATTCAGTTAATTAAACTTTTCACAAATTGCGAGTGATTCAACAGCATAATGATGAACACTGAAATAAATTATCAGTAGAAGAACAATTTCTGGTTTTGTCGGTGCATAGGGGGATTTCATTAGATATTTCTTTATTGGGTTTTTTTCCTAAATATAAATATTTTTATTTTTTGAAGATTTTGTCTTAAACTAATTTAATAGTGCTTTATTTCTCATTTTAGATTCATTCAGATTTTTTTTTTATCGAACTAATTGCTAAAATTAGTTGCAATCTTAGAATTTGGGTCGAGTACGAACACTAATGTATATGCCTAACTTTTAACATTCTTAGTCTAAAACTCTTATTGGCCAAAAAAAAGTCTAAAATTCTTAAATCAAGTTTATAATAAAATGCTTACCAAAAAAAAATTATAATAATAAAATAAACCATTCTGATGCGAAATAGTTGAGCACTTCCGTCCGCTTTTTAATAGCAGCAATTCCTAAATAAAACAAAATGAAGATTACACATTCCGCTTTTTTTCAGAAAAATAAATATAAAATTCTATAATTATTGGATTGGATTTTTCTTTACTTTTTTTCAACGCGTTTGTTAGATCTTTTGGCAAATTAACGCCACGTAGGTGGGGTTCAATTATTATTGGCCCTTGGATTTGCTCGGGTGATGTCATAAGTATCTATCCGTGGCAGCCAGCTGGAAGCCACAATATATAAGGTGGATGGTCGCACCGAGATTTGGTACCACCGGGACCTGAAGTCAAAACTTTCGGTGCCTTTAATTTAATATATATTTTTTTATGCCAAAAAGAAAGAAAAAAAAAAGTTAATGCCTTTTATTTATTTCTCCAAAATCTTTAAAAAAAAAAAAAAAGTAAAACTCTACCTTCCATAATATAATAATTAATGATGATTGGCACTGGCAGTTTCAGCTTCTTTCCCTTTTATAAGTTTACCCCCAATTGATTGAGATCATAACAAAACGGTCCTCATTGTTTTTAATTTTTTGAACAGTACGAAGACATAGTTCAGCTTGAATGGCTATCAACCTTTGTAGAGGACTCTTTCTCCGGCGAAGGCCTCACAATCAGCAAAAAGTCAGAGTTGCCGGAAAAAGATTATCATCGGCCCCTTTTCAACGATAATCAAATATCGGTCGTGGACAGCAGTAGCAGCAGCAGCTCCTCATGCTCCGGCGACATTAAGGCAACTCAGGGTGGTGGTGGTGGTGGTGGTCTGCCTCCGGTGATCACATTGGCGCGCTATGCGCGTGCAAGGAGCAAAAGGCCTCGCCCCACGAGCTTCAACCCGCGCTCTAATTCCTTCTCCTTGGGTGATCAGACTAGCCGTAGGGATATTGACTCTAATTCCAGCTCCAACAACTTGGTAGTTTGTAATTCTTCAAAGAAGAAGATTAGGTTTACGGTGAGTGAGCAGCAGGAGATGAGTTGTTTGGAGAAGAGAGTGAGGAAATGTCAGCACTGCGAGATCACAAAGACGCCGCAGTGGAGGGCAGGTCCCTTGGGGCCCAAGACACTGTGCAATGCTTGTGGTGTAAGGTACAAATCAGGGCGGCTCTTTCCCGAGTATCGCCCGGCTGCTAGCCCTACGTTCGTGCCGTGCCTCCACTCCAATTCCCACAAGAAGGTTATTGAGATGAGGAGCAACAACTGCAGTGACTTGATCCCCAATACTGCATTGCCTCTACATCATTGAGGTAGCTAGCATGCATGGTTTTAGTGAATACTTTAGGTGTTGTGAGGCTGGCAAAGAGAAATGCTATACTTTAGGTTGTTAAATGTAGGGTGGTGTAGTATGGTTAATTAATTAGTCAAGCTATTATTAGTTTGTTGAGTAGGAGGAATTTTGGTTTGTTTGATGTTGTTTTTTGTGGTGAAAAGTATGTGAAACATGCAACATATTTGAAAAAGATGGTTTTATGGACCAATATGTTTTAAAATGTACAACATGTTTGAAAAAGATGGTTTTATGGACCAATATGTATTAAAATGTACAACAAGCTTGTAAAAGATGTTAAAATAACATACCGCCTACTTGTTATCAATAGTCTCATTAAGTGGACACGTGCGAAACACATTTTTATAAAAAAAAAATAATTAAAACAATAAATTAATTTATACATAACAATGATTATTAATGGGTGGATGTAGATAATAATAATAATTATTATTATTATTATTTAAAAACGTAATCCGCATGTGTCCACTTAATGAGATTAGTGACAACAAGTGGACGATTATCATCTTTTGTAAGCTTGTTGTACATTTTAAAAAAAAATTGGTCCATAAAACCATCTTTTTCAAACATACGTTTTAAAACATATTGGTCCATAAAACCATCTTTTTCAAACATGTTGCATGTTTTACATACTTTTCCCTTTTTTGTGGGTCGTATTATTTACTTCCCTGTAAGGTGGAGATTGCTTTTTGCTGCAGTTGATGATGATCTATCTCGTTGTAGAATATATATTTCCCATTACGTAATTTTCATTTGCATTCATTCCTTCAGCAATAGAAAAGTAATATCTATATATTATAAATGAATTATAATCGATCACCAACTCATTCATTCATTTATGACTATAGTAGAATTATTATTATTTTTCAAGTAACCTGTCAATTCCAATATATATCTATTTCTCAGTGGGATGTCACTTACTAATAGCAATACTTTTTTTTTTTTTTTTTTTTTTTTTGACGTGGTTGGTTTAGGGTAATCATCATATGATTGTAATTATTAAACTTAAACGATACTCATAACCTTCCCTAGCTAGCTATAGCTTGGTTTTTCGGTCAAATAGTTTACCGTCACTTCTGGAGCACTTATGGATTCATCATTATAACTAACCACCCACTCGGTATATGTATATATATGGTGCTTCGTATTTATTCTTTTTGGGATTTGTTCATCCTGTGAAATTGAATCTCCGGAAGTAGGACCAAAAAAAAAAAAGAATCTCCGGAAGGATTTATGTCACGATGCGCTCAAGACCTGTAAAAGGGATAAATCAGGTTGTGATTCGATAATATTTCTTTGATACTTAAATGAAAATACCTGTAGAAAAATGAAACATTTGTAGAGAAGTTATTCGTATATATATATAATACTGAAGGAGGGAAAGGGTATTAATATATAAAAGTATTAATAACTAGAGTGTCGATCGTACGTCCCTCGCATATAGGACGTTTTAGAGCGTTGCCTTTTGTGTCTAAACTTGTGTAAGTTTGGCGTTTACACCAATCCAATAAAAATATGACAGTGTAAAAATATGACAAGTGTTACACTGTTTTTTACTTAATTTTTTTTACTTACATGTATTTTAAATATGAATATAATGAATTAAGGTATACATGTTTGAACCTCATTTAAATTTATTTATTTAAATATATAAATTTTCTCAGTAATTAATCTCATTTGAGAAATTCTAAACATGAATGTCTTGCACATGGTGAAATTATGCCTATATCCATCAATATAGTTAGAACTGAGTGCCGTAATCCCCTCCAATTCGGTAGAAATTTTTGCATACAACGCAGCCACCACCTGACAAATAAATGGTGCACTTCTAACCAATAAAATTATGGGTGTTGATACATAGTCCGACAAAGAGCATCCGACAAATTCCGATTGTGAGGCAAGTAAATCCACTCAAAAAATTGTCCAAAATTACACAGAGTGCCATTTAGACACAGTCTCGGAACACTTCGGAGGTTCTTGTGGGAACTCCAATCATATTCCTAAAATTATATCCACATAGCAGTTTTTTTTTCCTGGGTCAGCCCGTAAGAGGTAAAGTGTTGGTCATGAACAATTTTTCATTCTCATGGTCACTAGCGAAAATTGAAACCCTGACCTATGATTAAGGGATGAGGCGCTGAACCAGTGGCGGAGCCACAGACTAAATAATGGGGTTCACTTCCTATACATATTATGCAATTAAAGGAAAAAAAATTACAAATTTAAAAAATATATAACATTTATAACTAAAAACTTGAGAAACAGAGGTTCATTATCTCATTACATATTAAATTAAGCTTACATATAGATATATATTTTACAGAAACTTAAGTTACCTAACTAAATTTAGTTAGAAATTGGGATATATGGCCTTCCATTCTAATGAATAGATTCGTCTATGCGCTCAACCACTACACCATTGTTATATGTTACCCACGTAGCAGTTTTAATATAAGCGATTATACATTTCGATGGGTTAGTTTAGTGCTATCCCATTCAGTGTTATCAGAACCGGACCGGACACCGAACCGGCGAGGGTGCCGGTTCCCGATTCACCGGTCCGAACCCGGTTCGAACCCGGTTCGACCGGTTTCTACCTATCTAAGTAATTATTACTGAATACTGACAAGTGAGTATGACAACCCTATTCTATTAATGTCAGATCTCACTCTATTTCTCTATCTCACCACTCTCTCTCCTCCTTCCTCCATCTTCCTGCTCCTCACCAGCCACTACCCTCCCCCTCCCAACTCACCGCCCTCCCCCCTTTCCTCTCTCTCTCGCCGCCCTACTCCCTCCTTCTCTGCTTCCTGCTACTCACCGGCCACCGTCCTCCCCCTCCTCCTCCCCACCTCACCGGCCACCGCCCTCCCCTCTCTCTCTCTCTCTCTCTCTCTCTCTCTCTCTCTCTCTCTCTCCCCACCCACCTCACCGGCCACCGCCCTCCCCCTCCCTCTCTCTTCCTCCCCACCTTACCGGCCACCACCCTCTCTCTCTTTCTCTGTCCTTCCTCTGCATCTCGCCGCCCTCCCTCCTCCGGCAGCGGCAGTGGCAGTGATCTCGTCGCCCTCCCGATCTCGCCGCCCTCCCTCCTCCGGCAACGGCAGTGAATCAGGTCCAAATATTAGCGCCTAGGGTTGATTGCTGCAATTTGATTTAATATTTTCATTTTTTTAAAAAAAAAAAAAACTGGATAACATTGACCCGGTGAACCGGCGGACCGTCCGGTTCACCAAAAACCGGACGGTTCATGAAAAAATCGGAAGTTGAACCGGATTCGCTTACATCCTCCGGAATTGCTCGAACCGGACCGTTGGAGGTACCGATTCCGGTTCGAACCCGGTCGGACCGCCGGTCCGGTCCGGTTCTGATAACACTGATCCCATTGAACATCAAGCCCATTTACAATAACACTCTACAAATTGGGCCTAATTCAGAGTGCACTCAGGATTAGAGGCCCGTAAAATGATGAAAAGAGAAATATGCACATTTTGTCATTTTCTCCATCCCACTACAAATAAGAGTATGCATTCTTTTCGTTGTGATTTGCACAAACAAATGCACGTCCATTCGATCGGTATATTTTAATTCCGATGTGTAAAGTGAGATGCTAAGCCACCAATCGGTACGTTATTTGTACCGATTAATAAAATTGTGTCACGTTAAAATTAATCTTAAAGTTTAATAATTAAAATAATTAATCTTAAAATTAATTAACTCAAATAAAATTGTTAAAATTATTACAACGATTTATTGATAAATTATTCATATTAAATAATTTAAACTATTTAAATTTGTTTGAAAAAATATTTAAATTTATAGTCATCATAAAACACAAAATCATTCATATTATATTAACAAAAATATACATCGATGAACTAATATTTTATTTCGTAACTTAAATCATTCGAATTACATAAATAATATATACTATATATAGTATATTTTAAAATATAGTTCTTTAAATCTATTTGTGTATATATATATAAAATAATTCTGATGTGATAGAATAAGAGGTTAAATCATAAATTGACAAACCAAGTCTTATTAGCAAGTTAGCTCAAAAATATCATTGTAACCGACTATTGGTAATAGAAGAGACTCCAAAATGAAGTGTTTCAATCACCAATTCACTAATAATTATTCTGGGTACACCAAAAGACATAAAGATTAAATGAGATTAAACTACTTTTTACTTTATAAAAAAAAAACAATTTTTACCTATTACATTAAGATTTTATATTAGGACATTTAGTTAAGTGGTCACATTATATCAGAATCACAGAATGTATGTCTTCAAATTTTCGTAGTATTAAGTTAAAACTTCAATTTAATTAAAAATTCATGTGATCGAAAAAAAAAAATGTTTTAGCCCACAAGTTAAAGGAAAATTAACCAGGCATTCACATATCACTTTATTGTTTTAAATTTTAATCCGTTGGATGGTCTGTGTAACGCTCACCGTTAGTAAGAGATTTCCATGTAATATTAGAGTTTTCTAGGGAGCTAAGTGCAGAGTGTTTCTCAACTTTTAGTATTATGTAAATTTTAAATTAATAAAAAAAACAGTTGATTTGAATTAAATTAGAGGGCAAAAAAAGTTTTAATTTATATTTGCTCCCTAAAAAACACATTGATTGACTTAATAAAAACTGAGAAAACAAATATAGTAGTAAAGTTGGATTTTTCTACTATGCTTCACAAGCACTATGCTTGTGATACTATTTTTGGTATTTTTCTATTGCTCTAAAAGTAAACCCTAAAGGAAAATTGATATTATTAATGTTATGATACAAATACTAAGTGTAATTAAAAAAATCATAATTTTAAAGATTTTAATTTTTTTTTACATATTACATTTAAGTCCACCGTAATAATAAATTTAGCACAAATATAATGTTTATGAAACAAGCTAGAAAAACCCAGTAAAGTTTGGCGAAAATGGAGTAGAAAATGATTATTCTAGTTAGACTCCACATTTTTTTGGCAATAAAAAAAAAATTAGACCTCCTAATAAGCAAAGAAGAAGAATGTGTAGATCCAGAAGCCAGATTATTTAAAACAAAATTAATAATGGTGGCCCTTCTTAATTAGCCAAAATAAAAAAAAAAAATCGTGACCCCTTTTAAAAAATAATATTTTGTAAATTAACTAAAATTTTGTTCAACAGCTAGCATCCGATAAATGTGGAGGACCAAACCCGTCCCCGACCAAAGAATCGGAACACACGAACAACAACCAGTAATTAACATGCCTGTCTTTGTTGACCTGTATTAGGTTTTTTTTTTTTTTTTTTTTTTTTTTGCCAAAACAAATCGTAGTTATATTATATCTAACCCTAGTCTTGTGCTCAAATCCCAACTCTAGTTTACCGCAGAGTAAGGGCATTGGACTATGATGTTTGACTATGGTTACTCTAAAACGTATAATTATTTTTACCTTGATTTCAGAGCATTCAATCTTACTTTTTTCCATGTACACATTTTCCTAATTTATATAAAATAAATGATTTTATATATGTATCAATAACTATTTTTATGAAACTCAAAAACCTTATTCTTCTGTCTTTTTAATTTATTAAAAAAGTATATGTTCAATGTAAACATATATAATATCGCTCTATCGGCGATGCAATATATATGTGGGTAGATTAATAAAATAATTAGATGCTTGTTTAATTAGTAGATCCATATATATTGACTTGTTGGGTGTTCCGTGGAAAAATGATGTTGAACATGGCAATTTTTTTTTTCTTTTATTATTCCATGAATGATTTCGTAAAGCACACCCTTGGAAGTTGACTTCAGACTCCATCTTCTTCATCACTTTGTGAGATTCATCATTGGATTCCACTCTCCATTACGATATTTAATTTCTTCTTCTTTTTTACTGCTGTAATTATTAAACATAGAAATCTGTTAAATATCATCTTATATATGGTTGCAATATATATATAGTGAGAACGATGATGCATATTACATGAATAATCATTTGAGTATCCAAAAATGTATATAACCATATGTACTCCATGAATGCATATCACTATCTAAGATCATGTGATTTTTAGGCATTGTGTAAATTATTATAATAAGTTCAGTATTTAATTTAATTTATAATTTTGTCATTGTTGAAGCTAAGCTAAACTTTGAATTTGTTAACGGAGAATTTCTTGATTGGCTTAGCTTAGGCATTCATTAGTTGTCCGGCCAAGAATAGTTCTTTTAGAAGATAAAAATAATGCAAATTAAAGGAAGAAAACAAAAAAAATGAAGAAAAAATGAGTAAAAAAGCAAAAGGGAGCAGATAAATAAAAAGACAAAAAAAAAACAAGTTCCACCTGAATTTGGCAGTGGTGTTGGACCGTAGCTATCACCATGCACCGAAAATTCAAGAAGAAAATAAAATGTGATATTAAAATAGAGATGAATATGAAATAAGACAGAGAGCTAAAACAAGTAATAAAATAATAATTTTGATACATATATAAAACGGTGCTTGCTCATAGCTAGCTTAGCTCTCTGTCAAAGTGTGGCCATTACGGAAGCTTCAGTTCAGGTGTCTGACTGTGTCTGTGTTTGCGGAACTTTCTTTCTCTCTCAAGTCCAAAAGTCCAATCCGCTTAAACAGGCGTCAGTTCTGCAACTCTGAAACAACACTGTCTCATCTCTGCACATTCACAGTCTCTCTCTCTCTCTCTCTCTGACATAACAGAATAGATACCCATTTCATACACCTTATTTATCTCCGCACAAACCTGCATCATCTTCTACATATATATTACATAACCTCTGTATCATTGATTTCCCTTTCTACTTCTTCCAAGATTCTCCTCTCTCTCTCTCTTTCTGGTGCAGTTGTCTGGTTTCTTGAATCTTCATCTAGTCTAGAAGGTAATAATTCTTTCCCAGTCATTAGTTGCAGAGATTTGTTCAATAGAACTGATTTGTATTTCTCAGAGATTTAAAGTTTTTTTTTTTTTTTACTTACATACAGTGATGTCTCCTCTCTCTCCAGCTTAAAACATTCATTTTCGCTCCTATAGAGAAATTAACAGCTGGCTGCTCTGAGATCTGGAAGATTTATTCATGATGCACCTTACAAGGCAAGCTCCAATGGCGGAAAAATGCTTGGATCCGCAGCTATGGCACGCCTGCGCAGGCGGTATGGTTCAAATGCCGTCTCTGAACTCCAAAGTCTACTACTTCCCACAGGGCCACGCCGAGCACGCCACCGGCAACCACCACCACGTCGACTTCACCACCAAGATCCCTTCTCTCATCCTCTGCATCGTCTCCTACATTAAATACATGGCCGACCCAGAAACCGACGAGGTCTTCACCAAAATCGGCCTCGTCCCCGTAAAAACCACCACCCACGAGCTCGACCTCATCAATACCGACGAATCTCCATCCCTAACCCTAGGAGCCGACGCAAAGGCCGCATCTTTCGCAAAGACGTTGACTCAGTCCGACGCCAACAACGGCGGCGGGTTCTCCGTCCCCCGCTACTGCGCAGAGACCATTTTCCCCAGACTAGACTACTCCGCCGAGCCGCCGGTCCAGACCATCGTCGCTAAAGACGTCCACGGCGAGAGCTGGAAATTCCGGCATATTTACCGGGGAACGCCACGGCGGCACCTTTTGACGACGGGTTGGAGCAACTTCGTTAACCAGAAGAAGCTAGTCGCCGGCGACTCGATCGTGTTCTTGAGGTCGGAGATTAACGGAGATCTCTGCATGGGTATACGGCGGGCCAAACAGGGAATTGGCGGTGGGCCCCCCGATCACCAGTACGGGTCGTATAATGGTAGTTGGGCCCAGAAGAGTAGTTTCCCGGCCGACAGCAATAACGTGACGGGCGAGTCGGTGGTTAGGGCTGCGACCCTGGCCGCCAAGGGTGAGGCGTTTGAGGTAGTATACTATCCACGTGGCAGCACGCCTGAGTTCTTTGTGAAGGCGTCGCTGGTGAGGTCTGCGATGAGGACTCAGTGGCTTTCCGGGATGAGATTCAAGATGCCTTTTGAGACTGAAGATTCTTCTAGAATCAGTTGGTTCATGGGGACCATTTCGTGTGCCCAGGTGGCCGATTCCATCCGTTGGCCAAACTCACCATGGCGCCTTCTGCAGGTACTCTATATATCCTACTGCTGCTGTACTTTACTTTCTCATGCAATTTTATATATATATATAATGTTAGCATATCATCAATATCATATGATTATACAGTGTTTGTCACACATTCACTAGATTTGCATAAATTTTCTGTAGCACAAATTAGTGAATTGAACTTTTTAGTTGAATTTTTAGAATATGTATGCTAGATGTCCAATAAGCCGTATGCACATACATACATACATACTATATTGTTAACTATAAAATTCGAGATTTAAACAAGAGTTATCTCATTTTACTACAGACCATTGTGAGCTGCAGAGTTTTACAGTATTGTGATTGGTTACAACATATAATAATCCTGTTGAGAAAAAAGCAGCAAGCTTAATTAGGTTAATTTCTTTGGTAGAAACACATGATAACATATAGATTGATGGGCAATACAGGTTCAATGGGACGAACCCGAGCTACTACAAAACGTGAAGCGGGTGAACCCGTGGTTGGTGGAACTAGTGTCGACCATGCCGTTGATTCACCTCTCTCCTTTCTCACCACCAAGAAAGAAGCAACGCGTCCCTGGCCCCGGGGACTTCCCATTAGTAGTACCACAAAACCCTAATCCCTTTTTAGGGATACAGGGAGCCAGGCATGCTCACCACCAATATGCACTATCCCAACTGCATACTAATTTTGGACCGTTTCCTCATATCGATAATTACTTACCGGCGCCTCATCATCATTTCCCGAACCCTAGATTCGATACTAACAATGACAGCAATAATGTGTCTTGTTTTCTTACAATGGGGCCTTCGCCGGTAAGCAACTACAAGGAGAGGGAGAAGAAATCATCATCAACTCCACCTGATCATATCTTGCTGTTTGGTCAAGTTATACTTGCAGATCAGAGTAGTTGCTCCTCTCAATCCAACAATTCCTCAGCAGCTAATTCTGAGGAAGAATCTGCGGTAGAACTACCGCTCTTCAAGAAGGGAACACCCGATTTATCTGGATTTGCGTCATCGGAGATGCTGAGCCTCAGCAGCATTCTTTACAAAGATGAACCATTTTGGTAATTAATTATATATGATCTTGTTTCAACTGTGATACTGTTTGTTGGTGTATCACATAAATGTTAGAAGACACATGCATTATTGATGATTGATGTTTTTTGTTAATGTGTGGATGCAGTGAGTTTTTGAAGACAGCCAAGAGCCTTACTATTCCAGTTGGGTCCATCATGGAGTAGCTAGTAAGATAGGAAATTGAAGGATATAGATTAATTAGCTAGCTAGCTCTCTTCTGCTATCTCTGCTGCATGTAATGTAAAGTTTATTACTATTAGTATTGAAATAAGTGAAATCACTTGTAGTATGTCTGTTTGAATGCAAAATGAGTTGAATTAATACCATTGTGGGCACACCATCTACAATTCTAGCAATAATATTGTAGTGCTTTTCCTTTGGAGATCAAATACTGTTTTATTCTATGTAAGTAAGATAGAGACTAATCATTCCACCAATTACTGACTTAAAAGCTCAAATTTGCGGATGAATCTAGTGAAACACACAAAAAATTCTTACTACAATTGCGTAAATTCTTACTTCAATGTCCGAAATATTAGATTTGTTGCGCTATCCACTTTTTCTATCTGATTTTGGCCTTAAAAATAATGTTTTTAAGCAATAAAAGCATGTTGATTTCCACTTTGACGAAGTATAGATTTGATTTGTTACTCACGGTATTTGTTTCTTAATTTGATGCTTAATTTTTGTTCTGACAATTTTACGAGATAAAAAAAAAAGTAGAAATCAACAAATTTAATATTTTGGACATCGAATATACACAAAAAAAAATTAGGACACCAAATCGTAACAAGCTACATACTTGAAAATGTGTTTAGGCATTAGACCTCTCTGATTATACAGCAACATATGTATTTGTAGGAAGGATGATACGTAAATATATATATATATATATATATATATATATATATAAAGAAGGTGAAATAAGATGGATTGGAGACGGCATAAAATTAGTTTCCAAAAGATGACGATAAGATTAATGATAAGTAGTGTTTGTCTTAGTGAATGTAAGTATGTGTGTGTGTTTGGATTCTGATATATTATAAATCATCATTGAGCCACAAATTATATAGATGTGAAGAATTTGCGCCGGAGAGAGAGAGAGAAGAAAACGCCGGGTCTTGAGGGAGATGTTGTTGTTGTATTGGATCATCATCTTCTTGTTGGCCGGATATTATTGGTATTACTTTTTTGGTTCGGCTAAAATAAACTCGAGTTTATTTCAACTCGATTTCTCACACATCAGATTATGCATGTGTAAGAAACATTTTTTATCTCTCTTCAATTATGATTGATTATCTCTCATGATCTAACGGCTGAGAAATTAAGTTTAAATAAACTCGACTGCATTTTAGCTAGCCCCTTTTTACTGCAAATTAAAGTCAAATCTCTACCCAACTCAACACCGCTATACCAATTACCAACTAAACGGATCGCAAGCAAGGAAGGCATTGACTATGAGAGAAGTGTTTTTTTTTTTTTTACAGTCCCGAGATTCACACGTGTGCTTGGCTGGAAATGTGATGTGATGTCTCTCCATCCCTGCCTGAATCTCAGTGTCCTCATTTGTCAATAATAATAATGAAAATCATACACTTGAAATTTGAATAGAGAACTACTAGCTTTTAATGTTTGTTTGTAGAGAAATTACTCAATACATCATAGTCACATCATGCGGTGTAATATCAACCAATCACTAGTTGACATGTATACATATGTCAGATAATTTGTATCACGTGTCACACATTGATTGGTTGATGTTGAACCACCTCAGAGCCACGTGTTGGTTCTGAGGTATTAAACAATTTCGGCTTAACAGTCCCAACTTTTTTTTTTACTTAAATTCATTATAAAATCTAAACTTAGTTTAAAACAACTTCAATTCAATAATTTGGTGTATAATATAAGGAAAATGGGATGAATAGAAGGAAGAATCAAGGTTACTTTATTTCCACACCTAATATATGGAATGGATAGTAGAGAGTAAATTTTCTTGTCTAGCCGAACACAAATACCAAAAAGGCATTGACCTGCAAATGCAACCTTCCAAGCTTTCTACCATCCCAAGATTCACTCGTGTGCTTGGCCGCTAATGTCGGCAAAACTGTTTACTACTTCTTGGGATTTGATTACTTTTAATAACCATATCATATATATTGTATCCTATACTAGTAGTCTAGTACTAGAAAATAAATAAAAAATATATTTGATACCTCCTTAGCAATGTCACTTTCTCTCTTAATTAATTAATTAATTTTAAATATTGTAATTATTGTGATTATGTCATTGCATCCAATCCACCCATTTAATTTTACACGCTAGTATGAGATAAAATTAATAATGTATGTCTGGGTATAGGTAATTCAATAACAAAAAAACAGGCATGAATTAATTCTAAAATATTAATAATTAATAGCTGTATATATAATTATAATTATATACACGGGACGGGACGGGCTTATAAAGTGCAGCAAGTTGAGGAACCATCTTTCTCGTTTGTAATGAGGAGGCGTTGAAAGACATTAATTTGAACATGGGTGGTCTGTCGGGAAATGGGATTTGTTTAAGGAGCAAGATCCAAGAAATAAATTATGGCCAAGCAACGTTTACTTTACGTGCCTTCTTTTTTCTTCTCACGATTTTAATTTAGTCAACCCTAAACCTACCTTAGACCGGAGCTAGCTATAGTATAGCTACCACTGGGCTGTGCAGTGCAACATTTATTTATTTACTTATTTATTATTTTAATTTAAGTAAAATAATTAAATCCCTAGCTAGCTAGCTAGGTGAAGCTCCCTCTAGTTTAAGCATTTACTTATCCGACAGGGATTGGAAGGCTCCAAGCTGTCTTGCTCTTCCTTTAATTTTCCTGTGTCTCTATATATATATATATATATATATATCTTTCTGACATATATGTTCTCTTTTATTATTCATTCATGACGGCAGAGAGCAGATCAGGATCGAATAGAAGAGTATAGAACCTGCCACATCTATCCATGGAATTAATTTCATATATATATATATATATATATATATATATATATATATATATATATATATATATATATTATTTTGTCGATATTTATATATATTTAAGAATATTGAAATGAAAGACCAAAAAGATTGAATGAATACCATTAGGCATTAGCCATATCGATCATTATTATTAAACTTATTAGTCATATTGTTATGTGTATTGCAAAAATATTTCTTTTTTTATATGTCAACAAATGATATGATGATCAGCTTATCTTTATCATAATTATTTTATATATATTATTATTATTAGGCTAAGTTGATCCTGGAAGCCAAAGGTACTGACCTAATCCAGGAAATACAATTTTCTTTTCCTCTTCACCAAAAGGAAATAATAATAGTACTAATAATAATTAGCTTAGTTTGTAAACATAAGATGACAAATAAATATGCACGATGCCATGATCAGTATTTACATATATTTTCTTAATTACTGCAGTTTTTCCTTCCCCAACTCTTAATTTGTTCCCTCTAGCTACTATACAGTAGTAAAATACAGTTTCCATGGCTGACTTCTATCTAAGACAGAAGATTTCTTCATTTCTCCAGATTAACTGAGCCTAACTTCTTCAAATCCTTGAATGAACATATATATTCATATAATCAGCTGAGAAGCTTCATCATGAAGGTGAAATTGACATCAGGAGAAGTCCTGGGCTGGGGCCAGTTGGCCCCCTTAGCTACTTTGATACACTTAAACTGTTGGCCTTTGTACAAGTTTATGGCCCCCGGGTTGTTCAGGTCACAATGCAAAGCCATGGCTCGACAACCCCAGCTTCGAGCTTTAGCCTCTGCCTTCTCTATCAGTCTCTTCCCAATTCCCTTTCTTCTGTATTTCTCTCGCACTGCTACGTTCGATACATATGCAATTCCGGTTCTGGAAATGGAACACAAACAAATACGAATTTGAAGAACAACAAAATTAAGAGAATGTTTGGTTGGTAGCAATAGGACTAGGAATATAATAAGATTTCATGATTTTTTGTCTGCTGGTATATGCTGGAATCAAAGCAATGAATAGAATACTATTAATGTATGCTGTGGAATATCAATATGGTGAGGGGGTAGAATAGCTTCTCTTTTTTTTTTTTGCCATAAAAAAGCTTCATTTAGATCAGAGATCCTAATCATATTATATTCTAACCTAATCACATGATGTTCTTTCGTTAATCCGAATGGAAGATGTCACTAGCTGTCTGTCTGTTTGGACATCATCAAAGTAATAAAGGAGCAGATGCATTCAATTGATAGGTACTAAAAATCATTTAATTAAGGAAAGCAAGGAAATGATGAGTAAGTCTCCCTCAAATGTTTATACCAAATCTCTTAAACTAAAGAGTAGGGATTAATGAATTTTCTTTCCTATGCAAACAAGGAAGGAATGCTCCTTTCCACCATGTATCCTGAATCCAAACAATGTCAATTCATAAGTGAATTCAAGCTCATGTAGGTAATTTTTGGCACTCAATTCTACTCTCACCCCACCATGAAATATTAGCCCCCATTCTTCCATCAACCTAAAAGTTCAATGGCAGGTCGCTTTCAGTTAGCGTAATCCCGCCTCGGTTCGAAAAATCAGCAGAAGCAAACAATATCAATTGATATAAAAAGGAAATATCAACAGAATATGAAAATATCTTATGGAAGTGAATGGAAATTCCAAATTTGGATGCTTTTTCAGGGGTAATCAGAGTGTTAGTGCTGAGTTAGCATGGAACTACTTTAGCAAACCCAAACCTCTTAATTTTTACACCTATATCATTTGATGCATTGAAACTAAAGGAACAACTGAAACTAGTCCAATGCTTTAAGGTTTACTTGACCATATGCTCAATCAACTCTGATTATATATATATATATATATATATAGTGAGGCAAATTGTATATATGTAGTGTGTACCTTCTCTGCCTAAGAGGTCCTTTTCGGGGAAGAAAGTCAGCGACGGTGTCCACAGTCAAAATACCAGCCACATAACCTTTATTGAGACTGACTCTCCCATCAAAGCCTCCTACTTTTAAGTCTTCACTTCCAAATAAGAAATATTCGTCCATTGACGTGCCAATAACAGCAACCAAACATGTTCTGTGGCAACCACTTGGTACAGTGAATCCCGACATCATCGCGAAAATCCTGTCTAACCGCAATACAAAATCCAGAGGGAACGAATAGTCAGGAAAGAAAGAGCTGCAGTGGGTCTCTGCTACCTCCCAGCAGTCCTCTAAACGAGCATCCCTCACTTGTATCTCAGGAGATACCCTTGGGAATAAATCCACCAGTTGACTTGCATTGCATACTCCACCTATAGACCACCAATTCCACAGTCACGAGACTTTGTTATTTATTACAGATGACATAATAACAGCAGAATCTATTTCTTGTGCTTGACAGATAACACAAAATCAAACAGCAGATGATGCCATGAAAAGTGATGCTCTTTCTGTTATTCATTGTCAAGATGACACTAACACAAAGTTAAGCAATTTCAGAGATACACAGGTGATCGATAGAAGGGTAATAATCTAGTTTAACTATAGTAAGGCAAACAAGTTATGGTCAATAAGCCGAATCAATCAGAACAAGTACAGGATTCAATAACCTTACCTAGCCTAAAAGTAAAGAAAAGCTCAATTCCAATTGATTGTGACTGAAAGACCCGAAATTGAATACCCAACCCTCAGAAATTAAGAGTCTATAGAACTAACCAACTTGACATGGTTTAGCTAAGTCAAAGCCATATGAATCATATAGAATTAGCATGAGCAAAGGAACATAGTTGAGCAGGAGTAAGAAAAGGAAAGTGAATAATAGGGGGGGATATAGAGCATACCTGGTCGGAAGAAACAGGGCTTGGTGGTGGGAAACTCCGCCGGTGAGAATAGCTTGTAATTGGAAGAGAGAGGATTACCGCGGGTCTGAAGAGTGGGAGAAACGGACACTCCCAACGGAATAGACCGCATCTCTTACTCTCTCTGATTCTTAATCCTCCTCTCCTGATTCTGCTCTGCTCTGATGGATGAGTGTCCTCCACCTCCAATCTAGTCTAGAGAGAGAAACAGGAAGACGCGACGCGAGTGGTAAAAGAGCTGGGGTCGGGAAGGAACCATTGTCAGCCGTCACTCCTCCCACTGGTCAGTAATTAGTAATTACTATCGGAAGGAAATTCATACTAAGGACGATCCCAAAACTCGTCTCCTTCCTTGCAAAACCAGAGGAACTACATTAACTAATTAATTACATATAGTTATCCGATTTTTAATTTTTTAAAATTATTATTTAAACTTTCAATTCCTGAGTTACATTATGTACCGCGTATGACCAATTTTCATCAAATTAAATATAAAATGAACAAATTTTGATCACTTGAGGTCTTTTAACGTATTCAGAAATAAATTGAAAGAATTGCAGCAAAATACGTTCGACTGAATACTTCAATTGGGCATATACTTAATTTGTATGATTTCTATCAATTGAACGTACTTAAAAATATTTAAAAAAAAAACTCACGTGACCAACGCATGAGAACAACACCTGTAGCATTGAATCCCCACGATTAGTTAAGGAATAAGGCATTAAACCATCACACCATATGGTTAACTTGTTAAACGGTTGACTTTGCTAATGCCGTGCTGATTTTATTGTTATTTTAATAATAATAATAATAAATAATTATAGGAAAACAACATTTAAGAGCATCAACTATCGGGTTTTACAATTTACCAGTCTCACTTAGTCAGATTGTAGCATAACTTGCTCTCTGGAGACTCGGTAGTAGCAAAATTAAACAAAGGAAAAGATGCAAGGGATTAGCACACAAAACTATCGGGTAGTAAATTTTAATAGACTTGGCATTTTTTTTTTTAGGGTTAAGGAGATGTCTGAAGTTTGCCCCATGTTAACGGGAGAGGTCTGAAGTTTCAATGTTGATTTGAGATGTCTGAAATTTCAACTTTGTTGATAACAACGGTCTCCGTCTGTTTTTACCGTTAATTTTGACGGAAATTGGTCACGTGCCTGACAAGTGACCAGAAAAAAAATTAAATTCCAAAAATGTCCTTCTATCAAAGTGTGCCCCTCACATGCTTGAAGGAAAAGATGAAAATGCCCTTCTAAACCCTAAACTCCTAAACCCTAAACCTAACCCCGGCTCCGGCGACCACCCCCGACCACCGGCGACCACCCCCGACCACCAACATGGCTCCGATCGGAGCCGAAAAGCTCTGATCGAAGCTCCGTGGCTCCAGATCGGAGCTGTGTGGCTCCAGATCGGAGCTCTGTGGCCCCGATCTAGAGCCACACAGCTCCGATCGGGGCTCTGTGGCTCCGATCTGGAGCCACACAGTATTAGTGGTCGGAGGTGGTCGCCGGAGTAATTTGGCCTTAGGGGTAATTTTGTCATTTTACATTTACTCAAACAAGATATTAAATAAAACAAAATATTAAAAAGGCAAGAATGTCATTTCACACAATTCTGTTAAATTTAACCCTAAAAATGGACGGAAAACCTCAAATCAACAAAGTTGAAACTTCAGACCTCTCAAATCAACATTTGAAACTTCAGACATCTCCCGTTAACATGAGGCAAACTTCAAACCTCTCCTAGGTTCTTAACCTTTTTTTTATTAGGAGCATCAATTGTGTAACTTGTCAGTCAGTCACGAGTAGTTGAAAGTGATGACAACACAATCAAAACCAATTCAGCAAAGAGCAACAAGAAATATTCTTGATACCTATCTATACATACAAGGATAAAAACATCACACTCAACTCAACTGAACACCTAAGCATCTAGTATAGGGAGATTTTTAAGGAATGAGAGTGTGTAAGGAGATGTGGACTTGCCGAAGAGAGAGCACCACGACGGAAGCTTCATCAGAACCTCTTCAGTCTTTGGTGTTGTCCGGTCCAAGTCCGTTCGCAACTTCAGAAGCGGGTTCGGGTCTTTTGCCTCATCTTGCTGTGTTGAAGAATGCCACACAAGCGTCAGATCAAACCGCGTGGGCGATCTTTTCCCGCCTGAAAACTGAATCGTGTGCCATCCATCCACACCAACCTTCTCATCCAAAGGAACCAACTCTTCTTCATCTCCTACACCACATATACATAAATACCCAATAGGTGAGGCACTTGAAGTTCAGTTGGTAAAGTGCTTAGACCCTAAAAGTTCAGTTACAATTTTACATGGCTCGAAACTATCGGTAAAAGTTCAGCTAGCTAAGCAAGTAGATAGGCGCCAATGAGGTGTCACATGACGTGCAAATGCAATTTTCCCTGCAGAAGTAACCGAAAGTAGGAGAACCTAGCAAATTCCATATTTATTTATACTAAATATAAAGAAAATAGATGAGCATAAACCCATCATAATATAATGTTACCTTCCAACTTGAAGTCCTGAATTTGTTGGGTGTTGATAGCAAGAACCCAGCGCAGTGAACCTTTTGTATCAATGGAAACCCTAGTGATCCTCCGATCTTCTCCCTGAATGTTGTTATTACCAAGGACAGTGAGTGTTGGGACATCGGATTCACTCCATCCATCTTCGGTATCATCGTATGTCAAGCAACTGTATTTCACAGAAAATGAGACCAAGTCTATGACTTTGTCCCTTCCACAGACAAAACCTTCTTTGATCTGTTCTGCCTCCTTTGTCAACTTTCCTGGAGTTGTAGAGAAGAGAGAAATGTAAGAGCTAGGAGGCTCTTGGTGATCACTGCTTGTAGCATCCACCACATGGACAACCTGACAAACCAACATAAACTTTCTCAAATGAGTCCACCCCCCCTAATTTTAATGTCCCACACTTTCTTGTCTTGGTGTCTTATAAGTTATGAATAATGTGATTAGTATTATTAAAAAGAGCAGGTAATAGAGAATACTAAAGAGGAAGGATGCGACTGCGACTTACATTTACTGCTCTAGCAGTGTCCTCGGTAAATGGTGGAGCTACACCAGAAAGTACTGCAGCAAGTGATAGGCCAAATAAAAGAAGAGTCGCCAACACGAAGGACTTCTTTGCACCTGCATATCGCACATATAATAAAAATTCAAAATAAAATAAAACAAAACCACAGAAGTTGAATGACTATATATAGTGTCAGGATAATATATTATCTATCATTCCATGCTGAGTGTCAAAACTGGGATCTGTAGATATCAAAGGAGATTTCTAATTCTATAACTGAGCTATAGTATTACTTCCACCAACATATCAACCGTATGTATTATATCAAATAAATTAAAAGAGTGTCACATTGAAATCTCAAATCTTATAGAAGAGTTATCTGTCGTCCATGATTAGAGCACAAATAACCACTGACAAATAAGTAATGACCATTTTTCTAGTCGTTGCTCTTCCTTTGATTTTTCTAAAAGGAGTTATTTGTAACTGGTAGCCTCAGAGTCAACAACAGAAAATCAGACCATTCACACATTTTATAATATATATCTATATACTTTTTGGTTCAACTTGTAACAATTTTAAAATAAAAAATTTCCAGATAATGGACACACTTAACTGAGGGCCAAGACAACCGAATAATATGTACTGAAGAAAAGAATGATGGTGATATATGAACCTGAAAGATGAACATATGAAAGTATGTAGACCATCGTCAGGCAAACGACAGCCGCTACATATGCAGAAATAATAAGAGTTGCCAACCACTCAGGAGCATCCCCAGGGTTCCTGCACATGAATGCCAAGTTGGTAAATTAATTTTACTTAAGAATGAACTCTCGATGAATAAGTAGTGACTATTGATTATCATTCTTCCAGAGTATAACACAAAAATTTATAAAGGGATTTTTATTTGTGTAGGAACTATTTGAGATGCTCCAACTGTTTTGACTTTCTAACCAAATTATTAAAAAAAAGGCTCAGAATATGCAACATGAAAATGGAAAGGAATGTACATGCTGATTTTTAAGAATATACATCAGTTACTGAGTAAAATCTTCATATTCTTAATCATCTTGGTTCCTAATGTACAAATCATCCTTGGAAAGTTTAAAAGATTCACGTTGGGTGCACAGCAAAGAGGGGAAAACAGATAAATCATCACATAAATTTCTCTCATTTAATTCTGTTCTTTGAAAGACAGTATAAAGTCTCTATCATTCAACTAATATCTGTGAAGATTCCATTCCCTTTCCTCCCATAGTCCCATTTCATTCCAATGTACCAAACGTGACAATATGCCTTTCTACTTAACAAGCAGTAGGCGGTCTCTAATTCTTGTTAAGGAGGAGATGTTATTTTAATAATCAAGAAGGTGCAGACAAATGTACCTGCCAAACCGAACCACCATGCCGACAAGTGTGCCACATAAGCGTATGATAATACCAGCAGAAACCAAGATAGGAGCAGATAATCCTAATAGCAGTGTTGCGAGTTTGAGAGGCTTTGGAAATCGGATAGGTGTTAAAGTTGCTTCCAATAAGCCATCTGTATAATGAATATTAGAAAAGCAATTAAAAGAAAGCAGAGAATATATGTGAATCTGAAAGGCGACATGGGATTTTAAATCAATCATTTACTATATACATGTATAGATTTCTGCTTACATGAAAAAGCTGGTGGAAGTAACCAAAAAAGAGCCAAGAAAGATGAGCCAAACTTGTAATAGTTCCCAAGTGCCAAAAGAATAAGCCACTGAATAAAACCCGCTTTGTATAACCATCTCTCGGCTTCTAATCTGACCAAGTTGGCTCGTGTAACATTTGATAACTGCTTCTGCTTGGAGTGTACACTTGACAAATAAGTCTGAAGGATCAGAAAACCTAAATGTTGACCAGTCATGGCACCAAGAAGAGAGGGGGCCCCGAATAAGCCTACCACAAGCCACGGGCTGGCAACATAGGGTACAGGTGAATAGGCCGTTAGGGACAGAACCAAAGCAGCAAGTGCAGAGAAACTGAGAGAAAATATCCACATCAATATGAGGCTGAGGCCTGATAAGGCCAAAGAAACTACAGCAGGATATCCACCCATGAATAATGATGTAGCCCATATAAGAAGTGCTTGCATAATCACTGAGTTGTGGAGCATTTTTGCAAAGCTCTGACGATACAAGACCATGTACATCCCCTGGGATTAATGAATACATGTTAGCTGAAAATTCCTTGATAGTGGAAGGTACTGCATTGTGGAAAGGGTCTAAGGATGAATAAGTAATTTCCAGAGCTTGAACATACCAAAATGTCAAAAAATATGGAAGAGCTGCTGTCAGAGTTTTCATCATTCATTGCTTTGGTTCCAGAAAGATCATCTGATGAAGCAATTTGAAGAAGAAATGAAAGCATGTTTTCTCCAAGATGTTGGAGGGATCCTGCTTTCAGTAGCTCTAGCTTGTCATTCTGGATACAGAGAACAACACATCAAATTTCGGCTTCCCATTCAAACTGAATGCAGATACTACCTTCTACTTTGTTAAGCAGGTACATAGTATAAAATAAATTCACACTTTAACTTGTCAAAACCTTAGTGTGATATACTGCATTATTGTCTGTGTACGCAAAGTCGAGTCCTGAAAGATTGGCAATCTCCTTGTATACTTGGAAATCAGTTGCAGATTTTATAGCTCCGGCAGTAAAAAGATCCTGTTTCAGTAAAATTACTTATAAGTAACCATATTTCTCGAATGAGTTCGAGCAAAAGCTGCTAAGTAAGAGTTTTGGAAGTTCATACTTGAGCAATCACATTGCCACTGGGATATTTAGCAACTGCAGCAAAAACCTCAAGCGCATATTGATTAGGACCAGTCTGTAAATTGTAATCAGAAATGCAAGAAAATGAGCAGGTTTCAAGTCTCACTATAAAATGGACGTGCTTAAGACTAGTCCTGATACTTTTACAGCAAACTTCAATGTAATTATCCAGCTTTTAAAAAAAATTGTTATTGACCTACATGAATATACGAAAAAGTATAAATGCTTAAAGTTAACATTCTAGAATCATTTGATCCGGTCAAATCTAAGAGGCCCAAAGTTTTCCTACATACATCAAAATATCAAGTGAAAGAAAAAGGAAATCACATTCAATCTAACAGCACATAATTTTAAAATACACAACGGGAACTGATTTTACGTAGTATGGCATGGAATCAACTTATATAGTTTTAAACTTTGTAGATATCATTGAATCAATCGAAGTAGTTGGTTGTGGTTCTTGTCTCCAAGTAAATGCCAGATTGAGGAACCAGTATTCTATGCACTGCAGCCGCTAAACTTAGGTTTAAAAAAAATCAGAAGGTAGGACCTGAAATATGCCAGACTTCCCTCCAATACCCATTGCCTCCAAATCAACAGCCATACGGATTGTTGAGCTCCATGGATGCTGCAATAAGAAATTGAATAACTTGCCTTAGAAACACAAATATTTCAATGACAACAATTTATCAACACTATAGTATATGTGGCCCCCAGTTAAATATATATATATATAATATACACTTTGTACTTTGTAGCTAACAGAACATAGTTCTATTAAACAAATTTCAACAGCAAAAAACTGAGCACGGAGGGGGTGTGTCGTAGACACACAAACTAAAGAAAGAAAATCCCCCGAAAAAAATAAAATCGGATGTTGATTGAATTATTAGCACAATTACATTGCATATAAAACATCAGCAAAATGTTCTCCCTAGTAGGATTTTGTCATCTTAAATGAAATGCACTATACCAGACTGTTTAATTTATATGAAAATACAAATTGGGAGCATAAAAACTTAGCAGTGGTGGAACTGCTTCATTAATGTGTTTATCTTCACCCACTTGTATTTACTATTATCAATGTATCTGTTTTGACACACAAACTAAAGAAAAAAAATCCCCCAAAAAAATTGGATGTTGATTGAAATGTTAGCACAATAGTGCATAAAAAACATCGGTAAAAATGTTTGTCTTAAATGAAATGCAGTATACCAGATTCTTTAATTTATATGAAAATACAAATCGGGAGCATGTAAACTTAGCAGTGGTGGAAGCTGCTTCATTAATGCATTTATCTTCTATTTATTATTGTTTTGACACACAAACTAAATGAAAATAAATCCGCCTGGGAAAAAATAAAATCGGATGTTGATTGAAATGTAATGTTAGCACAATTACAGTGCATATAGAACTTAAGCAAAAATGTTCTCACTAGTAGGATATTGTCGTCTCAAATGAAATGCACTATACCAGATTATTTAATTTATATGAAAATACAAATCGGGAGCATAATAACTTCAAAAATGTGTTTATCTTCACCCACTTTTATATATTATTATCATTATATGTGTTTTTTTAAAAGAACATGCATTGTAAGTTCTTCTAACCTGAGTTATAAAGCTGTGAGCACCATTAAGACCTTCCTCTTCCCCAGTGTTAAACAAAAACACTACTGCATTTCTAAACCCATGTGCCCATTGAGAAACAGCCCGAGCAAGTTCCATCATAACAGCAATGCATGAACTGCAATCTCCAGCCCCTTCCCTGAATAAGATGAAGCAATTCATGTGACAATAAATGAAGAATAAATTATCTGTCTTAGAAAAGAGTTAAGAAAGAAAGGGCTGCACATTGTGAACTGTCAACTTGAAGATAAGTGGTAACTGGTAATTAATCTGTTGTGCTTTTTCAAATAAGACTTAAACATGTTGAATCTTCTTGTTTTCAATATAGCAGATCAACCTACTCAGGATGATCCACATGTGAAACCATAGTAAACCATATATATTTTGCCGATTGAAAATTTTAATGCACCTTTCTGCAGCCTTAGCTACTTTGCAATACAAAAAGAAGTCTTATTATTATCTAAAAACTACATAATATCAAAGATCAAGGAACCCCTACGTTGAGAAAACAGTGTCAATGTGAGAAGAAACCAAGATAGCGCTCTCTCCAGCTTCTGCCATATACTTTGGCAAAATTCTCAACACAACGTGCTGTAAATCTGAATAAACAAGCGTTTTCCCCTTGAACAGGCCACCACTTAGACGATTAGCTCCAGAATGTGCATTGAAAATATCCACTTGAACATCAACCTCCCAATGAGCTTCACTTTTAATTTTCTCTGCTGCTGCCAACACATACTATAGCTGAATGTTCATTAAACAGATAACAATCGACAATTTAAGAGAAAAACAAAACCCAAAAAATCCAATCAATAAGCAGCAATAAAAGTAAAAACCAAGTTATGTCGCCCCAGAAATTCCAATAGGGAGAAACATAACTGGCAATATGAAACTGTTCCTTTTTGAATCTCAAATAAGAAGAACAAGATGATGATGATGATCCAATCCTGAAAACCCCCAATTAAGAAATGGTAATAATACAATTTTGAGGGTAGCGGAGGTAAGTTGTACCTGCACAGCTCCATCGAGAGCATCACTCGCAAGTGGACGAGGACCAAAAGCAGTCAAGGCCTTAACATGCTTCATGGCCTCTACCTCCGAAAACCCCCTCTTCCCAGCTTGGTCCGCATTTAAGGGCATGGGCATGCTTTCATACTGATACTGATAAACTGTCAACGAAGAGTATACGATCACTGAAAAAAGAGTCAACCACACAATCGGCGACCTTCTGTTCCCTCCGAGGCTTGTTTCTGTTTCAACGTCTTTAACAGCTCCCGCCTTGCCGCCATCTTCAGCGCTTCTCGATTTGGGCTTTCTTTGTGAATTCGACTTTCGGCTCTGTTCTTCCACCGGTGTGACGGGAGGAGGCGACTCTTCCTCCTTCTCCATCGACTGCAAAGATGACAGTTGACCAATAATTGGGATTCGAAATCTCACACTGAGAATGGAAGGAAGGTTGGATTGGTGAGACTGGATAGAGAGTAGAGTGAGGGAATGAATAACAGTGTACTGGAAGAGTTGATGTTATGAAGGAGAGCTCCGTCAACCCTTTTCCTGTCAGTTTCCGAGTAGCGTTATCACGGAGGCTGTTAATGATAAAAATGCCGGCCAGGGCGGAATCTGGGGACAGTCGACGGCACAGCCAATGAATTGGGTTGATCTGCTCCGAATTGATCTGATCTCTCCACTTGATCCGAACTTGACGTGTGCATACTGGCGCTGAACATAAAAAATGCGAAATACTTGTATAAGAATTAAGATTTCATTTAAAAAAATTCCTAAAAACAAGGAAAATTAGAGACTGCGCATGTTAAATGTCAATTGTCAAATGATATGATACCATACCCATTCCACATCCGCCTTTATTTTAGGTTATTTTAATATTATTATTATAGCCTTTAATTATATTTATTATTAAAAAATTGCTCAAATATTGTAAAACAATTACTCAAATATATATGCAAGGTTGTTAGAATTAATATCCTAACTTAGATCGGTGGAGGATAGGATCAGATCTTTTGTAGGATCGGATCGGGAATCGTAAAATTTTATAAAATTTTACAATTAAATGAATATTCTAAACTTAGTGAATAAATAATATATATATATATATATATATATATATATATATATATATATATATATATATCACATAGCTAAAATAGTATTCAAAATAATTATAAAACATTAAATTAAGTTCTAAATTTCTAAATGAACATTCAAATTCAATAAATAATAGTAAATAATTTTAAGTTCAAACTTCTGACTAAAAATAATTATCTTTGACATCATTTTTATCAACTCTAAAATTATCACTATTTGAAATTTCTAAAATTTCATCTAAATTAAAGTCCAACCCATCTTAGTTCTTGTTTTGATGATGAAGAACTTAGAAGAACATAATCTGACTTCTCACATTATATTTACTCAATTGGACTTCCGCTCAATTCAAACTTTGCATTTCAATTGAACGTCCAATTGAAGATATTTTGTTACAAATTTTTCAATTTATATACGAATCTATCTAGGATATACATGAAAAAAAAAACCCAGAATGTCAGAAACATGCTCATTTTCTGTCCAATTTGACATAAATTGAAATAGGGGTAGCAATTTGCTCAAAATTGAATGTTTGAGTAACCAATTTTAAAAAATTAAAGTTCGGGTAGGCTTTTGTAAATTGGTCAAAGTTTACATAGTAATTTGGTTATTAACCCAAACTTTATTGAATCGAGTTGAATAATGGTATATCAGCATTTTTGTGTTATTTATTTAACTATGTCAGACCTAAATCATGTGGGTGATTCCCTATCTCCTCCATATTTTTTCTAAGTCTTTTGTATGAGTTATTAGCACATACACATGCTTACACAACCACGTGTACATATGCATGCTTACACGTACACCCGTTTGCATATCTATGTCACGAGTCTATTATTATGATCCCGGCATGCATTTACATCCCCGTCATTATATACATATAAATGATCATATCTACATGTTTATTGTCGTGACATTATATGTCGCGCGCCTATGCACGTGCACGCGTATACCATGACCGCACACACGTTAGTGTTTACGTCCCTGTTATATACATATATACATGTCATATATGTACACTCGCTGCGCTAACCATGTCAGCATCTATAGTCACTCTCATTAAACGAAAGGAGGGACACGCGACACTGAGGCCCACGCGCCGACGGACAGTAAGTCCACGCCAAGGTAACACCTGAACTTAAATCGAACGTATACTTTATCGAAAATAGAGTCTGCAAGGGTCACGCCATTACTTGACTCGGGGGCAAATGATGGGTATACGCCCGATTCGGGTTCGTTTTCTATTATTCAGCCTTCACTTACACGTCAAACCCACCAATGGTTCTAAGACAATCACCCGTACATTCAAAATAGCCCGGGATACGCGAGCGCGTACCCCGAATGAGAGATTCGTCCGGATTGCGTCTATAAACGCGTGTAAACCCTTATATACGCGTTCACAACACATGTCAGACTTTCCATCGTCAACTCCATGCTCGTCCACGTCCGGTTCACATTTTCACAATTAAACCGACGTTGACCGTTCAAAACCCGATCTGATTCCAAGGTTTCCTGTAAATATGGGCCTTGATCATTCATTTCAAAACTAAGTTGACGCCGAAGATCTGACTTCTCTCTAGCTTTCTCTCTCTACAAATTCTAATTTAAGTAGCTTTCTCTCTCTACAAATTCTAATTTAAGAATCAGAGAGGGTTCTAACTCCGCGGGTCAATAGCCCGATGCCCCCCGGTAACTCCGGGGGTCAATAGCCGGGGGTCAATAGGGGTCAATAGCCCGATGCCCCCCGGTAGGTGATCGTAACTCCGGGGGTCAATAGCCCGATCACGGTCTTGAGTCAGCTATGATACCATTCTGTCACGCCCCCAAGCCCGAGCAACTGTCCCCACTAGTCCAACCCAGCCTAACTAAGCCCGTTATCCTCACTTGGGCCTAGAAAAGGAGGAATTCCTATTGGACTCGATTAGTACAACTCTTGCTTATTAAGGCTCCAAATCTTCTTATTCTAACCGATGTGGTACAAACTTATGGGGTATTACAAACTAAAAGTCGAACATGACTGGATTTTTTTTTTTATGTCTCTGCTTATTGTGAGTCATACCCATGCATGGGTCTGTGATTCGATAAGTTGAATTGGCACTATGTTTAATCTAAAAGCTGACAATTTGAAATTGAGGAGAAAAATCATATCTATATATATAATAAGGGAGGAGGAGAGATAGAGCTCTAACTAGAGCTCGCCACGTCAGACTAAAGGGATAACCAGAGCTCGCCACGTCAGCAATATGTTGGATTTAGGGTTGGGTTGGGCTGGGCTAAATATGCTTGGGCTTAATATGTTTGGGCTGAATAGTATAATTAAGTGTATGTATTTTTATTTAATAAGTGTATATTTTGAATTTAATTATTTGTTTGCATAATACTATTTGACATTTTTTAAATATGTTACCTCTTTAGAAAATTTTGAATTAAAAAAAAAACAAAGTGAAAGTGAAACACTTAACACAAATGATTATTTTGTTCAATTCAAACAAATTTATAAAAACTTCATCCGTAAATAGTCTTTTGCATCACCACCAGTCTATGAATTGACTATCTACACAAAAACGAATACTTCTTCAAAAATTTAAATTTAAAGAAGTATATTATTTTTATCAAATTCAAAAAATATTTTCAATTATTTTACTATGTTTTTTTTTTTACTTTTATTTTTACAAATAAAAGTTAGGACTTACGATTTAACAACTAACCCCGCGCGTCGCGCGGGGAAAGCACCCTAGTATATATAATAAGGCAATATGAGAGAGGGTGTTTGAGTATGAAGTTGACACATCACCATTTTAGATTACCCATGTAGTGCCACCTCATCTCTTTTTATTTTCCTCACATCTCATTAAATATATATATATAATTCATTAGTTAACCCTAAAAATTTATTAACAACAAACAACCCCTAATTATCTATCTATCTATATATATAATCAGTGTTATCAGAACCGGACCGGGGCCTGAACCGGCAGGGCCACCTGTTCCCGGTTCGGCCGGTCCGAACCCGGTCCGAACCGGGTCCGGCCGGTTTTAGTAAAAAAATGCAGATTTGTAGAGCCTCTTTGTAAGTTAACCCTTCTGTAGGTTTTAGTTCGGACCGGGGCCTGCCTCTCTGTAAGTTAACCCTAATATATATATATATATATATATATATATATTTTAATGAAAGGAGTCCGAACTGGCGAACCGCCCGATTCGCCAAAAACCGGCCGGTTCGGTGAAAACCGGACTTCAGAACCGGGTTCGCTTACATCCTCCGGAAATAAGCAAACCGGACCGTGGAGGGGTCCGGTTCCGGTCCGACCGCGGTCGGACCGCCGGTCCGTTCCGGTTCTGATAACACTGTATATAATATCTATATATATAATAAAGCAATATGTGAGATGGTGTTTTAGTATGAAGTTGTCATATCAGCATTTTAAATAATAAAAAATTGGTTACGTAATACATAGTGCATTACTTATATTTAAGGAATGTTTTATGTAAAAACATAAATTTACGTGTGGGTCCCATATTTAAGGAATGATATGTAAAACGTAGATAGTTTTTGTTGCTTTACTTAAATAAACATGTAGGACTCACGTTTACGTAATCTTTACGTAATACCACTGATGCTCTAACAAGTTAATCATTATAATTTTAGCAAAGATATGAAAATTAGAAACTACAATTAGGGTAAGAACCAATATTTTTCACAAATAAATATTAAAAAGTGTACGTTCTCATAAATTTCTTATAAATTATTTAGAGCTTATTTCTTCATATTTAACTATAATTCATTTGGTTATACGCTCTCTTATTCTTTATATAATTCCATTAAATCATTGGGATTTTATTAAATAAGAGTATATTATTTGTACATATTAACGAAGATACCCGCGCAACGCGCGGGTATAGTATATATAATAACGCAATAGGAAAGAGATTAATTAATCCTAATGCTGCCACATCAGAGATTAAGGCAATCCTGAAGCTGCCACGTTATCACACACTTAGCACTCTAAGTTTGAGATCGACATGTTAAATTATATTTGGGCTTAGGCTGAATTATTTTAGCACTCTAAGTTTGAGATCGACATGTTAAATTAAATATTTGGGCTTGGGCAGAATTATTTTATTTACATACTAAGGTATTCGGCTGAATACATTTGGCTCAAATTATTAATTGGACTTAATTACACATAACTATTAAGTCTTAACTCTAATAAACAATTTATAATAAAAATAACATTTAATTCAAACATTAAACTAACATTTAAAAATGTGATTAACACAAATTCGATAATTTTGGAACAATGTAATATAGTGTAATGTGGGATAAACATTTTTATACAATTTTGTAACAAATCATCTTGCGCGTTGCGTTGAGACAACACTCTTATTATATTGTTTAATCTACAAAGTGAAAATGAAGATGCTTGGGCCTTTTCCGATGATTAAGAAGGTGAATATGACAACAAGGTCAATACGAGTTGGAACGATGATAGAAAAATTTGAAACCAATGCATTATGACAATTCTAAATTATATTCATTCTGTGAGTCGAGAAGAACTCTCAGTATCAACAATGAAGATTAGAGACTTGCTGTATATTATGTCCAAAATCAAGAAACTTAAAACAGATTTTCAATCTTTTACGTATAATGTTAATATTTATATTTTAACAGGTCCCCGCGCTATGCGCGGGGTAAGCACCTAGTATATAATAAGGGAATAGGTGAGAGAGGGATTCATTTTGGTTGTGCCACCTCATCATTTTAAGTCATTCTTAGCTTGACACTTAATCAAACAATCCGGGCCTTATTTTTTCAGCATTTGCCACACTTAATCAATCTTTGTTTTTTGGGCCGTATTTTTTCAGCCTTTGCCACACTTAATCGGTTTTTTTTTAGAAGCCCACTGTGAAATATCATTCATTTGCCACACTTAATCAGTATAGAGCCCACACTATATATATTTTTTTAGAAGCCTACTGTGAAATATCATTCATTCTACAATGTATATTTTGAACGAATCATTTTCTATTTCGCACAAAGTGAGCGTCAGTTCCCTAATATTCTAATACAATTTATATAGAGCCTATATAACGATGATTAACAATAATTTTTTTTAAAAAAATATGCAAATGTATTAGTAGTACTCCTAAACCATGAGTTACATTTACCTATATGAAATCACATTTTTTTTTCTATGTAAACATGCTACTGTTCTTATTAAAATTATTATTCAAAGAGTTATGATTTTTTAGAACCTTACAATAAAATATTAATTAATAATCCACTAAAAATATGAAATAAGTAAATAAAAAAATAGATAAACACATAAGAAAATATGTTCAAAATAATAAGATTATATTCAAATATTAACAATTTGTATCAATACCATTTAAATTATAAATAAATGAGTACAAAATAAAATTGCAATATATACAACGTAGTTGATATATTTTTTAGCGAATACAATTAGTACATAACTATACTTAGTTTCATGAATTTATAAAAATAGGAAAAAATGACGAGAATAAGAAAAATCAACTCACGCGTTTAAAAAATATAAAAGTTAGGAAACACAAATATTTTTATAAGATAATATCTACAACTATATTATATTATATTTATTTCTATAATCTCATATAATTTGGATAGATTTAATGTAGCGTTGACACAAAGTTTTTTTGGTACTGGTTAGTTGTCAATATAAACTATTATATTGGTTGATACAAGTTTTTAAGTTACAAACCACTAAGTTATATAGCCAAGTAGATATTGAAAAAAAACTATGGAATTGGAAAAAAAAAAAGGTTATCTTCTTGGTTCTCAACGAGTTTTATTATCATACATAATATTTTCAATAATCACGTATATATATATATAATTAAATGATAAGAATATAATTACAGTGATATTTAGTAAGTATGTATTTATTTATTTTAATTATTTTTCATGGTTATACAAAAAAAAACATAATATCATATGTGTAAGATTAACTAATACGTAGAACATTTAATCACACACTTTATGATAGAATTGCATAAGATTAATATACACCTTAAATGTGTAATAGTGTTTCATTTGTAGTGAATAAATATTTCAAATAACATAGACAAATAACATTTTTCAGCGTTTTCAAGTTTACAACAATATTGCTAAATTTAATTCACATGTATGTGTTAATAAAAAATAAATGTTTATACAAAATAATTTCAACATTCAATATATACATCACCCCGCGCGTAACGCGGGGTCAGCACCTAGTATATTAATATAGGGAAGACATAGTGATGGGTTAGAGTTTCTACTTTGTATATTTTATTATTTTATATATTAATATTCTCAATTTAATTATATTAGGGCGTTGGGGTATAATATTATGACTGAACCCGACCAGTTTTCGGGTCCAAAATTGACAGCCTAATATGCATCTTATTCATCTAATCTGGAAGGCTTTCAATTGAATTGTCGAGCTACAAGCCTGCAACTCAAAAGTAGAAATTCGATTTGATTTGTGCTCTGCTCTGCGCGGATATCTCCTATTCTGAATCCACTTGGACTCGAGGCCAAGAAGTTAACGATACGTCAATTAGGTCTTCGATTCCAGTAATCTATGTCGGGGCTCAATCGATCTTCGAGTGCTTCAGTGAAGACCTTCCTTCCTCCTAAAGAACTCCTCGACGATCTTTGCAGGTGAGTTGACTCTGCTTGCAGTTCATTCAGATGCTTGATTTCCCGTGTGGGACACTAAACATAACACTTTTTTTTTGTTTCTGGCAGTCGATTCGTTCTAAATGTACCTAAAGAAGACCTTCAGTCGTTTGAGAGGATTCTGTTTCTTGTAGAGTACGCCCATTGGTTCTACGAGGACAATTCCGTGGAGAAGAATCCATCTTTGAAGTCGCTGACTTTAAAAGAGTTTACTTCCTTACGTATCCTCTTACAAATAGATTCTGTCTGCTCTTGTGGATCCACCTTTCTTCTTCAGTGTTATTACTTTATGGTTTTGGAGATTTTGTTTTCATTCACGTCAAATGTAGTTTCTTATGTTTTAGGGTTATGACCCTTTTGCTATTCAGTCACCTAGAGGAGATTCCATTCTAAATTGAAGTCTTGTTCTAGGCTGTGTTTTCTTGATTGGTTAATACTTGATTGGGTTTCTTCGTTCTCTAAAATAGGATATATCCATGCAGGTTAGTTTGAGATTATACATTTCCTCCAGTAGTTTTGGAAAAAAAGAAATAAAATTTTACTTAGTTTTAAGTTATGCCGCCATAAAGAAAAGAATCATTCTACGTTAGGAGTGCCACAATAACTGAAAATGTGGTCTGACCATGTCTCTAACTAGACATTGATCACTTGTTTCTTTACTTCACTCCTAAATGCCCCGTACAGTGTGTGTGTGGCTATTACTTATGTTTTCCTCAGCATTTACAGTCTTCAACAGCTGTGACGTACTGCGACCTTATATTGCTCACATTGATGACATTTTCAAAGACTTCACCTCCTACAAGGTCCGAGTTCCTGTGACTGGTGCGATCATCTTGGATGAATCGTATGAACGAGTAAGGTCTCATCTACCAATTGCAGTGTCTAGAATACCTGAATCTCCTATGACTTCCTTTCTACAATTCGCTCTGAGCTATGCATATCTTTTTGGATGTCTGCACATGTCGAGATTTAATACTTGAGCATTCTATTGTATATATTAACACTTGGTCCAATTATGTCTAAACATATTGGTAAAATCATACTTCTTCCTTGTAGAGCTTAAATATGCTATCGAATAAATATGAGTACTAAAACACCAAATATGTTTCAAATGGTGAAGCTCCCAGAGAGTTAGTGTTCATCTTTTGGGTCTAAACTTGCATGTAATATTAGGTCTTCTTTTCTCAGAATAAGCTAATCAGAGAAAAGGAAGAGAGAACAAAATTCTTTGTGACCACTGTCCGCTACTAATCATGATATTTTTTTTTATCCTTTAAGATTAAGGATGGAATGGATCATGTTGCTGATCCATTTTTTCTTGTAGTGAGTAGTTGATAAGGGAAAAGATCATCAAGTATTATTTTTATTGATTTTATTTATTTTATTTATTTATTTCCTTTATTTGATGAAAATGTGTTATTGCCTTTTACCGTTAATTTAGTGTGATCAATGATGATATCCAGCTGCATGCTTATGTTAGTTGTTGGGGCCACAGATGACAAATTTGTTTTTTCTAGGATGAAGGATATATCGCTCACTCTTAGTCATGCATATAGTTCAACTTTATTTACTTGTTGGGCTTTTAGGTTTTTGGCTATATACTTATGGTGAAGCTAAATTTATTTTCTGCACATGCTTTGTAGTGCTTACTAGTAAAAGGTTGGAAGGGAACAAGCTGGAGTTTTCCACGTGGGAAGAAGAGCAAGGATGAGGAGGATCATGCATGTGCCGTCAGAGAAGTGAGTTCCTCCTATTCATCTTTATTTGACTGTCTTGTTTTAATTCCATTCTTGTACATACTTCAGTGTTGATAGATGTTAGTATTTCTATGGAATTATCTAACTTCATTTTCTGGAAGATGTTGCGTAGACTAGATGGTGCTTTCCTTTAGTGTTTATGCAGTATGTTTTTTTTAGCATAGGTAAAGAGATAGAGAGAGAGAGAGAGAGAGAAGTTGTAGGTAATGAAATTGTTTATAATCTTATTTGTGTTGGTTGTAGTAATAGTATCGGGAAAAAAAACTACCCACAAACATCATTGGCCTAGATGCTAGAGCAGAAATCCTAATAAATCTGTTAAAATCAGTAGCATAATGAATCATGTAGCACAGGGACAGATGCAGAGGTACATGTACATGTACAGATAAACAATCAAATCTGTTGCAAATGAAAGAGAGTTAAAACAGTCCATGGTCAATTTGATGAGGGACACATTCTATGTTTTTAAAATGAGCAAGTTGATTGTGAAAAACTTGCATATTTATGATTTTGTTTCTGTTAACCATTTATAACTTAGAGCTATTTTAACTGATGAAATTAATCAAAGGATTGTGTTTTTTTATGGGTCAATAACCTGGGAGAGGTCTGAAGTTTGGCCCTTGTGAATTTGAGAGGTCTGAAGTTTGAAATGGTGATAACAAAGGTCTGAAGTTTCAACTTGTAGATAATAGAGGTCTCCGTTAGTTTTTTCCGTTAAAACTGACGGAAGTTGGTCATGTGCATTGCATGTGACCAGAAATAAAAAAAAATTCCAAAAATACCCTTCTTGCATCTCACATGATTCAATGAAAAGACGAAAATGCCCTTAAGGCCACCACCCAACTCCAGCCACCACCACGGCTCCGGCCGGCCACTGCCCAACTCCGGCGACCACCACTCTCTCCGGCGACCACCACCCTCTCCGACGACCGCCACCACGGCCCCAATTGGGCCCAAATCGGAGCCACAAAGCTCCGATCGGAGCTATGTGGCTCCGATTTGGGGCCACAGAGCTCCGATTTGGGCCCAATCGGGGCCGGTGGCTCCGATTTGGGCCCAATTGAGGCCGTGGTGGCGGTCGTCGGAGAGGGTGGTGGCCGGCCGGAGAGGGTGGTGGTCGCCGGAGAGAGTGGTGGTCGCCGGAGAGGGTGGTGGCCGGGCGGAGCCGTGGTGGTGGTCGGAGTTGGGTTAGGTTTAAATTATGGACAGGGGTATTTTTGTCATTTCATCTTTATATTAATTAAACTTTTTATTAATTCAAATATTACAAAAGGGTATTTTTGACATTTCACACAGTTCTGTTAAATTTGACAGAAAATTTGGACGGAAAACCTAAAAATCACAAAGTCCAAACTTCAGACCTCTGTTATCACCATTTCAATCTTCAGACCTCTCAAATTAACAAGGGCCAAACTTCAGACCTCTCCTAGGTTATTGACCCTTTTTTTATTGATGAAGTTGAGGGTCTTATAGATCTAATGATTAGATTTGCATGCAAAGTACAAAGTTTACATGAATATTGTTATGCGTAGGTTCTTGAAGAAACCGGTTTTGATGTATCAAATCTTCTTAACAAAGATGATTACATTGAGAAGATGTTTGGACAGCAGAGGGTTCGATTATATGTGGTTGCTGGTGTCAAGGAGGATACTGCCTTCGCTCCACAAACTAAAAAAGAGATTAGTGTAAGATTTAATTATATGCAATCACTTTATTTAAAAAGTATCTTTGGATGGATCGTGGAACCTCAGTTATCCTTTTAATCAAAACCGTTGATATCTACACTCCTGAATGTCTTGTGGGAATGCTGAAGTTGATTCCACATCCTCTTACAGGAAATTGCATGGCAGCGTCTAGACGACCTTCAGCCAGCCAGTGATGATGTGATATCACGTGGAGCCACTGGGCTCAAGCTATACATGGTTTCTCCTTTTCTGACGTAAGTATTTCAGCGTCCAGATCTTGAGATTTCACTTTTTATCGCTATACTAAGTGATCATTTTCCACAGATACTTAAAGACATGGATTTCAACACACAAGCCCCATGTTCCACGATTAGATGTCTCTAAAGGTGCTTAGTCTCATCCACTGTGATAGTTATTGCATTTCTGTTAAAATAGATTAGTTCATTTCAGGCACTACTGATTGAAAAACCGTATAATTCAGAACCAATCAGTGGGATTGATTTGGTTACTTGTGGTGGCCCAAATGGTTGAATCGAATCACGTTGAGGAAATATTTTTTACTCATGCAAATTTTGTGTTACATCCTAGGAACATTGTGTGTCTGGAAGGCTAAGAATAGTTCTACTGGGAGTAGCAGTACGATGAGCATCACAGAGGGCCAACCGAGCCGTTCTGCAGCTGAAGCTCGGCCTCTGGACACGGCCCCTGGGAAGAGCTTGAGGAACTTCAGGTTTGATAGGGCTGCAATATATAGAGCGGTGGAATCTGCATTTCCCTCATAAATAAATAAATAGATTGTTTATATTTGAGCTAAGCAAGTGGACCAAATCTCATGTTGCCATAACTTTGGGTACTAGTTATGAGTAGATAGATATGCAGTGTTGAATCCTATTTCTGTACAGCAAACAAGCAACGTAACTAAAACTACTTTTTACTGGTTGTTGAACTGATGGCTGGTGGTAAATTTGTGAATTTTCATCCTATATATGGTGTAAAAATTCTCATAGTTCATATGCATATGAATGTTATATGCCATTTCGTTCACTTTCACTCTCATTTTTAATACATTTATTATGGGTTAAGAAACTATATATAGTTCAAGATTTGCCTATTGTTAAAATTTGGAAAAATCACTCAAATACCCACTTTTTGAAACGCAAACACAAAAATAAGGGGAAACATGATCCATAATCAAAATAACCAACGCCGCATCTCTCAGATGTGCCATTTTAATATAATGTTATCTTAATTGTGTACCTCTAAATATTTTTGTGAACTTGCATTTACTTAAAATAGTATTTATACTATATATAATATTTTGAGTATTCTAATCAAGTAATTTAAAATTTTCTTCTAATTTACAAAAAAAGTATAATAATAAGAAAGTAAATGTAACAAGTGTTTTTCTAAATAGATAATATTATATACACAAATATTGCTAATTTTCGTATATTGTTATTATTAGTTGATTAAAAATAACATGTAAAATATGTTCTCGCAAAGTACGAGCAGATAAGTTTTGTTTTATTTTTATATAAGTTTTGTCCCATCGGCACAGACGGCGAAATGCACGCGAGTGACAAATATAAACGGTCGTGTTGTGTATCTCAGTTCAGTTGAGTGAGTCAGTGAGTCAGTAGGTGTCGGCGCGCGGATCCATCCCCTCCTATTAAATATTAATAATTAAACTAATTAATTTATGGATAAAACCATTTAGTATTTACTATATTCAGCGTATGACGAACGAACTGAGATATTACTAGAATCGGAAAGGTATTGTCTACAATCGTCATTTATCAATAAGAACTAATTTAGTGTTTCATTTAGTGTTTCAGATTTACCAATTGTTACTTTTTTATGTTTTAGAATCAAATTGTTATTTTTAGTGTTCCAGATTTTATTTCGGTGCGAACGAGACCAGCTTCTTGGGTGACATTCCGACAAGGTGATGGAATGAAGCGTGCATGAGATGTCGAATTTGACATACGATTTCATCAAGTTTTGCCTTTTAGATAATCAAACCGAGACTTTGAAAAACAATCAAAACGAAATTTAGGACACCCAGAAGCAATAATTTGATTTGAAACACCAAAAAGCAACAAAATGTAAACCCAAGACACTAAATATATTCTAAACCATATACTATTTACTAGGTTATATCGTACGCCACGCAGGTGTAGCTTCATCCATATATGTATAAATAATATATAATTATTTTCTATGAAATTACAACTATCAATTAAATGAAAATATAATTATAAAAACTAAAGATAACATAAAATCAAACCAATAATTTTTTTTAAATTGGTTGTTACATTGTTGTATAGTTTTTCATTTACTCAGTATTTTGTTAAAATTATAATAATGACTAACTAGTTATTCGTATAATTTATGAAAGATCATTTTCAATGATTCCGTCGAAAATAAGTGATGGACGTGTACATTGTAATGTAATGTCCATTGCAATCTCAATTTACGTCCAAACTCCATTCAACGTAATGTAAGATTACATCAAAAAACGGATGTAATGTGAGATTACGTCCAACATTACGGAGTGTTATTATTTTATTAACATTTATTAAATAGACAAAATACTTTGTATTATCATTATAGCTCATTATGATAGTAATTTTGTTATTATTAGTAGTTTTTTATTTTTTTTATTTACTTCTTAACCCATTATTATAATAAACAATAATGCACTGATGATCGTATAAAATGAGTAAAGTTTTTCAATGCATTTTTTTTATGAAAATTATATTCTAAAACTACATATAATATCTTAACTATTAGAATTTTAATAGTTGTGCATATTGAGTTTACATATTTTGTTTTATAATTCATAAATGATTATACTATAGCATTAACCGCAAAAATAAACTTTAAGAAGTTAGTTGTTGTCAAAATATATTTTCATTTTAAAATCTTATCATATTAAGATTTAATATACTCTCTATAGATTAATATAATAATAATAAAGTTACATTACAATGCATACAACACACACCAGATACTGTAATTTAACCTTACACTCCACATAACAGCACAACCAAACACTGTAATTTAATATTTCAAATAATCTCACATTACAACTCACATTACTTGTAATCTCACATTTCAAGTAATCTCACATTACGTCCATCCAAACGCCCCTAAGAGACGTAAAAAAATCTGAAGACTCTAGAGCATTAACCTATAAATTAAATTTCCTAGTTTCTAGGCCAAGTTCAGTTTCCTTGTTAAATAAATGTATTAACTATTACTGAATGCATATTTACCAAGAATCTGCCAGCCATTTCTCAAGCTTTCTTTGAGCATTTGAATCGTAGAGGGTATCTATCTATCCTTATCAGAGGTCAGAGCAATTGCAGATCTCAAGGTTAATAAGTAATTTATAAAACTAGTTGTTAGCTTTGTGCAGAGAAGTTCTGAAAAATTACTTAGCCATTAAAGGGTTAATTATCAAATTACCACCACAGGTTTGTAATTATCAAATTACCACCACAAGTTTACTAGTTTAAGTTTTATTTGTGGATATATTGCAAACCCATCAAATATTTTGTACAATTCGGACACAATTAGTCAGGTGTGTTGCACGTGATGAACAAAATAGCTGACAATTTATTCGACTACCTAAATATCAGCTAGCAATTTGACTGCTCAAACATCAGTTAGCAATTTGTTCAATTGTCCAAACTTCAAACATTAGCTAGCAATTTGCCGCGTTTTTATTCATCACGTGAAGGGAACCTGACCCATTCCATGAAAATTAGATGTGTATCCTAACAGTACTAACAATTTGTACGTATGTGAAACTTGAGTTAAAAAAAAAAAAAACTCCAGCTTATAATTTGTTCAACGGATGAAAGTCAATTAGCAAGTTTGCCGCATTTAAACACATGTGAAACTTGAGTTTAAAAAAAAAAAAAAAAAACTCCACCTTACAATTTGTTCAACTGATGAAACATCAGTTCACAAGTTGTTCAAACTCCAAACATTAGCTAGCAATTTCCCGCGTTTTTATTCATCACGTAAAGGGCACCTGAGTCCTGACCCACTCGATCAAAATTAAATGTAAATCCTTACGGAGATAATAATTTATACACATATAAAATTTGAGTTAACAAAATGAAATAAAAACTCCAGCTTACAATTTGTTAAGAAACATCAATTAGTAAGTTCAAAAATTTCGGACATTTAAATATTAGGATAATTTAAGTTTTGAATCTACAAAGAAATATTAAACAAATTGATGTATTTTATTTATTTTATATTATATTATTGAGTTTATTGGTCTGATGATGGTGCCACATGTTTATGTAATATGGTAAACTAGTACAAATAGTTTTTATTTAACGGTGGTGTTACATGTTTTGAAATATTGTCAGACGATATCATATGTTTTGAAATAGTTTTTCTGGTTAAATACTCACGTAATTAGTAAATAATGTGTTAAATCAGCCCACATATATAAGTAATATAATACTTAATTTGAATAACGTTTTTTGTTGGTAACAAAGATATCCATAATAACATAAGGATTACAAGTCTAAAGACACACCAAAGCACTTTGGCATAACACAATGCACTATGGATACTTTATATAGAAGAATGAGAAAGTATATTGATCTTATTTAGGGTTGAGTACATGTACATATATATTTACTATTTATTTATCTATCTACTACATCTATCTGTTATATCTACTACATATATAAAAGTCTCAATGACCCTCAGTGGCTACAGCCCCAATCGACCAGTGGTGGTGGCCGGCCCCGATTGAGGTGGCCACCACCAATTGGGGCCGGCCACCACCAATTGGGGTGGTTTTCGGCCCCAAGCGGTGGTGGCCGGTGCCGTGGGGTGGTGGCCGGCTCGTTTTGTGGCGATCGGCGGCCTTGGAGGTGGTGGTCGGCGGCCTTGGACGGTGACTTGAGCAAACAATAGGGACTAAATTGTAAATATTAAATTTTAGAAATATAAATTTGAGGACTAAATTGAACAAAATAAAAGTATTTAACAGTCAAACTAACTGTTGACTAACGGAAATACAAAAAACATACAACCTCTCAAACATATGACACCAAAAGCCTACAAAATGAAAACATATGACACCGAAAACCTACACATGTCAAACATGTGGCACCAAAAGTACCTTTCACCCTTTATTTTACGTAACATTGGTACCAATAAATTTTATAGATAAAGAAAATAACTTTATAATCGATTGATTTTAATCTTCTCTATCACCGATTTGGTTATATCTTATATTATCTAATGGCACATCCAGCATCACCTAGCTAGTTGAAATCCATGTGTTAGAGTCGACACAGACAAGATGTAGATGGTCAAAACTCAAACATTGTAGCATCAATTATTTTCCATCAATTATACATACTAAAAAAAACTTCAATCAAATAGTTTACCAAAAGATAAACTTCCATCAAATAAATAAATATTATTAGAGCGTAGATTATTATATTAAAAAAAAGCATAGCATATCAGTTATCGCCATCTATCTATTCTATATATAGAGTAGTCTCTTAACCCTAGCTAAGTAGCCTTATCACTCACTCGACTCCATTACACTCTCCCAATATCTTTTATTAACTCGATCGATCTGTTGAGTGTGTGTTATGGGGAAGGAAGAACAGCTGCAGGCCGGTCCGTTCGTGGCCAAGGACTACCACGACCCGCCACCGGTGCCGCTGTTTGACTCGGCGGAGATTGGGAAGTGGTCCTTCTACAGAGCGGTCATCGCTGAGTTTACCGCAACACTACTCTTCCTCTACATCACCGTGCTTACAGTCATCGGTTATAGCAGCCAGTCCGACCCATTAAACAACGGCGGGGACCCCTGCGCCGGAGTTGGCATCCTCGGCATAGCCTGGGCCTTTGGCGGCATGATCTTCGTTCTCGTCTACTGCACCGCTGGCATTTCAGGTCCCAAATATATTATATAATATATTTTTTATTAATTAAAAAACTGTACTAGGTTTACTCTATGTTAAAATTAGGTGTCTGAAGTTTGAAATGTTAAAATGGAGTGTCCCAAGTTTCATTTTTGTTGAAACTTGGTGTATCGGTGTGAATACTTTAGAGAAGTCAATTCCGACGAAACCGTTTGTCAAATTCGAGCTCTCATACACATTCCATTCTCGTCATCTTGCCGCGACCGTCACCTAAAAAGTTGTTCACATCCGGGCAAGTAAATCTTGCTCTATTGTCTTTGGAAAATAGCTCCACACCACTCTTCTAGAAATTTTTTTTCAAATATTCAATTTTATGGTGAAATTTGACGATTTTGTGAAAAGTAAAGAGTGATGGATTATGAGTGGGTTGGTGGGTTTATGAAAATGATTGAATGGAGATGAAAAGACGCATAAAGACACCAAATTTCAACAAAAATGAAACTTTAGATAGTCCATTTTAACATTTCAAACTTCAGACACCTAATTTTAACATAGGGTAAATCTTGGACAGTTTTTTAGTTATTAACCCTAATATATATATATATATATAATGAGCTAAACCCATCCTTATTGATGGGGTGAGTTGAGCAGGAGGTCATATAAACCCAGCAGTGACGTTGGGACTATTCCTGGCTCGGAAAGTGTCGCTGGTTCGGGCGGTGGCTTACATGTTGGCTCAGTGCCTAGGAGCCATATCGGGGGTGGGTCTGGTCAAGCTTCTCCAGAAGTCCCACTACGACAGGTACGGCGGTGGTGCCAATGTGTTGGCTGCCGGCTACAGTACCACCGTTGGGTTGGGCGCAGAAATCATCGGAACTTTCGTCCTTGTATACACTGTTTTCTCCGCCACGGATCCCAAGCGCAGTGCACGTGACTCTCACGTCCCGGTACCTACAATCTTCTTCTTCTTCTAAGTTCTAATTAATTAATTTGTATTATTTATTTCTGTCATTTTACAATTATTTAAAAACAAATAAACGTAGGTTTTGGCTCCACTGCCGATCGGTTTTGCTGTATTTATGGTGCACTTAGCAACTATTCCCATAACTGGGACTGGGATTAACCCCGCTAGGAGTCTTGGGGCTGCTGTCATTTACAATAAGCCCAGAGTTTGGGACGACCAGGTCGGTTTTTATTTCTGCACACTATATATAATACTACATTTTATTTGTTTTTTTTGGCCAACCTACATTTTATTAAGGGTTAAAGGTCCTTTTGGTACCACATGTTTGCAAAAATTACACTGTTCATACCTCTAGTATTTTTTCGTACCGAATTGGTATCATATGTTTCCAAACCTTACTGTTTTGGTACCTCCGTTAGTGTTCTGTCAAAAACAGCCGTTAAATGGCATGTGCCATGCACGTGACCAGCCCAAAACTTTCAATTTTGTTACAATTTAGTCCATCTAATACATCTCTAACTTTTATTTTGTTCAGTTTAGTCCTAAAACTTCAAAATCAAACAATTTTCCCAAATTGACCTAGCCGGACTTAGCCTATGGCTAGGTCCGACCCTGGGTCATGGTCGCCGAACCCAGGCAACTCCGACCTAGGGCTAGGTCCGGCTAGGTCAATTGGGACCTAGCCCCAATTGAGTTAAATTGGGGCTAGGTCAAATTGACCTAGCCGGACCTAGCTTAGGGCTAGGTCCGACCCTGGGTCAGGGTCCCCTGGGTCCGGTGACCCCGACCCAGGGTCGGACCTAGCCCATGGCTAGGTCCGGCTAGGTCAATTTGGGGAAATGGTTTGATTTTGAAGTTTTAGGACTAAATTGAACAAAATAGAAGTTAGGGATGTATTAGATGGGCTAAATTGTAACAAAATTGAAAGTTTTGGGTTGGTCACGTGCATGACACATGCCATTTAACGGCCGTTTTTTACGGAACCCTAACGGAGGTACCAAAACAGTAAGAGTTGGAAACATATGGTACCAATTCGGTACGAAAAAATACTAGTGGTATGAACAGTGTAATTTTTGTAAACATGTAGTACCAAAAGAACCTTTAACCCTTTTATTAATTAGTTATTATATGATTATTGTAATTAATTGGGATGTTTATTAATTTTGATGAATTGGACTATGCAGTGGATATTCTGGGTTGGACCATTTATAGGAGCAGCGATAGCAGCATTCTATCACCAACTCATACTGAGGGCAGGTGCTGTCAAAGCATTTAGCTCCTTCAGGAGCAACTCCAGTAGTGTTTAGTTTAGATACTAATTTACCATCATCATTTTATATACATGTACTGCTTCTACTTGTTTAGCTAGCTAGGTATGTAGCTTCTGTAGTACTATTACTATCGTCATGAGTTTCTATTTTGGAAGAGATGCATGCAGAATGGTCAAATCTCGCTGTATGTCCATGGAATTAATTTATATTAGCATTTAATAAAGTTTCTAAATTTCCACCCACAGCTTCGTTAATTACGTACGTGTCCTACTTATATGTGTCCTACTTATATGTACAATTGACGTAGCAGAGTTAGTTATTTAATGGTAAGTACGCACTTGCTTGTAATTAAACAGCAATTCCGTGACCCGACATACAAAAAACAGAGCAAGCATTCTCGAGTTAAATTTCAACTAATTGCAATAACCTTGTATAAAGCCTAATTTCAAAGAAGAATTAAGAGAATTGCGGATCATCTTGGCAGATTTCTTTAAGTGGTTACCCATCATCTAAATAATACTGGGCCAGGTTCCATATTTGTAGACAGATCCCGCCAATAATTATAGAGTAAAAATCAGTTCTTACAACAAAACAGCCCAAGTCACTTAAACACAAACAAACCAAACCCAATACAACTAAATATAAACAAACATAAACAAAGAATAACAAAAACCCACTTCAGCTTGTTCTTTACTTCAAAACTCCACCTCAACCTGAAATTTCCAAAGCTAACTTTTTTATCAATGACTATGCGGAAGTTTGCACAAATATCACGGAGAAATGATATTGTTTCAGCAAGAAGAGATATGTATGCATAACAAGAGACAATAATAAGGTTGTTAATAATATCATATTCACGTTGTTTGATTAAATACTTTGGGACATAGATTTTATCACCCTCTCTCATACACCTTAAGTCGGATATGACTTATGCATTCGGATTGGATTAAATTGTTCTACTCTTTTACATCTTTGAGAATCTTGTTTTAGTGAGTGTTCTTTAAACAGATGTGAACATATTTTTCTCTAAAATTTAACATTTATGTATCAGAAACTTGATTCAATTACATTAAATAAATTATCATTAGCTTTGTAATTTTTAAAATTGCTTGCTCACCGTGGCACGCTAATTTTTTAAAATACATAAATGACCGCCGCGCATTACATTTTACTACACTTAAATATATTTAATACTACTTTGTTTGCCTTATATAAACTAGGGTGCATTCCCCGTGCAACGTGCGGGATGATATGTACGACACCTATCGTTAATAAGTGAAAATTGACCAAAATTATAATTATTAATTTATTAACACAATTGTATGTCTATATCTCTCTGTAGAATTTGAATGTACTATATACACTTGCAAGAACAATTTTCTATCTTATTACCCGGACATAAACTTAATCAAGTTGAGTTACATCGTTGAACTCTCTCGTCTGTGGAAGTATATTCAGATCCATAGGTTCATAAAAAATTTGCAAAATCTCCTTAGTAATGCACCGTGACCTTAAACTCTAATTCACAAATAGAAGATTTAATTTAATTTTTTTTTTATCGTTATATGAGTATGAAAAATATATTTGGAGCACCAGACTTTGGACACAACTTTCTTACATTTGGAGCATGAATTGAATTCTTACCTTACCGAGATGAATGCAGGATATACATGCATCTGTACATATGAATTTGTTCCTCATGAATTGAATTATTACATTATCGATATGAATTCATAAATGCAGGAGATGTATGCATCTGTACATATGAATATGTTTCTCATTCATTGCTTGGAAATTGCAGCGACTTAATTGCGTCTCGGTCTCGTTCATCGGTTTGACAGCAAATCCTTAGCTCAATACATCGATTACAACACCGCAAAATTCTCAACTCCACATTCACCCCGTTATTTTTTCCTTCAAAATTTATATAAATATAGATATATAGATTGTTTAATATAACACAAACCACTAAAATTAATTATCAAAATTAAATATTAAATATTAAATTTTTGCAACATTTCAATAATTTATAATCAGCACAATGTGCGTCAGGCGGCTTCAGCCACCTACTTATCTATATTATATTACTTACTATATGTTAGACCTGAGGCTGAGTGACAGCGACAGAGGACGATAACTGAAATTGTTGGAGAGATAAATCCGGCGGTTCATTCATGGAGTTCACGTCTTCTCCACCTCTCTCTATCCGTCGACGAACAAAGTTAATTTTCATTTCCTGTGCCGGTTGGCGGTTGCCTCCTCTATCTAAAAGCCGATAAGAAAGATTCATGTGATGGCCATCCACTCCGCTAATCCTAATAATGTCAATCACCACACCCTTCTCTGCTCAGTCAGCTCTCTGTATTATTTATTAATGTTCATGGAAATCAGACCTTCCCCTCCTTGTCTGCATTCATTCCACCGTCTTCTTTCTTGAATGAAGCATGAAATTCGAGGACTTGCTCATGGATAGAACCGAGCACAAGCACACGAGAGCAGACCTCGAAATGGAGGTAAGCTGTGATTTGATTTTTATCTTTTGCCTCTCTTCTGTTCGACGAAATGCCAGAAGAGGGAGGATTCATTCTTATGGTATATATGATATATCTTAGGTTGTGAAGCTGCAAGAGGAGCTTGAAGGGGAGCAGACTCTTAACAGCGCTCTGCAGTGTGCATTACATGGTCCCATATCTTCCCACCCTCATCTTTCCTCACTACTTCCACCTAAGGTATCATCTATGCATCTCTTCAATTGATCGCAAGATAGTTAATAACTAATATTGAATAATAAAAAATCATACTTGTATTTGGGCATGTGTGCGGAAGCGAATGGATAGTAGTGTGGTTGGAACCATATGATGATTCTTGTCTGTTTGTGTGGATCTAGGATGGATGTTCTCTGGGTTAGATAGAATTAGGCATATACGTTCCTCTCTATAGATGATTGAAGTCTACATAGTTTGCCTATTGTATGGTGGCTTTTAGAGTTTCTATATATTACATGGACTAACAGATTGAACTTTAATCTCCATATATTTAGGTTTATGGTAGTTCAGAGAAGGACTACTTAAGTTCCTAACAATTTAAGTAGTGCACACAGCAACCCGCCACTCTGTGCAAAATCCTACATCTCTCACTTTCAGATAGTTAAAAGAGCTCATTAGCCATTAGTGAGAAACTAATTATTAAAATCCAGTAGAATCTTCATATAGGGAAAGTATGCCATGCGAGACTAGCACACACAACAAGAAAAAGTCGTGCATCTGTTAGGAGTTTACAGGATTTTCCAGAAAATGTACTGCACCCTAGATCATGTGAAATCTTTTTCCAGTCTACCCTTAATGATGGAGTTGATCGTAATCCTATATCTGATGGATATATGAGTGAACCATATAATCCTTTTTAGAATAACCATCTTCAACTCAAAATGGCTCTCACTGTTCTAAAACATTCTGATCCATAACTGTTGTGTGAGACACTTAGTTAACTTATAATGCCCATGTTTAATGGCTTCGTGTTTTAGGCTTAACTTGAAGATGCACAATTCATCTTGAAGCATGTACCTCATGCCGGTCGGTATATAGGCATACACATATTAATCCATAAAATTCAACCTCAATAGGTAGTAATATCATACTAGATTTTCATCTCAATAACCAATTCGCGGCATATATGAATTGCTAAAATCCACAATTGCGGCTATGTTATGGGCCAATTAGTAGACCGGTTTATTCTAGAAGGAGAGGTCCGGTTAGAGGTGTCTAGGTGCATCTTGAATCCTAAGTTAGAATGTTAGAACTTTCCTAATAAGTTAGTTAATCAGCTGAGGGATTATATTCCCCTCTATAATGGCTGAATTTAGGTTTCCTATTCTTGTAATCACCTAGTCTATTTAAAGGCAGGTTTTGATAAATAAAAGATAAGCAGAAAGTTAAATAGAATCTTAGGTTTCAGAGATGGTATACTCTCTCTAATGAGTTCAGGGTTAGTGCTCCCCTTGATGAGCCCAACTATCCACCTACCACACATCTATCATATCCATTTGATCCTATACCATAACAGGCTATCTTTGTTGATTCGGTGAAAATTGCTTCTAGAAAGTCTCATCTAAAACATCGTCAAGTGGGGCTAAAAATATATTGTTGCACAGGTTCAGAAGCTTTTATCGGAGCTAGCTATGGTTGAGGAGGAGATTGTTTGGCTAGAGAGAAAGGTGGAAGATATGAATCTGACGCTGCACAAAGAAAGGAAACAGAATCAACATTGGCAGATGATGCTGCACTCGAAGAAGAGTAGGCGCCGTGAGAAGCCCAATCATGTTTTAGGTGGTGGATCGGACTACCAAATGGAGCTGAAACAGCTCCAACAGCCTCCGAAACCCAACTACTTGGAACTGAGGAAACATAATCATCGACAAAGAAGAAAAGCATGTTTCGATTCCACGAAATCTTCTGGTAGTATTAATATGGACCAGAATTAACCAATACAGACTTTAAACATGTATCTTTTTTTTCTTTCTAAATTTCCCTATTGTCTGTCTGTTTTTAGCAGCGGAAGAATTAGCTGAGGAGCCCAGATGGCATGTTGCTAGAAGTAACAGTTATTCTGATTCCACAGACAATGATAGTGGCTGTGAGAAACCAAATGAGCTCTCTGAAGAACTGATCAAGTGCTTGATCGGTGCATTTCTTGAACTGAACCAAGCATCACATCATCGAGAAGGATCAAGTTCCATGCCAAAGCTCGCTCTAGCATGCATGAACTCCAAATCCTTCATAGGAAAGACCTCTCTCAGCTGCAGAATAGCTCCGTCTAATTTGATTAACGACACTTCAAGTAACCTTGACCCTTATGCTATATTTCCCGATTCTGATTGGAGTTGTTTTCGAGATATTGGTCCCTACAAGAATTGCATCCAGATTACAAGAAATTCACTGGATGTCACACGATTTGCCGAGCTTCTGCCATCAATTGAGAAACTAAGGTTAGTTTTAAATCTAACCAAAGCAGTGAGTAAGTCTTTTTCATTCATTCATGATTTTTTTATTTAAAATTCTGCTATTTCAGAGATTTGTTGCACAAGCTCTGCAATGTGGATCTGACATTTTTAACCTACAAGCAGAAGCTAGCTTTCTGGATTAACATCTACAATGCCTGCATTATGCATGTACTGTAAGAAATCTCTCGAACAGTAGATAGATCAAAAAGTAGATACTAGAAAGAACTTTGAGGTCTTATTTTTTTTATTCAGGCATTTCTCGAACATGGCCTTCCTTCTACTCAAGAGAAACTGCTGGCTCTTATGAATAAGGTATGTAATTTAAGAAAGATGGTATGTCTTTGAATTTCTTTATCGTTATCTTAGAAATGGCACTTTCGTTGAATCTGCAGGCTGCACTTAATGTAGGTGGGATAGTGCTCAACGCATTGGCGATAGAGCATTTCATTCTTCGTCACCCTTATGACCTAAAACACGTAAGATCTTCGAAGTACAGTTTCAAAGTAGACCAAATTGGTCAAAGTCTCTCTCAAGCGCTTTGAGTTTGAAATTCAAATACCATATGTTCCTCTAGATTGATTACCTGAAAAGATAAAAAAAATACAACAGAAGAGACAATTTTTCTGTAATTATCTGAAGATGTTGTGGTATTGTTCAGGGGTTAATGGATGAGAAAGAAAAGCTGCTTCGGCATGCCTATGGTCTCGGATTCCCAGAACCAAATATCACCTTTGCCCTTTGCAGGGGCAGTCGATCCTCACCAGCGGTAACTATAGCTTTGTAAATTTTGTAATTTGGGGTCAGTTGGTAGAGGTTGAACTGAGGGATATGAATAAATCTGCAGTTAAGGGTATATACCCCAGAAGAAGTGGTAAATGAACTAGGAAAGGCGAAAGTGGAGTATTTGGAGGCAGCAGTGGGAATCACTAGCAAGAGAAAGATTCTTGTGCCAAAGCTTCTAAAGTGGCACATGAGGGATTTTGCAGATGACATGGATTCACTTGTAGAATGGATATATAGCCAACTACCTCGTTCGGGATCATTGAAGGGGTTGATGATGGAGTGCTTCAACTGTGAACCGAATTCACCCGACATCAAGATGGTTGAGATCCAACCTTATGAGTTCGAGTTCAGGTACATGTTGGCTCTGTAAAGCTTGCTTGGTCTTTAGAGAAGAAGAAAATAACCTTGTTAGCACATACTGAGTGTAGAGCTGAAGTGTCAACTGATATGAGATTGTGTATAGAAAGTAATAAACCCTTCTGGTAGGATTGATTCAAGCATTACTCCTATGATAAATTTGTGATAACTTTGTTATGGTTGGTATTTTCTTTATTCTTTGATTTATTTTGTCAAGACTTTTTGCATGGTTGCTATTTGTCTATTTGATTACACATTAAGGTTAATAACCTAAAAGGAGACTTAACTGTTAGGTTATTATTTGGTATATCATTTTTTTTTTTTATATTTAATATTTCAGATATAAGAACCGTTGATTAATAGTTTCTTGTCCATTTTGGCATTAAAATGGACGGAAAATGCTCAACATGCATATATCATTTGAAAATCGGTTCGGGTCAATTTAGCAAATTATAAAATTTTGGGGCAAAATTTGAAAAGTTTCCAAACTTAAGGGACTGATTTGTAATTATTAAAAATTTAAATTTCTTGTCCTAAATTCTTCGGGGCTCAATTTGAAATTCAAACTTAGAGATCTAATTGCAAATACCGAAGTTTTCAATTAACCTAGAATTTTTCTAACATAAAAAAAACACTCCCATAGTCTTAACATGCTCAATTTTAGTGTCTAACTCATCAATTGAAAATGTATCGTCACTAAACATATAATTTTCTACGCATCATGAATTCTACAAACATCGTAAATATGTAAAATCAACAACAATTAATTCACCCCTAATTTTAATGAACCCTAATTAATTTGGGATTTAGCCCCAAAATTAATTTTTCAATTAATTCAAAACATAGATTACTTCCACTCCAAGTAACAAGTACTAATGTAAAAATTCAATATTTTTATACGCAATAAAGATTTAATCTTTTATATTTAGTTTGGATCAATATTCAATCTTTTGACTAAATCGATATTCAATTTAACACGAAGAATCTGATAATCGCATCTTGCTAAGATTTCCAGAATAAAACCCTAACCCTAATTATCAAGATTTCACTTCGGTGAATTAGAGTTACTAGTAATTAAGTTTTGGGGTGGGGTGACACGTGGTCACCCACCCGTGGCGGCAGCACGTCGGCGACCTAAGCGGAGTGCCCGGCCGCGGAGCGGCGTGAGGCCCGGCGTCGACCGCCTATCGGTCTGTTAAATCGGACTGAGTCTGAATTACTTGGTGACCAAATTATTGGTGGAAATAATTGATAATTACAAACAAAACAAAAGTGAACTAAATGTTCTTGTCAAGATTATCCCACATGTCATAACTTGATGATCAGGCCCTCGTACGTAGTAGCTTCCCGCGTTCTTGATCTTCAAGCTTCTAAACTCTCAGGCGTCTTCAACAAAGTTGTTTCGCAGTTCTCCGATCGGGTCCTTCAATCTCGCTCAACACGGAAACGAATGCACGATTCTCAACGAACTAAACTTCACGGTAATGAAGAAGTAGACTAGGGGTTCTAGGTAATATGTATTTCTTTTAAACTCTCTATTGGTGGTGTCAATGATTAATTGCACAATAACTTGTGTGGATACCCTATGGACGGCCGAAACTTACACTATTTATAAGGGATGTAATTTGTTTACAATATATAAATTGCTCAATATTGAATAAATATTTAATTTCAAAGATATAGATATAAATATTCTCTCAAGAATATTATATATATATAGTTACCATATATATCTTTAGGCTTAATATATATATTTACTCACAATTAATTAAGGAGGTTAAGAAACTTAACCACCAAATAAAAGTCAAGTCGTTTGAATCATCTATTAGGACCACCACTAGCTGTATCAAGAAGACTTTATTAATTTAGGGACCATGTATCTAACAGAAATTTGTTTCTTATTCAGTCCCCATTAATGAAGAGACTGACTGAGGTGGCATCCAGAAGTAGGTTTTCTTTTGGAAGTAGGTCAGTATCAGTTGTATTATATTTGTTTCATATCTAAATGAATTCACCTAAATTAATCATACTTGGTTTTTTTTGTAAGTGTAAAATTGGTTATGATTATTTTTTAATTTTTCTCATAATAATTACTAAGAATGTTAGAAATCAAAACTTTTAATTAAGAGAAAAAATATTAAACTATTACATCATAATAAAATATATGGTTTGGAAGTAGGTTTATTTCCATATAAAGCAACCACCACACACCAAAAAGTGGGTGTCACACTCACTTAATGAAATGCATTATTTTTTACTTACTAGCTATAGACTACAGTAGGACGCTCCTTTTTGTCGTGAGTCAAGACTTGTTACTAGGGGTGACAAAGTGTCACAGGTATCGATATGCGGGTAACCGTTCCGTTTTCGCCTCGCAATCCGTGGGACGGGTTTGGGTTTGGGGTTGCGGATTCCGCCGACCCGCCTCGCTTCGTGCATGTGTTAGAGCATCCACAATAGTTTAGCATAATCGTATTCTTTAAAATTGCTATGTAGACATTTATGTACACTTTAAGTAATACGTAAAGTTAAAACACGCGTAAAAATATTTGTTCTGCAATCGTATTACTTAAACATATTCCTTAAATATATTTTATTATTTTATTTTTCAACAGCTACCAATAAGATATTAACATTAATTATAAAATGAATTAATTTATAATTAAAAATTGTTTACGTAATACATAGTGCATTCCTTATATTTAAGGAATGCTTTACGTAAAAACATACTTACGTGTGGGTTCCATCTTTAAGAAATGCTATGTAAAACCACTGTAGAACGTTTTTTTTTTATTTATTTAAATAAACATGTAGGGCCCACATTTACGTAATCTTTAAGTAATACATTTGTGGATGCTCTTATACATATGTATATAACATATGTATATTATATAAAAATATAATGTAATATAATACATAATCAAAATAAATAAGAGTTTTAAAGAACTTGGTGATTAATATTTAAATGTTAAGTTAAATTTGTACTTTGTGATTTGAATTTTGATACGGCAGACATAAGTTTTAGAATTTAAGGTTTCTAAAAATAAATAATTTTTTCGCGTGGGTGACCCACGGGTCGACCAGCCCCGCCCCGATGTACGGGGCGGGTCCGGATTTGGCGATACCCGCCCCGTTGACACCTATTACCTGCCATTTTTAGAGTTAAATTTAACAGAATGGTCTGAAATGACACTTTTGTCATTTTTAATATTTTGTTTTATTTAATATCTTATTTGAGAAAATGTGAAATGACAAAATTAGCCTTGAAGTCAAATTAAAACCACCCGACTCCGACAACCACTACCCAACTCCGGCGACCGCCACCACGGCTCCAGGGGAGCGGTGGCCGGAGCCGTGGTGGCTTTAAGGGCATTTTTTTCTTTTCACTTCAAGAATGTGAGGGGCACACTTTGATAGAAGGGCATTTTGAGAATTTAATTTAATTTCCGGTCACATGCCAAGTACATGACCAACTTCCGTAAGTTTTAACGGAAAAATTAACGAAGACTTCTTGTATTGGGACCGGTTCTATCGTGGGGCCATATAAGCTCATTGGGACCGACCATCTTCGATGGGCAGCACCATGCGATTGATTGCAGCCTTTTCTCTGCGAGCTAACACGTTTCGGATGGGTGCTACTACGTAAAGACTACGGAAGATACATTGTATTACTTCATATCAAACAATTTTACAAGATGAAAAATATAAACATGACAACTCAAATTATTATGGAAAACATGAAACATGATTAAAATCATAACAGTAAGATACGATTTAGAGTAGAAGGGTAGGACATGTAATCTGGAATCCTCCGAGACACCAGATAGATCTCGATTTTTTTTTTGTTTATAAAATATATTATATATTTTCATTTATATTTTTTAGAAACCCAGTTAATAATTAATAGAAATAACACCGCTTGACATAAAATCACTAATGGCTAGCTGGTAAGGTGACAATCATACCTATCTTAGGTCACGAGTTTGACAACTACATTACTCAAATTTCTATCTTACATTTTTAACTGTCATTTTCTTCTCAATATCTGGAAAGGACGCCATTTTACTTAAAATTTCCAATAGCTCTGACTTGCTCATATATATATCTTCTTTTTTTCTTTTTAAACCAACATCTTCTTTAAACTCAAAGAACGTCTTTTTAATTTCTCAAACTCTAAGAAGGAGACTAGGTTGCTCAACTTTCCCTTTTTTTTTTTTTTTTTTTAATATACGAGCGTCCTTTTAAAACCAAAGAACAGTATTTTACACTCAAATCCATTTTTTTAACCAACTACTCAAGCTCAAAGAACAAGACTAGCTCCCTCAACTTTTTTTTTTTTTTTTTTAACCAGCGTCAATTTTAAATTTTTAACATAGTAAAACAAAAATACCGTTTTGGAGAGCATGTGTATCATAGCTAAATTCAGAATTTTTAGATTTTTGAATGTGCTAAGCATGAAACAGGATTAAGTCACCATAATCTACTGTCCTATTCTTGTATTGAACTAATATAGTATGTAGTGTTGTGCAAGAATACAATCTATATATATATTTCCGTATACTAATTAGTTCCAACCCGTACGATTCGGTACACACATTCCACGTTGTGTGTTTGTTATCCACATAGTTTGGCGTAACTTATTATGTGAATTAACGTAGAATTTTTTGATAGGATAATCTGAATGTTATTATAACACACTTTTCCAACTAGACTAATAATTACATCAACAAGTGCATCATGCAAAGGAAAGCAAAGACGACGACCACGGGTGTTATTTTGTTTTGCTTATATGCAAAACCATAATATATATATATATATACCCGTGACCATATTATATATTATATAATTAAAGTCGGTAATTAAGCCTGCCCACGTCCCTCAACAGCTAGCCCGACTGAAACGAGGAGAAATTCTTCTATGCCTCAGCTGTAACACATGGCAGCTGAGGTGTTACAACTTAATCCATTCAGCATATGACATATGGCTATAAGTGAAGATATTTTTGCCACATGTCACATTGTGGATGGATAAGTGCTAACACCTCAGCTGAGGTAGGGAAGAATTCTCCTGAAACGAGTATCAGTGGCCAGACTTGATGATACGGTGGGCCCTACATTTGAGCCAATCCAACATTTCTCCAAAAACCAGATTCACATTATCGTCAGGTTCACCCACCAGCTGGTGCCACATCCCCGGATACACCCTTATCGTCTTATCCCTACTGGCGGCGCGTGCATGCAGATCCTTTGCGCACTCCGGGTCACACACCACGTCCTTCTCCCCATGTGAGATCAGGAACGCCACCTCAACCTCCTCGAACCGCCCCTGCAGCTCCTTACACACCCTTAGTAGCTCCATCGCTGTGGAGGCGCGTGGCCTTGCCTCCTTCCTCTGCGGGTAGGCTTTAAAGAGATTCCGCTTCCACTCCACCTTGAACGACACCTCCGGGATGGTGCCGCGAGTTGGGACCACGCGCCAGGTTGGTATTACGGTTGCAGCTAGTGGGAGCAGATGCTCCAGCGGCCGAGGCGGCTTGAACTTGGCACTGATACCTATTTGGTAATAAATATATTTTATTTTATGCTAATTAATTAAATTATATTAGAAATAAATATATTTTTTTTATTATATTGTTACGTTTTGTATTTATATATAGTTATATGTACTCAACCCTAATTAATAAAATAATACACATTCTTATTCTTCTATAATACCGCACATGGCGCCGTTAAGGATAAGACCCGACCAGACACCCTTCTGGCGGAGAGTGATATAGAGGGAGATTGCACCGCCTAGGGATTCCGAGTAGATGAACGCGGGGAAATCGGAGCGGTGGCGATTGCGGAAGGAGTCGAAGAAGGCGATGCAGTCTTCCACGACCGGGTTGATATCGGGAATGTGGAAAGAGAGGCCGTCAGAGAAGCCGTGACCCTGGTGGTCAATGGCACACGTGGCAAAACCTGATTTGGCGAAGTGAACGGCGGTGAACTGAAAGAGGGCGTTGGAGGTGTCACCGGTGTAGCCGTGGACCATGGCCAATACCCCAATGAGCTTGGTCGGAGGGAGTGGGATCCACCAGTGAGTGAATTGCTTGAGACCCCTTGAGTTGGTGATGAACTCTGAGCCGTGGCTGACGCCGTGGCCGGAGTAGAAGTCGTCGGGAAGAGTTGGGGAGGATGACAAGAGGCTCTTGGCATTCGGCTCCGTTACTGGGTGTCTCATCCTGTAGAGAGAGGGTTGTTAATTTGGTGCATGCAGAAGAGTAGACGTCTTGGCATATATGGAGAGAGATATTTAGTGGAGGTGGCTAGATGGAAATGACGTGCATTTATTCATCATTGCTCAAGTCATATTCATAACTATAAATGTTAAATTAATTCTTTTTTTGGCCAATAATGTTAAATTAATTCATATGCCGGTTTTGTTGATATATATCTAAATCTATAGAATATTTCTCATAAATCTAATCTAAAGAATTATTTGCACAAAAAATATATCTATAGAATTAAAATTCTACTATATTAATTTTTTAAAAATGTCATATAACGAAACTGATATATTTAAATTCTAAAATGAATTTTAGAGTTTACGGGGTCATACTACTGAAATTTTGCCACATGCATGGCGGAATACATGATTTCATACTTTAAAATGCATCAGAATTAACGATATCATATCATTAAATAATATTTATAATTTTAATCTCTACAAAATATATTTGTTTTCTTTATTTTATTATAATATTATTTACTTTTAAATATCGTAATGAAAAATATATAACTTTTTTTACGGTATTCTGATTTATGAACATATTTTTTTTTAAATGAAAGTAGATCTGAAAACCTTCTAAAAAACTTATAAAAATATCATATATTTTAACTTATGTACACCACTATAATAAATTAATCAATAATAATATGATAAATATGTTATTTTAATATATTAATTTAGAAAAATGAATTTGCAAATCAATAATATTATAACTTAACTTTTTATATAAAGTCATGTGTGCCAATCGGGATCAATAACTAGTATAACAATAGTTTAGACCAACCTCATCAGAAAATTTGGCTTTTGATGTTGAATTCGACACATATTCATCATGCTATTAGAGTTTATACCTTGGTTTGTGTTTGGTATTTAGTTATACCCATTCGGTTATTGTTCTCATTTCTCACCTAATTACATGCTTGTCTCATGGTACGCAACATGTTTGAAAAAGATGGTTTTATGGACTAATATGTTTTAAAATGTACACCATGTTTGAAAAATATGATTTTATTGACCAAATTGTTTTAAAGTGTACAACAAGCTTACAAAAGATGATAAAATGACGTATTGTCCACTTGTTATCACTAGTCTCATTAAGTGGACACGTGCGGATCACATTTTTAAAAAATAAAAATTATTATTATTAGTATCTACATCCACCAATTAATAATCATTCCTATGAATAAATTAATTTCTCGCTTTAATTATTATTATTGTTTTCTAAAAATGTGTTCCGCACGGTATGTCATTTTAATATCTTTTGTAAGCTTGTTGTACATTTTAATACATATTGGTCTATAAAACCATCTTTTACAAACATGTTGTACATTTTAAAACATATTGGTCCATAAAACCATCTTTTTCAAACATGTTGCATGTTTTACATACTTTTCCCATTTTATTATGAGCGTAACCCATCAAATCATAGCATCATTAGTTAATATTTGTCATGTCTTTCAGTATCTCAATGATTTTGATGTTGATGCTGCTTCACTAATGGTAGTTAAAAACATGAAAAAAAAAACGTGTTTTAGTGAATTGTTACTCTATGGGCTGTTAGACAGTACCATCCGGTGAATGTATGCACACTGTGTGTGTGGATTATTGACAATATAACTTTAAGAACATAGAAAACCCGCTAATTCAGCCTTGCAATGATGCATACTATACATGCTAATTCCACTAAACGCTTCAAATATTAAAGACTCGTAGCATTAACTTTTAAGATTATTGTATTAAGACATACCCATTATTTATACATAACTAATTGATGATGTGCGTTCTTACAAAGGGAGGTAGGTTTTTCCTAACTTTATGAGCGTTAACAAATAATTCGAAATGTCTTAATTTTTTTAGAATAGGTCTGAGTCAAATACCAATGATTTAAAGCACATTTCTTTCTATTTTTACATTAAGGAGTTAATCGTATGGATATACAAAATACATGAGAATTATTCAATTGAAATTGAGTAAAAGGAATTTTATACTCAATCTTAGGCATATATATAGAATTTGTAGAAAGTCGTGTTCGATAAAAATCATAGGGTTAATAATTTGGGAGAGGTCTGAAGATTGACCCTTGTGAATTTGAGAGGTCTGAAGATTGAAATGGTGATAACAGAGGTCTGAAGTTTCGAATTGTAGATAATAGAGGTCTCCGTTAGTTTTTTCCGTTAAAACTGACGGAATTCGGTCATGTGCATAGCATGTGACCAGAAATAAAATAAAATTCCAAAAATACCCTTCTTGCATTTCACATGATTGAATGAAAAGACGAAAATGCCCTTAAGGCCACCACCCAACTCCGGCCACCACCACGGATCCGGCCGGCCACCACCCAACTCCGGCGACCACCACTCACAACTCCGACGACCGCCACCAAACTCCGACGATCGCCGCCACCCCAATTGGGCCCAAATCGGAGCCACAAAGCTCGGATCGGAGCTCCGTGGCTCCGATTTGGGGCCACAGAGCCCCGATTTGGAGCTCTGTGGCCCCATAGATCGGAGCCACAGAGCTCCGATTCTCCGATTTGGAGCTCTGTGGCCCCAAATCGGAGCCACCGAGCTCCGATCGGAGCTTTGTGACTCCGATTTGGGCCCAATCGGGGCCGGTGCTCCGATTTGGGCCCAATTGGGGCCGTGGTGGCGGTCGTCGGAGTTTAGTGGCGGTCGTCGGAGTTGTGAGTGGTGGTCGCCGGAGTTGGGTGGTGGCCGGCCGGAGCCGTGGTGGTGGCCGGAGTTTGGTTAGGTTTAAATTATGGACAAGGGTATTTTTGTCATTTCATCTTTATATTAATTTAACTTTTTATTAATTCAAATATTACAAAAGGGTATTTTTGACATTTCATGCGGTTCTGTTAAATTTAACAGAAAATTTGGACGGAAAACCTAAAAATCACAAAGTCCAAACTTGAGACCTCAGTTATCACCATTTCAATAATCAGACCTCTCAAATTCACAATGGTCAATCTGCAGACCTCTCCCAGGTTATTGACCCAAAATCATATATACGGCTTTGGAGGAACCGGTGGGTTGTTAGCCGAATAAGGTGTTTATCATAAATATTATTTTATTCTCAGGAATTTGCTGAATTTTAAACTCAAAATGAATGTTGAATCATTGCATCTTATTAATGATTGAAAGTTGGCTATATTCGAAACTATTTATAAGTAGTTGATAAATCAACTCGGGGAACAGTGGAAAGTAGTTGATGAATCAATTCTACATCTACTTTATCCCCGTATCAGTTATTATTATACTTCATAACGATCAGAAGTGCTCTGAATTAAGGATCTTTCTATCATGCTCCGACTACCATGCTTTTGGTACTTTTTTTGTATTTTTCTATTGCTTTAAAGGTGAACCCTAGAGGTAAATTGATATTATTAATAGTATGATGCAAATATTAGGTGTGGTTACAAAATTTCATATTTTTTCATACTTTTAAAGTTTTACATGTGTTACAATTAAGTCCACCCTAGTAATAAAAAAAACCAAAAGCATGGTACTCTTGGAGCATGGTAGAAAAATCCCTGAATTAAGCTTCATTTTTCATAAAATAAGGGACAATATTAAGCGTCCTAAACTCTTTAACTTTTACATTTTAGGCTATATCTACAGATATATATACAAAATAATTAGTCTAACAACACTTTCTATTATGCAAAGGTTTCTGAGTTTCCCGTCTCACTGTGACGTTGACGGGATGGATGGATAAATTAGGTCGATGATAACTATGAGACGCAATTTACAAAATTTTGAGTCATGAAAGAAACGTGTCAACTACAATTAATTGCTTGGCCAAAAAAAAAATTAATTGCTTGGCCCCCCCAAAAAAAACTACGTACAATTAAAAATAAAAACTGATTATTAATATATACTGTCACACCAAAATATATATATATATACTGGAGAAAAAAAGAATTCACGAGATTTTACCTTTTTATTTTTAGTTTTATTATGAATCGACTTGGAAATGACGCGAGTTTTTAGAATTATAATTTTGATCTGAATGAGTTTTTACTTTTTTTACAAAAAAAATATATATATATATATATATATATATACGCGCACATGTTAATCTAGATCAATTTTTTTAAATAGGTGAAATTTTGGGTTATCCCCTCTGATATTTTTTTTTAATGTAATTTATGCAAATATTCTTATGAATATTAACTAGTTCTAATTTTATTAAATTCTTATGAATATCCACTTAACTAAACGTTTCAATCTAAAAGTTTAAACTAGGAGTGTAAATGAGTTTTATCTAACAAACTCGACTTCGATTCGAATTTGATCGAGTTTAGTTTTTTCAAGCTCAGTTCAGTACCAAATTCGATAAATTCGAGCTCGACTCACTAAATTTAAAATTGTCTACATAAATGGTACGGCTTAACTCGAGCTTAAAATCGAAGTCGACTCGATAGCTTGTGTGTGAATGTGTATATATATATATATAAAAAAGATTATGTAAAACTCGAATAAGTTCGAACTTGACTCGAATAGGATTTTGGCAAACAAAAAAAAAAAAAACTCAATAAGGCTCACGAGCCTCTCAATTCAAGGATATATGAACGCGTACACGACTTGGTATATACTGGAAAATGCTCGACTCACCAAAAAATTTAGTAGATGGAATTCGAATATCGAATCGATAATTTTGAGTAAATCACGAATAGTTTGACTCGATTGTTCAACTAAACTAATGGGCTACCGAAATGCACTAAAACTTAAAACTTATTGTAGGCCCATTATTAAATTCTGAGTAATAAACTACGAAAATGGTGTATATATGCAATATGAATGAATAGATAGGATAACGAATATGAAAAGCTCGATAACACATAAGCTGGCCAAATTACTTTTTAAGATGTAATTTTTTTAAAATATATATATAACCACCATTGGCATTTAGGCTGGTTCCAGTGTGATTGCATAACGTGCCGCTCTAGCCAGTCCTTTCAAATGTCAAATTATTAATTACCATATAAGTTCTTTTAATTAAATCCCTAATATTATACTCTAAATAAATAAATTACTCACATAATTAATGAGAAGAAAAAATCTTGATTTGAATAATTTATTGACTTTCATTTATTTTTCTTATTTGTATATATATTCATGCATTTATAAAATTTAATCACAACTGTTTAATATATTATTTGGTCGAATGGTTATAAATTTCTAATACACTTTATTTTATATATACTTATTCTCATTATCTATCTATAATATTTAAGTTATATAACTACATAATTACGCATCCCGTGCAATGCATGCTTCCTCTATGTAGTAATAAAATAAATTACATCTCCGTTATTAGTATCACTTATTTTTCTTTCGTGGCAAAAACCGATCTTATTTATAATATGTTAGCAGGTTGAATTGTGATCATCATTTATTTATAAATTGAAGTTACACTAGATAAACAAGTGAATGATCAGTCAAATGGTTCTCATTTATTTATATATATATAATAAGAATTAAGAACTTAAAAGCGGCGTCGACTAACTTATGATTTACTGATTCAACTATTTTTAACTATAGTTAGATGCTCATAATATATAATTTGCTGCTTTCAATTTTCCTTAACAAAATTTACATGTACCATTCACGTAATTTCAAATATATCCAAAAGTTTGTTTACGACCAATTAAGTTCATAAAATTTTAAAGAAAAAAAAAATAACTTAGATCATGGATAACCCATGGTTCATCAATTGGGGGCTCGGACCAGGGTGAGTCCTCTAGTTCACTCAATGGAGTCCTAACTGATTTAGGGCTCTATCAGCTTGGCTCGCTCAATTGAGACATGGGTAAGCCATAATCAAATTCAGGGTTAATTATGTATATAATTATAATTTGTTTTTCAAGTCTAGTGATTTAATTGACTGTGAAGTAAATTTTAAGATTTAACTGCCACTAAATCTTTGACGCATTTAATTGACTGTGAAGTAAATTTTAATTAGGGTTAATAACTAAAAAACTGTCCAAGGTTTACCCTATGTTAAAATTAGGTGTCTGAAGTTTGAAATGTTAAAATGGAGTGTCTCAAGTTTCATTTTTATTGAAATTTGGTGTCTCGGTGTGATTACTTTAGAGAAGTCAATTCCGACGAAACCGTTTGTCAAATTCGAGCTTTCATACACATTCCCTTCTCGTCATCTTGCCGGGACCGTCACCTAAAAAGTTGGTCACATCCGGGCAAGTAAATCTTGCTCTATTGTCCTTGGAAAATGGCTCCACACCACTCTTTTATAAACTTTTTTTTTTAATATTCAATTTTTAGGTGAAATTTGACGATTTTGTAAAAAGTAAAGAGTGATGGATTATGATTGGGTTGGTGGGTTGATGAAAATGATTGAATGGAGATGAAAAGACGCACAAAGACACCAAATTTCAACAAAAATGAAACTTGGTACAGTCCATTTTAACATTTCAAACTTCAGACACCTAATTTTAACATAGGGTAAACCTTGGACAAGTTTTTAGTTATTAACCACTGCCACTAATTTCAAGTCTACCATAATTCTTGTTGTGCATTGTATCTAAAGAAAGAAAGAAAGATAGATAGAAAGAAAGAAAGGGTTAATGTATGTCGTATTAATTTGTGCAGTAAATCTTTGAATCATTATCATCTTACAAAACTATAGATAATAATTTTTAAACAAGTTGTAAAACTCTTTTTTAGTAAAATAAATGAGTTAGTAATTGCGATATTAAACTCATTCTGATACGTTATATTCGTTATCTTATTTATTCATTACTTGAGAGCTCATTTTATTAGAACTATTAAACAATTGATGCATGCACTAAACGTCTAAACCTCTCAAGTAAATCAAGACTAAACTTAAAATTAAATTAATGGGTTAATAGTACTTTTGGTGCCACATGTTTGGCCTGTGTAGGTTTTTGGTGCCATATGTTTCATTTTTTAGGCTTTTAGTGCCATATGTTTGAGAGGTTGTATGTTTTTGGTATTTCCGTTAGTCAACAGTTAGTTTGACCGTTAAATACTTTTATTTTGTTCAATTTAGTCATCAAATTTATATTTCTAAAATTTAATATTTACAATTTAGTCTCTATTGTTTACTCAAGTCACCGTCCAAGGCCGCCAGCCACCACCCACCACCTCCAAGGCCGCCGACCGCCACGAAACGGGCCGGCCACCACCGCTTGGGGCCGAAAACCACCCCAATTGGTGGTGGTGGCTACGGCCCCAATCGGGGCCGGCCGCCACCAGTTGGGGCCGCCGGCCCCGATTGGAGCCCTCTGTGGCCCCAATCGGGACCGGCGGCCCCAATTGGTGGTGGCCGGCCCCGATTGGGGCTGTAGCCACCACCACTGGTGGTGGCCGGCTCCGATTGGGGCTGTAGCCACCACCACTGGTGGTGGCCGGCCCCAATTGAGGTGGCCACCACCAATTGGGGCCGGCCACCACCAATTGGGGTGGTTTTCAGCCCCAAGCGGTTGTTTAATTTGAATTTCGTGTATGAAACAAATAATGTTGGTTTAATTTGAATTTCTTTTATGAAACAATGATGTTTTATTAGTTTGAACGATTATGGTTAAATGGTTTGGTCGTGGTGAAAACTATGGTTATGGTACGAAGAACCATATACGCAATGGTTATGATTATGGTATGAATGAAAAAATATAATATGATTATTGTATTAGTGATACCCTCAGCATACCTCACCCTCGCAAGTCCTAAACGTAGGTATATACATACATTTAATTAACTTTGTATATAATTGGTAGCTATTGAGCAAATGCAAGAAAATCCTGAAGAAACTGCTCCATGACAACTCCGAAAGCAAATAGGCCAACTCCGATAAGTGCGGCTGGATTTGATCCAAATAACGTCTTCTTCTTCTTATTGGATTTATGTCTCCTATTCACAGCCCACACCATCGCCGGAGGAAGAACACCGTACAACATTGTCATACAGTAACCTCCCTGCACCATCATTACCGGTAAACAACAACATGAGTGTAAATTTGTAGAGCCACGCTAGCTCTTGTATTTAATTATGGGAAAATAATCTATTTTATTAGGTGTCTCAGGATTAAATTATTAATATTTGGTATTCCAGATTTCAATTTTGTTGCGATTTGGTTTTCTGTCTGATTTTGGGTTAACTTTGACGGATTGAGATAAAAATATAATTTTGCCCGTTATACTTTTTATTTTTTGCAAAGCCACCCGTCTGATTCCGGTCACCCACCTCTGATTCCGAGCCACCCACCTCCAATTCCGAGATGCCGACCTCCGATTCCGGCCGGCAGCAGCAGCATTCCGGCCAGCAGCAGCAAGGACGGGAACAAAAATTGCATAGCCACCCTTTCTAAACAGCGGCCACCCATTGCAAATCGGATTCGAAGGTCGGGAACGAAGGGCCAGCCGGATATGGACGGCGATGGCAGCAGTGACGCCGGAGATGGCAGTAGTGACTTAATTCCGACGGGGTCTAATTTGAGCATTTTAAATTTTATTTGGTCATGTGCTAGTCATGTGACCGAATCCTGTCAAATTTAACCGCAAAATTTGACGGAGACACCAAATGTCAACATAATTGAAATATGAGACACCAAATATTAACAATTTAAACATGAGACACCAAATTAAATATAGATTAATCCTTGAGACACTAAATAGATGCAACGTGTCCGACTACTTAAAACTTACAGCAATATCTGTGGCTGTAGAAAATGCATCAGGTACTGTGGCTGACACAATCAATGATGGAGCCACAACAATCCCCATAGACGCCAACCCGATGAACCATTTATTCTTCAACCCAAAGTACAACGAATGTTAACAAGAAAAATAACCCACATAATCTCATACTATGTGATATATATAGTTCCATATGCTCACCTTAGGAGGCTCTGTGGCAGAGATTTCATTTTGGCGCACTTGATTGTTAAGTTGTTCCTTAAAGAACTCAGAGAATCCCAAGAGTGTTCCTATTAATGAAGTCCCAACAGCTAGAAGCGAGAACACCTCCACCATCACCGCAACTCCGCTCCACTTCACCCTGACTCAACCGTATAATAATAAGGGTTAACAGGTCTTTTAGTCCATGATGTTTGACAACTTTTGGGTTTTGGTCAATGATGTTTTTTTTACCTAGTTTTGGTACCATATATTTGCAGATTTTTTTCTAGTTTTGGTCTAACCGTTACTTCCCGTCCATTTTTCGATATGTACAAGTCACGTGATCCACCCTAAACTTTTAGTTTTGTTCAATTTAGTCCCTTTAATACTTTCCTAACCATTTTTTGATTCAATTTAGTCCCGAAGTTTCAAAAATTCAATTTAACCTATTGTCCAATTAGGGTTAATTTGAAACTTCGGGACTAAATTGAACAAAAAAAAGGTTAAGAAAGTATTAGAGGGACTAACTTTAAAGTTTTGAGTGGATCGCGTGACTTGAACATGTCAAAAAATGGACGGAATGTAACAGTTAGACCAAAACTAGAAAAAATTTGCAAACATATGGTACCAAAACTAAGTAAAAAAAAAACATCATTGACCAAAAGTCCAAAACCTAAAAGTTGTCAAACATCATGGACCAAAAGACCTGTTAACCCTAATAATAATTCTTCAAATTACATCACACTTTCACCTATAAGTTAGTTCAAACTTATGAAACAGTTACATTAGTTACTACCTCATTAGCAAGTCAACAGGATCCACGACCGAGTCAGAACCGTTGACTAATCCGAGAGCAATCGCATCCCAAAGGAGCAAAGCTAGCAGTGGCACAACACTTCCAATCACAACTGACTTCCTTATACGTTCGATATCGCCTTCCAAATATGCACATAATACTACATACATATATATATATAGCAGTGTCCATTAATATAAATTTTTAGCTTATATATTATAATTAGAGAATTAATCCATTGAATTAATTAATTAATTTACCAGGTATAGTATCATGATAAACTAGTGAAAAGATCATCACAGGAAGCAGATGAGGAACATTTTCCCAGTTCGCACCGGACCCGGACCCAGACCCAGCCCATCCTCCAAGTACGACTGAGAGCCCTTCTATCACCAGTAACAGACCTATTAAATTAGACAAAACATGTTGTACCAAAAGACATATTAAACCTTAAGTGTTAAATGTAACATTTATATATAGTATCAGAACTTGTACAAACGTACCAATCATGGAAGCAGTCATCAACTGGTTCACTCGATCGGTGGCCTTAGTTCCACCGATGGAGATTAGGGTCCCGAAGATGAAGGTGAAGACGAAGCTCGATGCAAACTCGGGAAGGTTGAGTAGGTGGAAGATGATGTCACCCGACTTGGAACAATAAGCAACCATGGAGGTGTAGCCTAAGAAGACATAAATGAGCATTGCAAAAGCTCCTCCCCACTCTCCCAGTGTCTCCTCAGCCATTGTTCTGATAGATATCACATCTAGATCATCATCACCTAATAACAACTTCCTTCTCCGGCGGCTCATTAGGTTAACATTAACTTCGACCAGCAAGAGAGCCTCGATTACCAGAAATGCCCAGCATATTATCATTGAAATGGAACTTGGGACCAGTCCCTGTTACCATATAACCAGAAACCTATGTAATAATATCAATTGTGGTTTTCTGTATAGAATAAATGTCTTTTTCACAACATGTTTGACCAAAATTGAATTATATACGCTGTTTTTTTTTTTTGTAAACTTTTGTACAATATCTTTTTTTTATCCAAGCGACTTAGACAAATGTCGGATCTAGCCTTGAACTAGGTTGTGATTAGGTCAACTGATGTCAGTCCCTCTTACAATGTCATGACTATATTTTTCAACCTTGGTCGGGCCCCTTGACCAGATGACCCTGAACAGGGTCAATCTAGCCATGGGCTAGGTCAATTAAGACCTAGCCAATTTAGTTTAATTTGCCTCTATTGAACTAGGTGTCAATTAACCTAGTCCTGTGGTCCGATTTGAAAATTTTATGAATAAATTAAATAAATAAAAAGTTAGCGATATCTTAGAAGACTAATTTTTTTATAAGTATAGCGGTCTTGCACATGTTACTTAACAGTCAGCTAACAAATACACTAAAGTTTACATATTGTAAATGCATTGCGCCAAAAGTCTAAAAAAGAATGTTCCACCAAAAATCAATATTTAGGGTGGGATTTAGTTACGTACGGCAGGTGAAGCCATCTTAGGGAGAGCGAGTATGCCGGAGCCTATGCTTGTACCTACTATCAACGCAACTGCACCTCCCACACTTCCCTTCTTCTTCTTTGGCTCCTCATCATCTTCCTCAGATCTACTAATTAGAAGGCCCTTTGATTTTGCAACCGCATGGCGATGCCGAGACCGGTTAATCGGGAGGTTCGGCTGCCATTTCCGGTGAAACAGAGAAACGCATAGTTGTCTGTTATCACTGATAATAATTGTTGGTAGAATAGAAAGACAAATAACTATGTCAGTGTTAGTAAGTTTAATAAGTTTATATATGAAAATGCTCACTTTCAGCTCAAAAGTTCCGGTTAATGAATTATAACAGACAAATAATCTCACTACATGCTCGTATTGCATAGTATTATTATAACAGACGATATATATATTTGGTGTATATGTATATATAATTAGTGACTCACATTGAGGTTGTTGTAATTTGAAGAGTTGATGATCTTGAAGGAAGAAGAAGTTGATGGTGTATTACTGCTGGGAATCTGCGCTGAAATGTAGAAGAGAAGCGTGTCCACTGGGATTCCATGAGAAGAATCGGAATCGAGTGGCCAGTAAGTTGGGAATTGATGAAGGAAGGATTCCAAATATCTTGGACATGTCGGTGGAATTATTATGTTAGTGGGCCCTGCCTGGAATTATTTGGTATGTTATTGGTTATCTTCGACCTACACGTGGAATCTACGTGGCACCATCTGGTTGCACCGTTCCACTCAATAAACACGTAGGAATGAGAGCAAAACAAAACTCACTCGGCTCCAAAAATCAGTGAGCAGCGGAATGGGCCGAAAGAGCTTTGCTAGAAAGTGTGAAAAAAAAGTATGAAAAAATCATAGAAAGTTAACGACTGCTACATGACAATGCATTAGATGATTCTCTTTCCAATTTATGTCAAATTATTAACTGGTATGTGTCAGTTCCAACAAATTGGATGATTAAGTTTCTGTTTTTCTTCTCTATGTAGAGGATCATATGAATTCAAATATGATGTTGAGCTGGAGATTTGGAATCATTTTCAACTTTGATCGCGTACTTAGATCTTACAGAAGAATAAATTGTGAATTTGTGGTGGGTGCTTGGCTATTATGACTTCCCCAACTAAAGAATGTAGTTTCATATCTCGCAGAAAAATTTCACTTATTCACTCTAAAATGGTAAGTGCTTATTTTATTATTTCTTAAAACTGTAAATGTCCTTTGAAATTTTACAGGTAGGTTCCGATATAAATATAGTTGAAATTACGTTAAAAAATCTAAGTAGAGGGTTGACTTCGTTAAACTAAGTTATGATTGAACAATACATATAAGATCTTTGATGTTCTTAAGGTAAGTACATTCATATATGTTTCAACTTTACCTCTTTTTTTCTGGGTACTTGAATATTTGGATTTGGAGATAGTACACACCCTAACCCTAAATTCTAAATTTTGAGTTTTTTTTCTTAAATTTGTAGTAAGTTTGGAAGAAGTTCAAGACCGTAGAACTTTGTTGGAAATCCATGAACTTAAAAAGTAGTTGTTTTTGTTTTTAACATTTTTTTTTATGAGTATATTATCATTACTTTGTGTAAGGGAACAGTTAACATTATAAGATATACGTGGTTTATCATTCGTTGAGAGTATCACTTTGTAATTAAATTACCGAGTGATCAAATAGGAATTAGATAATTTACGGTAGTGGAAAATTATAATATATATTTACCAGTTACTACCGCCACGAGCGAGACAATCGTCTTTATCATTATTTTTAAAAGGCATATAAGCGCATAATAATGCATAAATTATAAATTAAGAACAATATATAAAAAAATATGTAGCATACAAAAATAATCTGCATAATAATACATAACATAATAAAAAACTTTTATTATAAGAAATATCGAATCCGCGCTATACACAAGGCAAATACCTAGTTATTTATATACTAGGATGTTGGTCCCGCACAATATACGGTGTGACTTCGTATGTGTATAAATAATATAAGAGGGGCACTTCATGATGTTCTTATGTGCTCTCAATGTTCGCATGCCTTCACAAACCCGCTGCTTTATAATAGTTTGACCTGAAAATGACCCATCGTGACAGCCCTTGTATAAGGTATAAACACAAGGGGTTGTAATTATTATTATTATTATTTTGCCACTGGATTGTAATTAAATTTTTTTTTGTTATTAACCTATGAAATGTCTGAAGTTTGACCCATATTAACCGGAGAGGTCTGAAGTTTCAAATGTTAATATGAGAGGTCTGAGATTTCAACTTTGTTGATATAAGAGGTATCTATTAATTTTTTCCGTTACAACTGATAGAAGTTGGTCACGTGATTGGAATGTGACCGAAAATAAAATCAAATCCAAAAATGAACTTCTATCAAAACTTAAGAATATAAATTTGAGGACTAAATTAAACAAAGTAAAAAATAGGGACTTAATTCTTAATTTGACTTCAAGGGTAGTGTTGTCATTTCACATTTTCTCAAATAAGCTATTAAATAAAATAAAATATTAATAGGGGCAAAAGTGTCATTTCAGACCATTATGTTAAATTTAACCCTAAAAATGGACGGAAGACCAAATTTCAACAAAGTTGAAACTTCCGACATTCCATATTAACTTTTGAAACTTCAGATCTCTCTTGTTAACTGTTAGCATGTGATGACGTGGTGCCGTAATTGGTAGCCCGTCAATGTTAAGGAAATTACCTAAGTTAATTAGGTAATTGTCACATTAGGTTAATTGGGACAGACTCAATCCTTAATTGACATGGGAGGCCCAAAATTGGGCATCCCCCTTAATTAGCATGGTTCGGCCGAACCATGTACCACAATGGTTAGTCCACTCCACCAATGCTATATATAGGGGGTCTCAAGGGGTTTAACACATCAATCAAATTAATAAGTCACTCCATTGAGGAATTTGAGAGAAACCCTCTCACCCTTAGTTGAGATTTTCGATGTACATCAGTCTAAGGTTCTGTCCCGTTGAAGAATCGATAAGAGGATTTGCTGTGGAGCTTATGCCGCGTAGGACTTCTTCTCACGAAGAACTTGTACGGGTTCCGACCGGAGGATCAGAACTCCCTCCACAACGTTCTTGGGCAGGAAAGCTATTGAGGTATGTGTACATTATTCCGCTGCGTAATTAGATTACTTACTAGTACACGTTTAGCATTCCGTAGTATTACGTCCCCGTAATCCAATAGTGGTATCAGAGCTAGGTTTAGGAGTTTTTAAAATTTTTGATAAACTGATGTTCTTGAAATTTTATAAAAACCGAATTTTATACATCATGAACACCGAAATTTTTAAGCTTAATTTCATGACTTTGATCTTTAAAAACTTAAAATTTTCGGATTACACATGTTTTTAAAGATTGGTGCCGAAATTTTTGGTTTAAATTTAAGATTGATGTTCATGATCTTCAAGAACACGATGAGTTCTATCAAAGAGGAATGGTCGACTACCCTACAAACAGAAGTCAACCCAACAGACAACAAAGGACGAGGCGAGAAAGTCATTCAAGACTCCTCTCTTGAAGTGTAAGTCGAGTCGAGGACCAAAGCTTCTCTACTAAAAACGAGTCGAGTCGACCACCGGATATTTAGAGGAAACCTTCCCTCTTAAGGAAAGAACAGGTGAGACCTGCTCGCCGCCTCTAGGAAGACTTCCCTTTGAAAAAAGAGGCACCAGCTGGCGACCTTCTCGCCACCCTCTATACCACGAAACCTTCCTCTTAAGGAAGTGGTATCAGCTGGCAACACTGTTTGCCACCTGCTTATGCCGACTCAGGACAGAAACCCTCCCAAGAGGATAACCGCCACTAAAAAAGTCGGTAATATCTCCCTATAAATAGGGGTTCACTTTCATTATCTAAACTAAGTTCTATCATATACTTTACAATATTCTCTCGATATCCATTACTGACTTAAGCTTTGGAGTGGAATCAGGGGCCTTCCCTACCTCTTTTCAGTTCCTCGCCCAGCACAAAGCCACCAAAGGAAACTAAGTACCCACGAGGTCAAGAAAGATACCTGAATGAGCTAGCCCCCGGCGAGATCTCGAAGTCCATTACCCGAAGTTCTAGAGCCGCCCAACAACACTTTAACCAATTTTTTTAAGAAATGACAGCATACTACGTTTTAATATGGTAAGGAATAATTTTCTAGACATCTTCTTATTCGTACGAGTTTTTTATTTCTTCACAAATCAAATGTTTATGCAATTGGTGGGTTTTCTCGTGTCATTGCTATTGCAAAGAAGAATGTAAATATACATCAAGACACACAAGTTAGTAGTCGCAATAATTAGCTAATTAACCATGATTTCTAGATAAGCCGCCTCATTAATAGCAAATTTAGCGTCCTTTCTTTTTAACTCTCTAAACCCACAGACACTTTACGTAATATCCCCAAATAAAATGTTGACAACTCAATCTTAATTTTTTTTTATTCTTATTCACTAACCATTTACGTGTGTATCATCGGAGAACAACATATCTCTAATTGGCAAGAGAAAAGTTGACATTTAAATGTAGTCACCAGGAGTTGAACATGGGTGCTCTGATACCATGTCAAGAATAAGATTCACACCTTAACCAAGTGTCACATAAGCTCGAACTTGTGAGTGAAGACGTTTGACACGTTCTTATTCATACTTTAACAATTATAACTATTCATTTGTTTTATTGTTTGATTTGGTTTCAAAGATCATTTGTTTGTACTATGCAAAGATTGATTTACGCTCTTTATGTAAAAAGTCATCTCCAACAAAATTGTTTTCAGTGTTTGAAAAAACATATAGTTATTTTCCTTAAAAAATCTGAACTGATATCGTTCTGATGTGGCCAAAAAAACATCGTTCCGCGAATCAGTATAACTAACTATCTTGTTCATTATCGATGTTAAAAAAGACGGTAATAGTAGGTATTCTTTACCCGAGTTCCTGGATCCGCCACTGAAACCACTAACTATATTACATAATTAATAGAAACAGTATTTTATCTAGTTAAAAAATAAGAATAAAATACTAAATATTCTTTAATCTTAATTAAAATATCATATTACATTCATATTAGTTTTAATTGAACTTTTTTACTAGTTATAAATTTAAATTATTCTAACATTCTATTGTTTGTAATTTTTTTTTTTTTTGCCATGCTATTGTTTGTAATGTCGGAACATAATAATGTGAAATTGCTTCTTTTTTATTTTATTTTTTGTTTTCCGTGGTGGTCTTAGAAGAGTTTATATCAAGAGTGCAGCATCTGTATTCTATAATACTTCAACCTTAATGAATAAAGTGCTAGTTATAAATATATTTTCATTACTGACGAATAAAATCTAGTTAATGAAAAAAGCATGGAACTATTAAAATATACTTCTGCCGTTACAGAACACTCATCGGTATTCACAATATTTTCGTTGATCGTTACTGTTTATTTATTGTCTTCCCTCTTCGCCTTATTCTCTATATGATTAGTGTTATTTTTTATATTTTTATCCAAGTTCAGGTTAAGAGAAAGGGAAGTAAATATTTATAAATTGATAGTAAATAATGAGAGCTATATTATATTATAATATTATATAGACATGCTCTGCAGACGCTGCCTTTGGTGTTTCCTCCTGGCAGGCTCTTTCTTCCTCATCGATAGTCCGTCCTTTTGACTTCTTTTTTATTTGTGCAGATTGATTGATTGATTTCATTTCCGTCTGAAACGGCTTTGATCGTCTTTCTTTCAATATCTCTTTGTATTGCTTCCCTTCAGGCGTGCCTTCCTGAAAGCAAAAACAGTCAGAACACCCGCGCGCACAGAAAGAAGGGAAGAGAAGACGGATATTATATGCAACTGCTTTCTTTCAAGTAAGCCCGGCGGATTACTTGACTTTACCTGATGAAATAGAGTCGAAATCGGAGACGATGATGGTTCCAGCAGGCTGAAATTATCCAGATTCACAATTTGTGGCAATCCTCCTTATATATCGCTTTTTCTCTGCTGCATTTTAGTTCATCGCGATTTTCTCGCCAATCATTAAACAAACAACCTAACATCATACGCTGCCAATTGCAATTTCGTTATCCGCTGCCGTCATCGTCTATCCACAGGCACAAGGTAGATATATGAATTTTGTGATGATATTATCTTCGGTTTCATTATTGCTCAAAATCTGATTCCCCTAATTCCTGTTGCTATTGATTTCTGTAATGTTTTAATTCAATTTAAGGAGTTGTTCCGTAGCGGCGAGCCATGGCTCGCAACGGAGCTATGGAAATGCATGAGGAGCCCAGCATCGACACCGATAAGCTTAGCTACGAAATTTTCTCCATCCTGGAGAGCAAGTTTCTCTTCGGCTACGACGACCAGAACAAGCTCTGGATTCCCAAACAAATCGAGCCTAGCAAGCCGGTGGAGGAGACGGAGACCCGACCCCAGGACCCCGCCGTGTCCTCCGCCATCAAGAACCAGCGCGGAAAAATCTGCATTCTCAGTATCGACGGCGGCTGCGGCGGTGGCATGCGCAGTATCCTCTCCGGCAAGGCTCTAGCCTACCTGGAGCAGGCCATTAAGGCCAAGTCCGGTGATCCCGACGCCAGGATCGCTGACTACTTCGACGTCGCCGCCGGGACTGGTGTAGGCGGCATCTTCACGGCTATGCTCTTCGCCACCAAGGACAGCCGCAGACCGATCTTTCACGCCGACGACACGTGGCGGTTCGTAGCGGATCATGGCAAGAAATTGTACGGCCGTTCCCAGCGCTCACGCTCGGGCGGCAAGTTGCTTAAGAAGATTTTACGCGGCAGCGGCGGCGGCTCTTCTAGTTCAGCCACCGCCGGTCTGGAGAAGATTATGAAGGAAGCGTTCACCGAAAAAAGCCGATTCCTAACCCTAAAAGACACCTTGAAGCCCGTCCTGATACCATGCTACGACCTCTCCAGCTCGGCGCCGTTTTTGTTCTCTCGGGCCGACGCGCTCGAGACGGACAGCTTTGACTTCCGCCTCTGGGAGGTGTGCCGAGCCACGTCAGCGGAACCTGGATCGTCGGGACCGGTTCTGATGCAATCAGTCGATGGAAAGACACGGTGCATGGCGGTGGACGGGGGTCTGGCCATGAGCAACCCAACAGCCGCCGCAATCACCCACGTGCTACACAACAAGCAGGAGTTCCCCTTCGTCCGTGGCGTGGAGGACATTCTGGTCCTTTCAATCGGGTCGGGTCAACTCTTAGAGGTACACTGCAGATAATGTATGGTTAATTAGTAATCGCTTTTGGCCAGAATTTTTTTTAGTAATACGCTAACTAACTTTACTGACATAATTTGGTATATATGAATTCTGAAGTCACGACACAAGCACATACAAGTTCTCGTTTCATTTAACAAAAACTTAGAAATTTAGACGGGATTATCATATCACAACTTTTTAACTAGTAATTTGTTAAAAAGAAGATTAATTAGCCAAAATATCTGAATTTTTAAAGTAAAGCTAACAAATTGCCAATTAACCTAATAATATATTACATTCTTGATAGATAATTGTGTCTTTGAGTTCCTCTAGTAATTTCAAATATTTGTGCCAACAAACAATAATCTAATTATCTACCTTTAAATGTTGGTGAGTTGGGTTTGATAATAAGAAATTAGATGTTATTATTATCAATGTGTGGATTTAGAATTGAATATATTGACAAAATGTGGATTGCATTGCACTAAGACAAGAAGATGCATCTTTTATGGTGTGAAGGTCAACTACGAGTACGAACAGGTGAAGGGATGGAAGGGGAAGGAGTGGGCCCATCCCATGGCCAGGATATCCGGTGACGGTTCGGCTGATCTGGTGGATCATGCGGTGGCCATGGCGTTTGGTCAGTGTCGAAGCAGTAACTACGTTCGTATTCAGGTTAGTTTCATTTAAAATTTACCATGGTAAATTTAAAAGGTTAAAATTTAGCTGAATGGATGGCCATTTATCTATAATATATATAACATAATTGGAAGTAATATGTGTTGAAGTTGTTGAACGTTTCGTTCCTTAGCTAGAGGTTCTAGGTTCTAGCTATGAGAATAAAAAATATAATACATACTGCACATTTGCGGGCTGACGCTGTGCGATAATAATAAGTGGAAATGTATAATTTATAATGGACTGGAATGATAGTGACACAGTCAGTGGGTTATAGATACAGAAAACTTGTCTTGTTGGTTTAGTTTGACAAGGGAAGGGAAATGGCATTAAATTTATGAGGGGGGGCCATACCTATTGTTGTGGTTTTGTTTTGGCTACTACTCAGTTATATTAGAATGCAACCCTTTATGTAGTGTACCAGAAGAGAATACAGTTACAGTGAAAGCCAGCCTGGGTATGGTACTTATTGTTTTTTGTCTTTGTTTCTCTGCTTACTCATCCATGGATTTGATGTCATAAACAAAAGAAACAAACGTTGGTGTCTACTAAAAGTGTTTTTATTTGAAATGAAATGGTCTAATATAATAATGTATAATGCAATAACATATCAATGCTTTTTTTGGATGCAGTTTGAAAAATGAAACATTTCACATCATGGTCTGTAATTAGGCTGTTTTTTTCATAGGGTGGGTGGGGGTGCATAAGTTAAAATTGGCGTGAAATGTTAATAGATGATGGGGGGGATGGTGGGGCATGCAATTAATATATAAGGAATAGAAAAAGGGTTGGTGAAGGAGTGGTCCAATCAACAACCTTAAGCTAAATACGGGCATTGAGATTGTGGTGCTTCAGCTGTGAGAGTAGGAAAAGTCAGACAAATGAGCTCTCAAAGATGCTATACTTGTGTGTTGTCATATGTACCACAGCTTCGTTAGATTCTCCCTTTTTTGCGTTACTTACTATGGAGAAGAACCTCTCTTCTCTATGTTTGGCTTTACCACTCACCACCCCTCCCCAGGGGCCCTAACTCATAAAAAGTGGGTGCACTTTGTGAGTGCCATGTGGCCTTGGTGGGTTCATTTAATTTAGGGCTAATTAGCAACTTGACAACTGAATTTATACAAAGGGTGGGTAAATTGTTTATTGTTGGGTTCTGTTTTCCTTGAAATTGCTAGTTTTAACATTTGCAAATTTTGTGTTTTGCTAGCTGAACTTTGTGAAGATATGGAATTTGTTAGATGGGAGTTGGGAGAAATTTGCAATTTGAGTAGTTAGTGCTAATGTGAGACCAAAAATGAATGAAGAAGTCGGTCTTATTATAACTAGGCTAGGTAGTGTATATAATTAAGTGAGTTCATGTTCATCTAATGTGGATTATGATTACAAGACACAGGCAAATGGATCGAGGAGGACGGGGAATGGGAGGTGGAATGTGGAGACAGAGAGTAGCAGGGAGAATGTGAAGATGTTGATGGGAGTAGCAGAGGAGATGTTGAAACAAAAGAATGTGGAATCAGTGATGTTTGGAGGGAAAAGAATAGGTGAGCAGAGCAACGCTGAGAAACTAGATTGGGTTGCTGGAGAGCTGGTGCTGGAGCATCAGAGGAGGAGCTGCAGAATCGCTCCCACTGTTGCTTTCAAACAGCCACCTGTTGCTGCTTCTGCTGCTGCTCCTCCCACCACCACCTAGAAGAAGAAGAAAATGATGATGAAGATGAGTATTATATATAAACTAAACAAGGCTGTATATATTATTATTATTATCATACTTAAAGAAGGTTCATCTGTTTGATTCCCTTCAATTCAATTCAATGTTGCATATTTAAGGAAAATGAAGAAGAGGAGGCATGTTATTGAGTGATGGACAGACATTTGGTTTAGGGAAATGGAATGCAATCAATTTGAGTGTTACCTTCTCAACTTTTATTTCATTTTATGTCACATAGACATACTACTTCAATAGACATACTACTTTAATAGTGTCTACATGTTCGATTCTTATATTTATTATTTTATTTTTATCTCTCTTACTTTTATAATAAGATGTAAAAAAGATGAGAAATAAATTATAAAATAATAAGTGATATGAGAGATAGTGATTCCCATCAATAAGGAGTTGGACGTGAAAAATAAATCCACTCCGATGCAAATAGACAATACACTATGCTACATGGAGGAATTGTCCTCCAAAAAGTGATGCATTGTGGAATGGAAACAGTATGAGTGGAATACAAAAGTCGATGACTTCAGAAGAAATCTCTAAAGAAGGTACGAAAGACAACACCAAGAGAAACCCATCATTCTAAAGAATTGTAACGTACAGCTAGCTTGACATTGCCATGAAGGAAACTCATCATTCTATGGAATGGAGAGGTGGCAACCAGTTTGACACCGCCGTGAAAGAAACCCATTCTAGATATGGTGAGGTGGCGACCAGTTTGTCAGCGATCGGAGCTAGTGCGGCTCTAATCGGGCCTGAGAGCTCTAGTTAGGTGCTCTCAGACGACGGAGGTGGTTGTCAGCGCCTCACGCGAGTTTGGGGGTCGTCGATGATTATGGTGGCCAGTTGAAATTAGGTGGTGGCCGTCTGGAGTCGTGGTGGTGGCCAGTCGGAATCGTCATGGTGGTCGGTCGGGTCGTTAGTGGTAGCTAGTCGAAGTTTGGATGGCTTAATTTGAGTTAAAACTAAAAATATCCACACTTTAAGTTGTATTTAACCTATATTTTTAAAAGATAGATAGATATTAGTTAGATTCACGGATTCGTTGTGCGGATGGATATCCACACTGAATTACAGTGCGGTTTATCCGCTACGCATATAAAACACCCATCATTATCACCTTTAAGTGGTGCATATCCTACGAAGCTTAAAAAGTCAAATTAATAGCTATTTTGCAAAAGAACATTAAAAAGTGGTAAGAGATTGTGATAATAATGGACAAAAGAACAGTGGCTGTACTGTGCCATAGATGTCAAGTGTCGGTGCCTGCCCTAGCAATCCCAAAAGCACCACCACTGAAGCTAAAATGTATCCTCCTAAAAGGCTAAAACAAGAAAAGCCGACTTACACAGACTTCACTATCTTCAACAATATTTTCTACCACTATCCATTTAATTTGACTCAATTATAAATGATACATTTAATTGAATAATTAAACTTTCAATTTTAAAGCAAATTCTTACGTATTTTTTTCCAATTAGATATAGATATAAAGTGAGCACGTTCCGACGGTCTTTTGATGTATAGCGAAGATGGATTTGACAATAAATTAAAAGTATTGCAACTAAATATTTTCAATTGGACGCCCAATTGAACATCCACTCAATTCTAATAATTAATTTTAATTGAGTGCCCAATTGAAGGTATTTTACAATCTTTTCAATTTCCTTATGATTTTACCTTGAGACTTCACGTGTCATGCCATCCCTTGCTTTTTATGACGAAAGATTATAATGCATGTAGTAATTTTTTCCAAAATTAAAAGTTTTGGCAATCACTTAAAAAAAACAAAAGTCAGAATAGCAATTTTTAGTTGATTCTAAATAGCAATTTGATTATTAACCACTTTGTTTAATCAATTTATTAATAAATTTCCTCTCTATCTATGTGATTATTATAAGGGTCTCTTTTCACTAACTCCTCTTTGATTAAAGTTTTGTTCTCAAATCCTATATAATCTGATGATGAAACTAAAGATTACTAAAATACGGTGATGTGGATGTTATGAAGTTTTGCTTAAAAGTAGTTTTGAAGAATTTAAATATGAGAAATAGTTTCGGTGAGTAAACCTTTTTTTAAAATGGTTAATTATCAAATTGCTAGCTGAACATCATGTGAATGTGTAATCTGTTTATTTTTATTTTCTTTTTAGTAAATTGTTTGCTGAACTTTTGATAATGCATAGTTTTCTAGCTCAATTAATCTTCCCGTTAAACTATGAACGAAATATACTTTTTAATATTACTAAAAACTCTATAAAAAGTTCTACTATATTTCTAAAATAATATCAAATTTTATATAAAGTAAATAAAACACTCATATAAAATTTTAAAATAATATATATTATGCAATATATATACACTATTATTATATATATATATGTATAAAACTTTAACATATAACCAAGTTCAAAAAATATAATTAAATAATTTTTTAACGTTTATGTTTATAGAGTTTTAAATATTTGAATAATTTTGTTTTTGGTATTTTTTTAATATGTTTTAACATGTATTATTAGAAAACTTAATTTTATATAAAATATCATTTAATAAAACTTTATAGTGTTTCTATAATTTTTAAAAACATTTTCCGTTTAAGATTTAACGTAAAAATTTGACTAAGCTAACAAATTACATAATACCAAAATTCAACCTTTAACAATTCGATAATTAGGCCTTTTAAAAATTCACTCGAAATTAGTATCAATTGGTCTCATAACTAAAGAAATTTTTACACCTGGTAAGATGTAATGCCTCAGTCAAATTATTATTAGGTGAAGATGCAATGCCTAAGCTCCACGTGTCGGAGCAGTGTACTGTAGAATTTTTATATTATTAATTAATGGGTGAAATGAAAATGACAGGCCCGGGTGATTTAAAATTAAAAGGGGGAGAGCTGGGAAGAAAATCTTGGTGGGATTTTTTGTCTGATGAACTTGGGACATCGTGGGTTCAAATACTTTTTGTCTTCCCTTTATACTGTGCTGTTTTGAAATGTTGTAAACAAGTCTGTAACAAATAACTTCTTCTATTTTTAAGAAATACATATATATATATATATATATAATAATAATAAATCAGAATTGAGAATTATAATAAATATTTTTAATTGTAAATAAATTTGAAATATGAATCTCAATTCCGCCATTTACTAGGAGAAATCGTTATTGACTATTCTATTCTTCGCTATTATTTATTCCTAATTCCATTTACCAAAAATATGTAATTAAGGAAAATTGCAAAATTCAAGCTTAAACAATTTCTTATTAAAGTAAGGTTAAGATATATATATATATATATATATATATATACTTAAAAGAAATTTCTAAGTAATGGTGCCGCAAATCATGGTACCGTCAGTGTGGGTAGTGGATGCTACTTTTTGAAATTTAGGAAATGGATGGAACTGACTGTGACAAAGCATGGGTCCATCCCAAGAAAGTAAATAGGGTTTACATAATAATAATTTTCAAAATAGTAATGACAAAAAATTTAAGAATCAAATCCATTTGGAATGTTTTATTGTGAAATCATTGTTTGTGGTGGAGAAGTTTGTCTTCTCTTCTCACTTGAGAATATATATATATATAATGGTGGTGGTTGAGTTTGAATGTCCATTCCATATTGACAATCTTCTTCATATTTTATTGTAGACCTTGATACCTAATCATATTAAATTTAAGGCTTCTTTAAAGGTTAATAATCATATTTTTGTTTACAGGAAAAAGTGGAAATCAACAAATTTAATACTTCCCACAAAAAAAATTAGACACCAAAGCATCACATGATTTATACTTGGGACTATGTTTAGGCACTAAACACTTTACTATAACATAATAAGGAGTTGGTGTCTATATCTGAGGGTAGCTAGCCACTAACTAACCAGTAGTGTGCCCACATATTCAAATTCAACGGTAGAATTCAATTAAACATAAACTCATTTTATTATAACATTGTATGATAGATATAATCAAACCTTATAGGCCAGCTTTCCATCCATGTTTGCTAACTGCAAGATGGATAATCAATTTGTCACTGCATATAATAACTGTAAAAAAATAATAATTCAATCTACATAGGATCTGAGGATACAATTCCAACTCATCATAATAAAAATATTATTTTGTAATGTATAAATGAGCAGTGTTGTCATAAATATGTATGTGTCCAGGAATATGGATGTTCTCTTATTGTTTTTACCTTACTAACTTAAAGTTCTGGAGGTGTCCAAGATTCTGGGGGAGTGGCAAATCATAGTTCTTGAAGATGGGAGTTAATGGGAAAGAGATAGTTTCATGCATATTGCACCATCAATTGGTCGAAAAACACCATGGCTTCCACCATTGGAACAGCTGCATCATTACCAAAATGCCTACTTAGCTCATCTAATACACAAAGAATACATAGAAAACAAACACATTTGTTATAGGTTGTGCATATATACCTCGCGGAACAATACATGTCGTCCAAGTCCTATCAGGTAGTAACTGTATGCTGCTTCTTCTAAAAAATAATGTGATTGTTGTTTCTGAATTAAGGCCGCATATGCATAGTGAATCTCAAATTGAAATTTTGTTACACTCAGGATGAACAAAGTAGATGCAAAGATACCAATGTGGGCTTGTATATCTATCTAGTACAGATAGATAAAGACACTATACAACGCAAGAATATAGAGACGAAGAAGAAAGTAGTTCACCAGTATAGTAGCTGTTGTCTGGAAAGCTATTTGCATGTTTACGAGTTCCCCATTGGATATACCTCCCTGTCAATTTAATCAAAACCCACCATTATCTGCATAATCCTCTAAGTAACATTATATTTAGGGTCAATAACCTGGGAAATGTTTGAAGTTTGGACCATGTGAATTTGAGAGGTCTGAAGTTTCGACTTTGTAAATTTGAGGCTTTCCGTCCAAATTTTCTATCAAATTTAACAGAACCACGTGAAATGTCAAATTTACCCAATGTTGTCAAATGCGAAAGGCGACATGAGGCGACAAGGCCAAATATCGCCTCAAATTTGAGGCGCTCGCCTCATTGAAAAAGGCGACTTACTTAAGATTACTATAATATCTATACAAATATTATGTATAATACTAAAAAAATAAGGCACTCTTATCTTTTTATATGTTTGTTCTTTATTATAATTTTTAACTCTATAAAAACTGTTAATACGGGCCCATGATAGATGAAAATGTAATTTTAAGGACCATTTCAATCACTATTATAAATCTAGGGACCTCTATGCAATTCTTAAAAACCTATAATTAAAAACCCTAGCAATTTTGAAGACTATTTCAATCAATATTATAAGATTTAGGGACCTCTATGCAATATTTCAAAACTTATAATTAAAACCCTAGCTTTAAAAACCAGCCTCCATCTCTTCATGTCACTTACAAGTTTCAACAGCCACTGCCACTGTGCCTTCTTCCTCCTACATGGAAGAGCTTTCTTCCTCCTCCATGGAAACTCAGCTCAACTCTGCAATTTTAGGTAAGTTTAACACAAAGAATCCCGTCCACCTCCCTCTATCCCTCGAAGCGCACGCCTCAGGGAAAGGCGCTCTGAGGCGAGCGCCTCCTTGAAGGTGGCCGCCCGAGACCAGTCTAGGGCGGAAGGCCACAAATTCGCCTCAGACGACGAGGCGCTCGCATTTGACAACAGTGGATTTACCCCTTGACAATATTTTAAACAAATCAAAATTTAATTAATAGAACATGAAATAACAAAAATACACCTTTCACTAATTAAAACATAACCCAACTCCGGCCACCACCACGGCTCCCGCCGGCCACCACCCAACTCCGGCGACCACCACTCACAGTCCGACGACCCCACCCAACTCCGACGACCGCCACGATTGGGCTCACATTGGAGCCACAAAGCTCCGATCTGGCGCCACAGAGCTCCAGATCGGAGCTCTGTGGCTCCAACCTGGGGCCGCGGTTGTGGTCGCCGGAGTTGGGTGGTGGTCGCCGGAGTTGGTGGTGCATTAAGGGAATTTTCGTCTTTTTATTCAAGCATGTGAGATGAAATAAGGGCATTTTTGGAATTTTATTTTATTTCTGGTCACATGTCAAGCACATGACCAATTTCCGTTAATTTTAACGGAAAAAACTAACGAAGACCTCTATTATCTACACGTCGAAACTTCAGACCTTTATTATCACCAATTCAAACTTCAGACCTTTCAAATTCACATGGCCCAAACTTCAGACATCTCCCAGGTAATAGAAGAATACCTGTACCCAACCACAACGATTTGTTCGGTCATTATCCTTTTATCTTTATCCAGAATAGATTCATCATTATGCCCACGCCCAATAAGTTTAGTACCTAAAGAAGTTGAAGTATTGAAGATGATAATGTCATCCAAATCATAAAAAAAGAGCAGAACACAATTTTTAGAGTGTATATTTGTGTCGTGTTGTGCAATAAATTGGCAGCATGCAAAGCTAGTTTACAGAACTAATGTAAATGGTGGATTTCATGCTTAGTTTAGCAGCACACCTACTTAGTTGTCTTCAGACTTTGCGTGATATAGGTCCAATAACTCTGGAGATTCCTCCAAGTATGGAGTCACAAACTTCTTTTCGAAATCTTTGTTCGACATAATAAACAACCTACTCAGGCTGGTGATCTTCATCAACTCTCTCGACAACAGTATCTGAATGATAGTATATCGAGGAATTACTCGTTTTTCCAAGCTATATCCCAGAAGACTGGGAAACAGGGCAATGTATGAAGCCTCAACTCCTGCTTTGTTAACAAAGAAGTCCATCCCAGCGTTGATTTTATCTTCAGACAATGCCAAACAATGAGGAAACTTTCTGAATGCTTGATAAGTTACTTCCACCGACCAACCCCACCTCTGTAATATCATGAGTTTCTTCTTCCATGTGGATTCACTCATCTTAGTGATCACTATCACTGCTTTAACAAACATCTTGGAAGAGGAAGAACCGAAACCTAAAATCTTTACTTTTTTCACAGTTTTGGCAAAACTGTGTGAAGACATTAGCAGTGAAGTAGGTGAGGACTGAAGCATAGTGGAAATGCAAGACTCCGGCACTCTTTCGTATCTTAATGTTTTGACATTCTGCATGAAATCACCCTGAAGTCGTTCACATAGGAGCCTTCTGCTACGGAGAATAGTTGTAATGACCTTCTTGTTAGTGCCAGCCAAATCTCTGAGTAAACCAAAACAAGGGATTATATGCTTCTCCAGGCTCCTGGCGAAGATTTTGGGGGAATTAGAGAAAATCAAAACAACATTGTCTCTTGAAGCCCCCACAGAGTATATATAGTTTAATTTGGGCAGAAGATTTCTCTCAGGATTAGACCGAATTAATTGTGGGAACTTCCGAACCATGCCTGAGATTTGAGCTAGGGAGAAGCCCTGAGTCTTGAGCAGGCGAACCATTGCCACTGGGTTTTCTAGGTTTACCAACCGAACACGCTTGCAAGCGTAAATGGCAGAATCAGGAGACAAACCGCATGAACTAACCAGGTAAGACACTAATGTATTGAATGATTGATCTTTTTCTTCACACTGATTTTGATTTTGTGAAGTTGGAGAGACAGAGAGAAACCTCAGTGGTGGCGACGAATGCTGCTGCTGATGTAGAAGAGGTCGATTTGCATTCTCAAAATGAAGAATGCTTGCCGCTCTCTTGCAGAGGCGTCCGATTGAAAACATGATTCAGTCTCGAACGACAGGGAAATTCCGATTCAATTCAATGAGTGATTTTTCCAGTTGGGGGCTGACGGTGAGTGAAATGGATATAGCAGCAATTTAATTATGGATTAAATGTATTTTTAATACCACATGTTTGACCGAATATGACTTTTAGTACTGGATGTTTAGTTTTGTATACTTTTGGTACCAGACGTTTGAAAAAATGTGGTTTTTGGTACATCCGTTGGTTGACCGTTAGTTTGGGCCGTTAAATGACATGTGCAAGTCACGTGATAGACTCTAAACTTTTAATTTTGTTCAATTTATTCCCTCAAATATATTCATAACTTTTGATTTTGTTTAATTTAGTCCTAAAGCTTCAAAATCGAACCCAAACCTATCTCCAATTGGGTAAATTTGACCCAAATGGGGCTATGTCAATTGAATTTGATTGGTTTAATTGAATCCGATTTTGAAGTGTTATGACTAAGTTAAACAAAATAAAAGTTAGGAATATATTTGAGGGACTAAACTGAACAAAATTAAAAATTTAGAGTCGATCACGTGACTTGCACATGTCATTGAACGACCAAAACTAATGGTCAACTAACGGATGTACCAAAAGCCACATTTTTTCAAACGTTTAGTACCGAAAGAATACAAAACTAAACATTCAGTACTAAAAGCCACATTCGGTCAAACATGTGGTATCAAAAGTACCTTTAACCCTTTAATTATTATCTCCGTGGCGGATCAAAGATGAACCTTAGATTGAGAAACTTAATTTATCAAAAGCCCATCTAAGGCCAACCTCCGTCTTGTTCTGGTCTCCACATAAAGTGAAGTGGGCCCCGATAGCAAGCAAATCAGCAAATTTCATTTCTGTTCAAAACGCATTTTCTAGTTTTATTTAATTTTCATAAGAGGTAAAATGTTGGTTATAAATATTTTTTTATTCATGGTTATTAGCGGAATTTGATGAAAAATTGCTTCAAATTTATCTTTTTTGCATTATTATTGTTGATGAGATGTGAGATAGATATATTTTTTGGACTCGTAGTCTTGAGACAAGGGCATCCTCATTCGCAGCGTTGCCCCCCAAAAAAGAAAGAAAGGAAAAACAAATTCAGTTAAAAACAATAGCTAGCTAGCGTAGGGTGGCCCGGCGATGCATGTCCTTTTTGACTCTGCTTTGACCGTATACCATATTCCTTATGGACCAATCAAAATATAGGAAAATAAAGAGATTCCCCCCCTTTTGATCGTTTTTTTAAACGGGTGTCATAATTTTAGCTCACATCGCCTTAGTATAAACTTTAGATTTTAATGAATTGAAATTTCCTTTAGCGTTAAATCAATTTTTGTTGGTATTATGATATAAAATTGCATGAAAAGTGTATAGTTACGTTTGTATAGGTCAAACTGCTCCACCGATGACTCTAAGTGGTTAATTACAGGCTTACATTCTTCACATCTCAAGTTGATAAATTAGATACAACTTTTTCGTTAATAACTCACATCATGCTCAATCCAACTCATTATTAGTTATAACAGTAAATTAGTATGTATTTTAAAAAAAATAGTTAATTTTTTTGACTTAATTATCCACTTCTATTTTTCCCGTTTTGAATTACTTTGTGTCGTTCTTTTCGATCACAAATTCATTTATCGCAACTCCTAAACTTGGCCATGTATTAATTACATGTAAAATATTAGAAAACCGAATATAAATTATGTATTTTAAAACTTAGACGATTAATACGCGTGCAACGCACGCGTTAATAACTAGTAAATAATTAAATACTTACACGCTATGAATATTATTTTTTTCATTTTCAATATTCGAAAGATGTTTAAATTAATCATGAAGGACACTTACTCACTAGGGTTCACCATGTACTTCAACTAACAAAATGTTCAAAAAAAACTTTAGTCGGTAATTTGTTTGAACATAACTAGCCGCCATTTGATAACCATTTTCTTTTGTATATATATATATATATATATATATATATATATATATATATATATATATATATATCGGAACAACTTCGATCATTTATTCGTTGCTCGTAAATTTTGTCAATAGCTAGGCAGTTTTCTAATATCTGCAATAACAACACAAAAAAGTATATATCACGATTATATATGATAAAATAATTAAGATGGTACAAAAGAAAAGCAAGATAAATATGTAGTAGTAAGATTTCATTTTTCAAGGAACAAACTAAAAGTCCTTGTTTGGTATATGGAAACATAGTCGTATCTGGCTAGTACACTGCAAGAGCCATGCACCAACATTACGTGAAAGATCACCTTGAGTTAGCTTTCACGTTTTTGCAGAAAATTGTACCGATGAGAAAGATGATATATATATATATACAGTTATCCTAATTATAAATGTAGTGATGATGATATAGAGTAATTCCTTAAAGTGTAAAAAAAGAGTGAAAAAACCATAGAAAGTTAACAACTGTCATATGTCAGTTAACAATTTGATATAAATTGGAAAGAGAATCATGTAATGCATTGTCATGTGGCAGTTGTTAACTTTCTATGGTTTTTTCACACTTTTTTTCACACTTTCTAGCAAAGCCCTATTTTTAATAATAATTTGCAGAAGCATGATAATAATGAAGCTTGAAATGTGGGGGGAGATGAGCGTGAACTGAACACTGGTTCTTGTGATGGGTAAAATTCATGTAAAAAGCAGTTGTAACTCCTATGTTGTCAGTACAGAAAAATAAAATAAAATATGTTAAGATAGATTACCCAGCCCATACATACACTGCAGGGCTTGCGACTCCCAAGATTCTTCATTCTACCTCTGTAAAAGTAAAACTAATTAATCTCATGAAAACAATGTATACTTAGCAACGCTCTTTGACTACTTAATTCCAAAAAATCAATAATGTAAAATAGCTACTCAATAGTGTAGCTATAGCCAAGAATATATTTCCCCATGTTGTATATATAGTATAGTCAATGACGAAGCAGACAAACTAATACTTACATAGTAGTGAGATTAGATAGTTGGGTAAACTATGAGTTTAATAATAAAACTAATTCGAGATTTCGATGGCAAAGTTTTTTAAAAAAAATAAAAACCGCAAGGAATCTTGGGGTCCAATTAGAATCGTAACATACCTACTCCTCATTTAGAATAATCTACATTTGCACTAAGGTCTGCTCGTAAGAGATAAGCTGTTGTGTATGAATATTTTTTCTATTCTTAGGATTCCGACAAGTTTTGAACTTGAAATATATCCAATTAAGAAATTAAGCGCTAAACCGATACATAGTAGTGTGATCTCAGATCTCACATGATGACTCATGAACTAATTTGTGCTCAGCTTAGTTTAGTTAAATTGGTAAGTTAATTATATACCTGCCTGTTTTTCATCGCTAATATGCTAGCTAGGTTGATATCAGATCCTATTATATATAGCTACATTAATGAAGAGCCTTATTAATTAGCTTCTAGCTAGAGAGGTACGTACGTAGAAGAAGATACGTGAAGTAGCCTAAATTAATAATTACGTACCTCGTTCGTCATGAATTGGTCTCAATACTGTAGACTTCAGCTTTCAAAATTAAGACGTCAGTGAAACAAATTATTATAGTATGATAATAATAATAATAAACATTGAAATGAATATATGGTGTATGTATATAAAAATGTATAGACATGTATGCATGGCTCCTCATACGCCATCCACGGAGGTCATCAATTCTGTGATGAGCTCTGAAAATGGCATACAGGGAGCCAGGCACATATACTCACCCATCATCTTTTCCTTTTCCTATATATATATATATATATATATATATATATAATGTCTCTGTGGTAGCTGCTAGCTGTATCTGTATCCAATGCTAAGCTATTTATATGTAATGACAAATATGGTGGGTAAACTAAACTATCAGGTAGGTGTGTGTTTATTGTTGAAGAACAATCATCAGAGAAGTTTATTTGTGGTGGCAAATCTATGAAATTAGGGTTTACAGTGGAAAAAAAAGAACTTGAGCTAGCTAGCATATATACACTCTCTATGTATATATTTATCTACTAGCTAGGGTTATGAGTTTTGCTGCTGATTTAGCTAGGAGCGAGGGAGATGAAGAAGAAGAAGAAGAAGATGAGAAGTGGGGTTTGAGGTTCCATATTCCCAAGCTAAGCTAGCTAGCTTCTAAATATATATATATAATATAATATCAGAGATTAATTCAAAGAGACTAGATAAAAATAAAGGGTTAACAGGTATTTTTGGTCGTGATGTTTGACAACTTTTGAGTTTTGGTCAATGATGTTTTTTTTACCTAATTTTGGTACCATATGTTTGCAGATTTTTTCTAGTTTTGGTCTAACCGTTACATTCCGTCCATTTTTTGACATGTTCAAGTCACGTGATCCACTCTAAACTTTAAATTTAGTCCATCTAATACTTTCTTAACCTTTTTTTTTTGTTCAGTTTAGTCTCGAAGTTTCAAAATTGACCCCAATTAGACAATAGGTCCAATTGAATTTTTGAAACTTCGGGACTAAATTGAACCAAAAAAAGGTTAGGAAAGTATTAAAGGGACTAAATTGAACAAAATTGAAAGTTTATGATGGATCACGTGACTTGTACATGTCAAAAAATGGACGGAATGTAACGGTTAGACCAAAACTAGAAAAAAATCTGCAAACATATGGTACCAAAACTAGGTAAAAAATAACATCATTGACCAAAACTCAAAAATTGTCAAACATCATGACCAAAATACCTGTTAACCCTAAAATAAAATATATAATAATTACAGAGAGAAAGCCCGCCCCATAGCAACGGCAATTGTTATGTCTTCTTTATAAGTGTGTATGTATATGTTGATGGGTTTCAGTTATAATATATTATAATAATAATAATGAGTAAATAAATATATAGTTAATGGATAGATGGTGTTTGTGATGTCGTTTTCTATGAGGTAGTAAAAGCAAAAGAGGCGTTTGCTTCTCTGAACCTCCCTTTGTCGGAAAGTGCTTGGAGTGACATGGATTCCCTTCCCCCTCTACTCTATTCTATTATCACCTTTTCAGATTATATTTTATTTATTTGAATATTATTATAAATATAATATTTTAAATATACATATATAATCATCACTATGACTGACTGAGAGTGAGAAATATAAGTTGAATACTAATATCTACATACTTTTTAAGAAAAGTTTATCAATATAACCCCTACAAATATAACCCTACAAAGTTGTAATTTAAAAAATACACATGAAAATTGACTTTTTATAAAAATGCCCCGTCCCGCAGTTGGTCACTGCAGAACGACACGTGTCCCGCAGTCAGAGGCTGCGGGACGGACACGCATGTCCGGTTACCGACACGCGTCCAACGTGTCTGTCCCGTAGCCATTGGCTACGGGACGGGACAGATGAAAAGATTCATCTGTCAGGGAACTCGTTTTTTCGGGTTCCCCGTCCCGCTGCTATTGGCAGCAGGACAAAGGGCTGGCTTTTTTAAATGCCAGCCCCGCCGCCCCTCCTCCTACTCCCATCTATCTAAACCCTAAATTCTCACAATTTTCTTCTCTTCTCACACCCTATAAAACTCCTCCCCTCTAATATCTTCTCATCAAACTTACATCTTCTATATTTGCAATCTCCAATCTTTCTCAATGGCTAACTATGGTGAAGGCAGTTCTTCCGCTCAAAGAAGAAGAATGAATTTTGACAATGAACCGGCGGACAATACTGTCCTTTATTTGAAGAACATTCTTAGAGCTAATTTCGCTTTCGAGGACAAGGTAAATTTTCTAAACATATAAATGTTTATATTACATTATATTACTTAAATAGAGTACACTGCCTAATAAATATGTTATTGATTTGATTTTTTTTTTTTAATTCGAAATTCTTAATACAAAAAATGAAATTAAATGTTTTTTTAAATTCGAATTAAAATATTATAAAAATTGAAATTTTAAAAATATTACTGAGTTTGGTTTTTAAATTTTGAAGTAAGACAATTTATTTTATAATGTCCAATTAAAAAATAGAAATTCTCACATCTCCTTGCTATTAAGGGTTTAATCATAGCATTATGTGTTAATTAGGCGCGCTTAGGGATTAACGGTGTCATTAAGCCACCTTAATGACACCGTTGCCTATATATACTCCATAAGTTCCATTCATTCGGACAATTTTTGATCTGTGCACGTTTAGCTCTGCCTTCTCTCTAAGACTTTATCTCTCTAATCAGACTGACTTAAGCATCGGAGAGGGTTCACCGAGCACCACCCCCCTCTCTGTGCTCGGTACTGCCCTTTGCGCAGGTCAACGGGAAGCAAAGGAACGGATCACCCAAATCAGCTAGACGGATCAGAAAAGAGAGCTATCAACTCGTGATAAGTGCCACTCGGATCAGAGACCCGACGACCCGAGGGGCACGATCTAACAGAGGGTTTCTGTCCAGAGTCGGTACAAGCAGGTGACAAGCAGGTTGGCACCATTTCCTTAATGAGGAAGGTTTCTTCATGGCAGTGGAAACATGTGACAAGCAGGTTGCCACATCACCATTCTTTAAGATGAAGGTTTTCTCAGAGGGGCGGTGGAAGCAGGTGACAAGCAGGTTGCCACCTCATCATTCCTTAAGATGAAGGTTTTCTAAGATGGGCGGTGGAAGCAGGTGACAAGCAGGTTGCCACCTCACCAATTCTTAAGATGAATGTTTCTTCAGAGGGGCGGTGGAAGTAGGTGGCCACATCACCATTCCTTAAGAGAAAGGTTTCATCATAGTATTTGGTTGCCGACTCGACTCATGCCTTAAGAGGGGAAGTCTATATTGAGCGGCGTTTCCATTCTTCGTATGTCGTCTTTGATATCGACATCTTTAAACGTTGGTGTCGACTAACTATCTTTAGTTCTTCATTCAGCTTCCACCTTCCTTGCTTGATCTCTTGTTGAATGATTGTAAACTAATTCCCCCGTAATTATTCTGTATGTACTGGTTTGAGGTGTTTGAATAAAGATTTCTCCTAGTAAAAAAAAAAAAATACAAAATCAAACAAACTACAATATTAAGTAAAATATGTTTTACTATGCTCTATTTAAGGAAATCCTTAAAATTATTATACAAATGTAAATCTTAAACACTTTCCAATATATTTTGTTTATATAACAGAAAACTCTAATTTATACTTAATAACATTTAAATATATAAATAGTTAATTATTTTATAAAAAACAATATAACAACATGTTTGGTTCATAGAATTGGAATAGAAATAGGACATGGATAGTTACTATAGTAGTGTTTGGTTATTTAGTTGTGTGGAATAAGGATTCCCAATTTCTAATTTTGAGGAAATATCTAATTTTAGTCTAACCCTAGGATTAACTATTCCAAATTTGGTGATACTCAAAGAATGTAAAATAAAAAATAAAAAAATTTAAAAAGCACTAAAATTTTATCTATTTAATCAACTGCAAATTATATGTCAAAAAAATTTATTATAAAAACCTGATGTAAAATAGTTGTGTGATGAATTTTAATTTGATGTGAGATGAATAAATCAACATACCTTCGGTTATAGTATATTGCGTGAATTTTACATGTGCGAGTATCGTCACGTTTTAACAGAAAAATAATGTTATTTGCAGTTTGCTATGTTTTTCAGAAATAATTGTTACTAAACATTCTTAGTTTGTTTTTTTTATAATTAGTTTAATGCTTAATAACTAAATCATTACCTCAACTTTGACACAATTGTAAATCACTAAACATACTTTAATTTCTAAAATTGTCTACCCAATTTGCCAAGTTCCGAGCAAATTGTTACTTTTGTTAGAATTTTCATCATATTAGACATAAAACATGTTTTGACCATGCGATGTCTTTTGATGTGTACCCAATATGAATTCGGCATTAAATGAAAATGATTGCATCGAAAAGCCTTCAATTGGTTGCTCATTTGAACATCCATCCAATTCAAAAGTGATTTTCAATTAAACGTCCAATTGAATATATTTTGATTCTATCATTTCAATTTCTGGGCGAATTCATTTTAGGTATACATTAAAAGATCTCAAGTGTCTGCATATGCTTTATTTTTGTCCAATTTGACGAAAATTATAACATAAATAGCACTTTGCTCAAAAATTAAAAATGTAAACAAGTTCGAATATCGCTTTTTAATTTGGTCTAAGTTCGGATAGCTATTTAATTATTACTCCTTCATTTAAATGTGTATATATTAAATGTAAAATAGGAGCAAAGAGAAAGATGGAAAAGGCATGGCATCACCCACTAAACTTGGACAAAGAAACAGTCAAATTCATTAATTAATTAATTAAAAGTAGAAAAGGTAAAAGAAAAGTAGGGTTTATTGGGTTAAATGAAAATCATCATAATGTAATGCTTTTTACCAACTTTAATGAATGCACGATGGAAGATCTGTCGTCAAATGGTAATCATAATTCAATCGACGACACAAGCAGCATGATTGTTTGACTCGAGGATCGGAAAACAGAGAGTAATTGTTGATGACTTGACTCTCACTTTAGTTATCATTCATTACTCATTAGCACTACTTTGTGGACAGATTAACTGCATTTGCTTATGGCATGTTGCATCAGGGAATTTCTACCTGATCTTCGACGACTTTTGGATTTTGGTCTATGATATTTATTTTTGTGTGTCTAGTTTTAGTCTCGTATGTTTGCATATTTTTCTAGTTTTGGTGTCAACTCGCCCCCAATTGGACTAGGTCCAATTGGACCAGTCTTGGGCTAGCCCAGGGCTGGATCGATCCCAGTTGGGGTTGCCTGGGTCCGGCGACCCCGACAGTGGTCGGACACGGTCAATTAGACCTAGTTGTCCAATTTGAGGTCAATTTTAAAAATTTGGAACTAAATTGAACAAAAAAAGAGTTATGGAAGTACTAGAGGGACTAAAAATTAAACAAAATAAAAAGTTTAGGGTGGATCACGTGACTTGCACAGGTAACTTAACGGAAAATATGGACGAAATGTAACAGAAAGACCAAAACTAGGAAAATACGCAAACATATGAGACCAAAATTAAGCAAAAAAAACATCATGGACCAAAACCAAAAAGTTGTCAAACATCATGGACCAAAAGACCTGTTAACCCGAATATATATATTTATTAATTTTGTCTGCAGAATTCACTTGCAATTATAAATAGGGTTAACATATCTTTTGGTTCATGATGTTCGTCGACTTTTGGGTTTTTGTCCATGATGTTTATTTTTGTCTAGTTTTGGTCTCATATGTTTGCATATTTTTCTAGTTTTGGTCTTTCCGTTGCGTTCCGTCCATATTTCTGGGCTAGGTCAATTGGACCTAGTTGTCCAATTTGGGTTCAATTTTAAAACTTTGGGACTTAAATGAACAAAAAAAAATAGGAAAGTATTAGAAGGACTAAATTGAACAAAATTAAAAGTTTAGGGTGGATCACGTGACTTGCACATGTTACTTAACGGAAAATATGGACGAAATGTAACGGAAATACCAAAACTATAAAAATATGCAAACATATATGAGCAAAACTAGGCAAAAATAAACATCGTGGACCAAAATCTGCAAAATTGTGCAGACAATATTGCTAAGCTGTTAGTTTGGTCTAACCCGAACCCGCCCGAAAAACCTGAAACCCGAGGTCGGACGAGAATTTTTCTCATATTTTTCCCGCCCGAATCCGAATCTTTAACCCAAACTTTGGTGGGCAGAAATTATTCTTCAAATTTCCCGACCGAACCCGCCCGCGCCCACCCCTAGCGATTACAAAAGGTAATTTGATGTCACGAGATCAGCAACCCAATTTATGGTTAATTGGCTTTTCTAATCACAAAGCCTAATTACAATCGGCTAATAATCTCGGTTAAACGGTTTTCCTGGTGTAGTCACAAGCAGTGTTATCAGAACCGGACCGGCGGTCCGACCGAGTTCGAACCGGAACCGGTGCCTCCAACGGTCCGGTTCGAGTAAATCTGGAGGATGTAAGCGAACCCGGTTCAAATGTCCGGTTTTGTGAGAACCGGCCGATTTTCAGAGAACCGGCAGGTTTTTCGGCCTGCCGGTTCACGCAGAAAGAAAATCAGATAAATTTGAATTAGGGTTTGGGGTAAAAAAAAAAAAAAAGCTGAAGAGAAACCGCCGCAGATCCCAGTTGAAGAGAAGACCGCAGCAGATCCCAGTTCCCAGCTCCTTCTTCCTCGCCTAGCAGATCTCCCGTCTTCCTTCTTGCTGAACGGATCGTCCATCTTCCCAGACCCACAAAGTTTGTTTCTGGTTTAGCAGCTTCTTGTTTCCGTGGATTTGGAATTGACATTAGTAGACAACTGACAACGTTGGAGAACAATACTTTAGTTAGTGTCTGATTTGAGGTTAAACTTCCTGTGGAAAATGAACAAAAACTAACCATAGGATCATTTGATACAGAAGACTCAATTTTGGATGTTCCTATTGTTTTAGCATGTTCACAACAAATGAAATTGGCCCGGAATGCTTTCTGTACTGCGGAATGACCAAAAATGGTCGCGACTTGGTTGACCATCTTCACCAGAGACTCGACTCGGTTGATGGAGAAATACCTGATGTTTATCTGCTTTCTTTCTTTCCCACACGGCCACACTCCTGAACAGTGTTATCAGAACCGAACCGGAGCCTGAACCGGCAAGGCCACCGGTTCCCGGTTCGTCCGGTCGGACCCGGTTCGAACCTAGTCCGACCGGTGCTTCACATGTTTGTCTACCAATTAATATTTTGGGATGAAGTTTACCTATTTTGTAAACTTAGGGATGAAAGTACATAACTTTATAACCCTCAATCAGTGTTATCAGAACCAGACCGAGCATCGAACCGGTCAGAGGTTCGGTTCCCGGTTCGTCCGGTTGGATCCGGTTCGAACCCGGTCCGAGTGCTTAAGTTGTTATTTTGGTTTTTCTCCACCCCTGCCCCACCTCCCCACCTTTCTAATTCTATCTCTCGTCCCCCTCTCTATCTCTTGTCCCTCTCTCTCCCCCAAGCCCCACTCTCTCTCCCCCAAGGCCAACCCCACTCTCTCTCCTCCCATCTCTCGTCTTCTTCTTCCTCCCTTCGCCATTTTAAATCTCTATCTTTCTCACTTCTCCTTATCTCTGTACTTGCTCTGTTCTTTAATTTATCCTCTCCTTTTACATAATATATTTGCAGTATCTTTGATCCATCCATCTCATATTACTCTGAAACCTCAATCTCTCTTCTACATCACCGAGCCCCTCTAACGATTCTCTCCGTACCAAGAAGAACCCTAAACCCATCTTCGACATCTTCGATGCCGCTTTAGCTTTATGGATTTAAATCCGGTCTCCACGGCGGTCTCCAAGTTGATTTGTGTTTTTTTTTTGTATGGATACCGAACCGGCGGACCGAGGGACCGGCCGGTCCGCTCAGAACTGGACGGTTCTGTATAAAACCAGATATTGAACTGAGTTCGCTTACATCATCCGGATTTTATCGAACCGGACTGTTGGAGACACCGACCGCCGGTCCGGTCCGGTTCTGATAACACTGCCCTTAATAGAAATTAAAATCCCTACCTGCAGTCCTCCAAATTAAAATCCCTAGCTGGAACCTAATTAGAATCCCCGTCCCAAGCAAGATGAAAAAGTTAGCAACACATCGCCACCTCCCCGTCCTATAAAGCCTGCTCCTGCAGAACGAGGCCATGTCCGTCCTTCGGTGAACAACTCACCACCTCCCCGTCCTAAAGCTTGCTCCTGCAAATCGAGGCCATGGCCGTCCTCCGGTGAACACCTCGCCACCCCGACAAATACGTCTTCAAACAACAAATTAAAGACTGAAGTGGAGTTTCACAAGGAACGGCGTCGCCACCACCTTCAACATCCTCATGGTCGGGAACCGCCACCAGAACAAGAAGCCGACCTTCCAGATCTACACCCAAAGACGTTTCAGTCTCTCAATGTCCTCAATTGATGTGCTTTTCCCCAGATTTGGTAGCTATTAATCTTCCGAAATTGAGATCTTTAGCTATATATGGATGCGGTCTAGAAGAAATGCATAATTATTTGAAGAAATGCAGAGGGGAAGGGAAGGGAAGTCGAACAGCGGAAGGGAAGAAGGGGCTGGCTGATTTTAGGGTTTTAATTTTTTGCAAATGGTGGACCGGTGAACCGTTCGGTTCTCTAAAAACCAGCTGGTTCACTAAAAAACCGACTATCGAACCGGGTTTGCTTACATCCTCCGGATTTACTTGAACCGGACCGTTGGAAGCACCAGTTCCGATTCGAACCCGGTCGGACCGCCGGTTCGGTTCCGATAACACTGTTCCTGGATTGATTTAATGTGCATTTTGGGCTTTTTTTTTTTTTACTTAAATAAATGGGCCAGGCTACATATTTTATTTAGGGTTAGTTGGGCTGTGCTACAAACTATATTTTGTAGTGTATTACCCGAAATCCGGCCCGACCGGGTGAACCGGACCCCTATCCGGTTCAAATCCGGTCCGGTTCTGATAACATTGGTCACAACTCACAAGTGTCTGTATCGGTTTCGAAACCCGGTCTATCACCGTCGTGAAGTCTGATCACTTCCCCGTCGGGCAAGGTCGATTTCGGGTCGCATAACTTACATCGGCGACAGGTGCGCCTCTCTCGCTCTCTGACGTCTCTCTTTGCAACTGCTACTGTAAAAGGAGAAAGAGAGAAGGGTTAACTGAGGAGGCTTGAGGGTGGCTACGGAGCTTCTTCAGCAAGAATTCGCCTGGCGGGACTCGGGAGTAACTGCAATTTTCCGAGATTTCTGTCTGAATTTGAAGAGAAGGATAATGATGGCATCCGTTCCTCAGTCATTCGGATTGCCGTGGCCGGAGCTCAATGAAGGCTTGTTTTATCAAGATTCCGCCTCTTCATCTGATTCCGGTGACTCTTTTATCAGTTTCGTGCTAATTAAAAGAACAAGCTTCTGGAGAAAGATGTTCGATTCAGCATTTCATTTTGCTGACAGTTCATTGAAGCTAAGTCATAAATGGTTATTATTAATGTTGCAGGATTGTCACTTGCTGAGTTTTACTCAAGAAAATACATAAGTTCAGCTCCTCTGCAAGGGTAAGCCTTTTTCCATTTATTATTATATGTGTATATTGTCTAATGATCGGCTTTGATGAGATCAGGGAGTTATATAGAGCTATAATTTCAGGGCTATCTCTGTATTTTTTTTCTTCATTTTTGTTGGAACAAATTAATTTTCTAAGTTCTGTTTATGTTATGAGTTTCTTCACACCTATTGGCTATTGCTACAATGCAGTTGGTTGCAGAGGATTCATAATGGTCAGGTACGTACTTTGAGTGCCGGGTTAAAGTTCTGAGCTTCCATATTTCCTAATACTTACTAGCCAGAACACTCACATTGTTAAGACGGATTTTATTCGACAGATAAGTGTTGATGGTATAGCTGTTAATGATCCAAACCAGAGTATAAGGTGAGTTTTTTTACTTATGTTATTAGGTTCTTTGGTGTTATCAAGTGCATCAGGTTTTAGTTGGGATTTCTTATTGACTCTTCATACAGTGAAGGTTCAAAACTAGTATATCATCGACTTCCTTGGAAAGAGCCAGAAGCACCTTACTTGCTCCAAGTTCTATATGAAGATGATGATATGGTAAAAGAGTGCTATCTTTTACCCTTTTATGTTATTAAGGATCATACGCTATTGGGTTCAGTTTTAAGTCCATGCTGCAGAAGTTAAAAGTACTTTTTCAGTAAGCTAGTTAGCTGACTGTATATGATAAGGAATTGTTCTTCACAATTCATAAAACATTTATACTTCTAATGCATCCATCAAAGAAGATTCTTTTGAGAGGAGTATTTTGTGGGATCTTATCATGTACTAAAAAACAGAACAAAATTGATATAGTACTTGAATAAAGACTTGCTTTGGTTCTTAATAATGATTTTTTTGTTTTTAATGTTAATATATTTTTATTGACATACAATATCGATAATTTCCTCAGATAGCCATAAATAAGCCTTCTGGACTGCAAGTTTTACCTGGAGGACTTTTCCAGCAAAGAACTGTCTTATCACAACTCTTATGGCGAGGTAGGCCGCAGTCTACAGTGGCATGTCATGAAGCACACCCTGTTCCAGTTCATAGACTCGGAAGGGGCACGTCAGGTTCTGTTTGCAACTAACATATTTTTTTCTACTTTTTCTGGATAATTGATGTGCTTGCAATGTTAAGGAAAAAAAAAAAAATTGACCTCAGGACTCAGGAGCAAGCCCTTAATTTGGACATTGGTTTGTGGTTTTTCCTTTCTAGTAATTTAGTTATCGTTATCCATCAGGTAGTTTATGTTGGAAATTGACAAATTTGAACAATTCTCAGTATAGATTACAAGTACTTAATCCAAAGGATTTTCTAACCATCTCCCCCTTCACTATTTGGCCCAAAACAAACTCCTAGCACCTCGACTCTCAGGCTGTGGATTCTGGATTTCGCTGTGATGGGCATAGTTGGGCTACAGTGCTATCTGTTGAATGTGAGCTTAAAGCTTGGTATAGTATAATGTGATCAAAGAAATTGGCAAAAAATTATCAATATAATTCTACTCAGTATTTTGGACCACTTGGAAGGAAGTAAACAGAAAAGCATTCTAAGCAGTGACACTTGTGATGAACTGGGTTAGAGTTGTACAATTTTGGTATAGTGGGAGGACAAATGGGTTTTAGACATGTTCATGGGCACATTAGATGCCTTGGCATGTCCCTGAATCTTTTCCCTGTATATGGTTTGCTCCCTCTTTCACAAATGTGTACCAACTCTGTTGGTGCAATATTCATAATATATTTACCTTCAAAAGTAAAATAAATTTTGGTTTTCCATCTGATGGTGGATTCCATTGCTTTTGAGCTGTGAATACTAGTAAGTCCACTAGTTATCTTTAGACTTGTCACGTGTTTAGCATTCCAATCTTTTCCAAGAAATGCAACTGATCTAATTCGTTAGAAATCTTATTTGACCTGTTTTTGCTGAAATGCTCTAAACTGATGTCATAAATCAACTTAAACAACGCTTCACTGATATCGTCAAATCAAAATTTGCAAAGCGTTGTGCTTCTAGAATTTCAGTGTAAGCTATCTCAGTTCTTCTGTTTGTCCTAGAAGCTGATCAGTGGCAGGCTCATTTTTACGATCAATTGACTCATTGTTTATGTGGTTCTAGGAATATTACTTTGTGCCAAGACAAAGCTTGCGAAATCTCGCCTGGCTGTTTACTTTGCAGATGGAACTTCCCTTATTGGAGGAAACAGGTAATTCTGAATATCTTCCGCAGTTGTTTACTATACTAAACTACACTAATTCTTTAACTTTTGTAGTTCTTTATAACCATTCAGATAATATCACCAATCATGTAATGTGCAGAAGTAAAAACAAGGAGGCCAAATCAGTAAGAAAAATTTCCAAGGTGTACCGAGCGTTGGTAGATGGCATTCTTGATCAAGATGAGGTACATAAGTATATATTTTGTGTATTTTTTTTAATGTCCAGCTAACCCTTAGAGTCACCTTGAGAAGTCAGTTGGCCTTCAGCTTAACTTATCTTCCATTGCAATTTAATGTTTGGCTCTACTTCTCCTGATTATTTCTTACTAGTAGACTTGGCCGGGAAGTTCCTAGATATAGAGAATCCAAGCCAAATATAAGGCAGAACAGAGTTTTCAGAGAGTGGAATCAAAGACCATAAAAATTTAGAGATGCTAGCTTATGCTGGCTTTGTTCAGGTTTAGATATACTCACGGGTAAGACTTAAGAGTCAGATATTTAAAATGAAATGGTACAGGGTCGATAAAAGGTCCCCTAATTGTATGGGGTCTTGCTTGTCTACTACACTAGTCAATGAACAATATTACATAAGCTAGTGAATCACAATATGCAGCTGATTTTTTAACGGTATATTAAGCAGTAGATGATTAGAAGAAGCAGAGTTTCTAAACTGAAGTCCATCATTTTCATGGATACAAATTAGGGAAAAAGAACCTATTTACTGTTTCAAGTTTGCCTCATATTTCAGTTTGGTGTCTGAAGTTTAAAATGTTAAAATAGACTGTCCCAAGTTTCATTTTTGTTAAAATTTGGTGTCTCCGCCCGTCTTTTCCTCTTCTTTCAACCATTTTCATCAACCGACTCACCCACTTATAATCCATCGCGTTTTACTTTTCACAAAATCGTCAAATTTCACCCAAAAGTTGAACATAAAAAATAAAAAAAAAGTTTCCAGCAGAGCGATTTTGAGCGACAACAAAGAATGATTTACATGGGCAAATGTGGCCAACTTCTTAGGTGATGGTCCCGACAAAGTGACGAGAAGGGAGCATGCTTGGGAGCTCGGATATGACAGTCGGTTTCGTCGGGATTGACTTCTCTAAAGTAATCACACTGAGATACCAAATTTCAACTCAAATGAAACACGTCAGACACCAAAATGAAACATGAGGCAAACTTGAGACAGTAGATAGATTCTTTTCCCTACAAATTATCTAATTGCTATATTTTTGCTTTAGCCTTCACTTTATTCAAAAAATAAGTTGCCTTTTGGTTGGTTCCCATTAAGGTGATTTTATTCCACTACTCGATAATATATTTTTTCTATCTTTATTATCATACCTGCAATACAGGTTACTATCAGTCAGCCCATTGGATTGGTGAGATATCCAGGAGTTGCCAAAGGGCTTTATGTTGCCTCTCCATCGGGTAAAGACATAAATGTGTTTTGTAGGTTTCTTCATATTAACTTACATGACACCATTTGGCATTTGCTAAAAGTCTTGGACTCGTCTTTTTCTTCTTGGTCTAATTCAATCTCTGGAAGATCTTCATAGTTCATATGCTCTGGGTATTATTCTGGTTGCCAATTGCTTGTGTGGTGCAACTGTTCTTACCTTTAATTCTTTTTTTCCTTTCCTTGATGATCAGGGAAACCATCTCTGAGCAAAGTTAATGTTCTTGAGAGAGATCGGCAAAAAAATTGCTCACTAGTCCAGGTATCCTAGTTGAAGCAGTTCATTTTTCAGTTCTTCTCCAAGTCATCCTTGTTCAGACCATTGAGTTTCGCTGTTTATGGGACAAAAATTGACATAAATGTGACTCCGTGTGTAATAAACAATGAGAAGTTAATAGTTCCAACAAGAACTGACTTTGGATGCCATTTATTTCAATGTAAAATGCTTGGTCCGTGAACTTTTTACAGGAGATACTATAACACTGGAAAAGCCCATTCTCGTAGCAATTAGAACATTATTTGTATGACTAAACTTATTCTAGGTTTTATGCCAATTATCGAAATGTGTGTAGTATTTCGTAGTTTACACTTGTGGATAAATCATACATTATATCGTTTGCAAGCTATGCCCCGAAGAGACTGCTATGAGTTTTGTTTCTGCAGGTTGAGATTCAATCTGGACGGCCGCATCAGATCCGGATACACCTTTCGTTTTTAGGGCATCCTCTAATAGGTAACCGTGAAAGACAACTGAACTTAGTTTTTGAACTCCTCTTTTTTATGGGAGTACATCAGGAAAAATGGTATATCTGATAAGCATATGGCAAATAATAGTCCACAGTTGTGTAATCTTAACAATGTACTAGGATTGGCTTAACAATGCTATTACAGACCAAGATATATACACCAAAAAAAGAAAACATGCCACTAGGTTTGAATCAAGATAGGATGGGCTTACTCAGAGTTGAATTTATCCAGCACCCAAGTCAAAATGTTTGCTTAGAGTGTTCTGATGAGTTGCTTCTCATACACTACACAGGTGATCCGCTTTATGTTAATGGTGGGCAACCAAGGTGCTCTGATGATCCGCAAGTGGTAGATGAGCGATTTGCGAAGGACGGGTAAGTAAATGCTTATCACAGATTCTTGTTTTTTGTCTGGTAGATCCCAAAAGTTTTATAGAGACATTATTTTAGGCCACTTTATCAAGTAATTAGTTCACTTGAAAGTATTCCTTTGATATTCAAAACTTGAAATAGTAATGGTATCACTGGATTGATATTTTCTTTAGTTAGATTTTGATTTAGATAGTTAGGGAGAGCTTTTGGTCCCACTAACACGTAGAAGCTTCTGTCTTGAAGCGGGTATGAGAGGCCTGATAAACCGGTGCCTGGAGATTGTGGATACTTTTTGCATGCACATGAAGTGGTTCTATTCCATCCCATCACAGATGAGGTAAGCTGAGAATGACATTTTGCTACATGTATATATAAATATTTACCCATATAATCATAACAGTGCGTGCGTGCATCTTAGGATTAAATGGATATCTGCAGTGCAATTATTTCTCAGAAATGTGGAGAGCAGAGCACTCAACTCATCTCCGTTTTCTTTCTTTCTTGCTTGCTGAATGTTGAGTTTCTGATGAATTTATGCCATCTTATTCATGATGAGTTCATATATTACGCAGGTCATGAAAATTACGGCTCCTTTGCCTCCCATCCTCCAAATGCAGGAGGAAGCTAGAGAGAGGTAGAGATTTCATTTCCAACTGTTTAATTCAGGAAGCTAGAGAGTGGTAGGGATTTCATTTCCAACTGTTTAATTCAGGAGAGTTAAAGTTTGCCCTTCTGCAATGTTGTCATTGTTCTGGATATTTAAGAGTTATAATGTGGTGTATTTGATTGTTCCTGTGATTCTGCAGTAAACTCTCCCTTGTTTCCTTTTGTTGGATAAGCTTGAACTCACCTTACTATAATTAATATGACAGCAGTAGATGCAGAAACCATGTCATCTTTCTTCTAACATTATTCTCTGTAAAATGTATATCCATCCATAAACTAAGTCTACAACAACAAATACAGGGGCTATGCTGCATCCTGCATGCATGCAATGCCATACAATGCATCATCACTACAACTACAAATCCCAAAAACACATTTTGGAAAGACCAACTAAATAGGGAAAATGGGACTCGAGACACCAGTCCCATTTCTTCCCGCCCACCACCACCTACTACAGATGAACTGACCATCTCACCTGATGAGAGATCCAAATAAATTTTTTAAAGAAAAACCAAAAAACATGGCAAAAAGATAATAAACTAGGGCATTTTGATTTCAACACTTCTACAGATGTCGGCTCGGCTACCTATCATACAGCGCACGGCAAAACAAAACCCAATGCCCAATTAGGGGGGTGGGTGGAGCCTGTTGTGGATTGACTACCACCCCTTTCTCCTCCTATTACCTGTCTCTCCATGATGTTGTTTCATCTTCTCTGATGATGATGCCTTTAGTGCCAGTTTGCCCTGCAAGCTGCTGCTGCTGTTGCTGCTGTTGTTGCTGCTGTAGCTCGGTTTGGGCGTAGTGCATTTTAATGGCAGCCACTGGGTCTGAAACCATGTTGCAGGGCCCTCCTCCCACAAGGACCCCTCCTCTCCCTCCTACTAGCTGCTGCAGGCTGCTCGATAGTGCATCCAACCCATTACACCTGGGCAACTCTGAGTGGTGGTATAATCCTGCACTACCACCTGTCTGCTGCTGCTGCTGCTGCACTTCTAGAGTGAAAGGCCTTACTACATCCAGATTCCGATACATGTGGACCCCATTCCCACTGCTACTAATGCTAGTCGAAGACGGAAAAAGAGTAGCTGCTGCTGATGCCGTCACCCCGTTCATCATCACATTATTGTTGCATTCATTACTAATACCACTATTTGCTGTTGCTGCTGTAGTAAGCTGCACAGGAGAATAGTTGCTGAAGGCAGCTGGGTACTTGGCTAGCAGGAGAGCAGAATCTGGCAGTGATGAAGAAAACCCAGTCGTCCGTATCTTGCTTCCATCCCAGAAGCCATAACTCCTCGATTCACCACCACTAGTACTAGTCATAGTGGTAACAGTACGTTCAAAGTTCAAAAGAGCAGCAGCAGCAGCCGATGCTGCACCCCCATCCATTGTGTGACTACTACTACTACTACTAATATGTTGCACCAGATGGTTATTTGGCTTCAACACAGTAGCAGCGACTAAGGAAGAAGGGGGATTTAGACCAACCTCTCCTTTATCATCTTTCTGCTGAGGTGGAGTACTGCTCAATATCTTCTGCCCAAAAAGCTTGAAATCACCAGCACCAATCTTCTTCGGTTGCCTTTCTGTATCTTCCAGAGATGAACTCTGCTTTAACTTCACCTGGGTAACGGAAGGTCCGTTATCTGTGTGTCTTGTGCTGCTATTACTACTACACTTGCGGAGAAGATACAAGTCCTGCTGCTGCTGGGGCATGTAAAGAGGATGATTTGAGTTGAAGCTTATACCCTCTGATGGATGCTTGGAGAGCCAACTCTGATGCATGACCTCTCTACTACGATCAGACCCACCACTATTCACTTCCTTGGGCATTACTTGTATAGGATAGCCTCGCAGCATCTGCAACTCATTACTAAAACCAGCAGCAGCAGCATTACCTGACAAATGCCTCCTGCTGCTGCAACCTTCATCATCTTGGCCCACAGCAGATGAGAACCTGTCCCTGACATTACTCTTCTCAAACCAATCAATGGCAGCGTCTGGTGGCAAAGACCGGGCTCTTTGCTGCTGCACCACACAACTTCTGTCAGTGACAGGATCCTCCTCCAACCCAAGACATAGCTGCTCCTCCTTCGGTTCCAAATTACTATTAAGACTAAAACCTGCTCCCAGAGTATCAGCTGCAGCTGCAGTATAGGAGGTAGAGGACGTTGGACACTCTGCTACCCTCTGCTGCTGCTTCTCATCTGCTTGTGTTTTCTCATCTAATCCTTCGCAACACTGATCATTGAGGACTGCAGCAGAAATCGGGCAAGATTCACGAGCATCTCTAATAGTAACAACCATCTCCTCCACTTCAACAAGAGCTGCGGCAGATTCTTTAGGTGGCGGTCTCACTGGCTCAGTAGGCAAACAAGGATCGGCATCACCTCTTTCACAAATAGCTTCAGGCTCTTCTTTTGGCTCCATTACAACAGGCTCATCTATTCTAAGAGTTCCCTCCTCCCCATTCCTGTCATTTTTCAGATCCATGGACTTGAGAGGCTCACAAGAGTAGTCATTATCTGCTTTCCCTGCTGTGCAAGGCAAGTCCTCGTCCATTTTGACAACAGCACATGCATCTTCTCCAGCATCACTGTCGTCTCTCCCACCATTATCATCAGTATCAGGTGACCCAGTGCACCCATTACTAGGCTGCACCGCATCAAGTCCAAGGCACTTCCTGGCTTTACTGAAAAATACCTTACACTGACCCACTGACCTCGTCCTCACATGCCGTGAAATCATTGAGAAGTTTTTTCCATAAGATGACACCGCCTCGATAAATGCAGCTTTCTCCTCATCCGTCCAATCAGGTGGATCCTCCATTTCTCCACAACTCTCCCCTGAACATGTTTCCTCTTCCAGATTCTCCATAACATCAGGTGTCAATGGTTCTTTGGTCACAGCTTGGTGGCCCTCTCCATGGTCCAGCGAGCTAGTGACACATGACCCCATTGCCTCTGACGAAAATGAACCACATATTCCAGCTAGAACATCAGCAGCAACTGTCTCTCTCTCCGTCTCAAGATTACTGTAACTGCTTTTCCGCCTATCGAGGATGCTAGAATCTCGCCTTATGGTCTTTGAGTAGTTACTGCGCCCACCACCCATACAGAACCTTCTGGAAAACACCTGCTCCTCCAACATATCGCCATCAGCTTGTGCTGCAAGCAAAGAAGCATCCCCAAGGACATCAAGGGAAACCGTATTGATTCCACGGTTCCACTTCTTTCTTGAAGCCACCAGATAGGTACTAGCAGACGCAGGCTTTCCGTTCTTACCAAACTCATGCTTCTTCTTGGTCTTCTCGAAGAGATCAGATTTGTGGTTTTTGTAGTAGAACTGAACACAATCAGCAGTTGTCTTATGATCGAGGAAGGAAGCAATTTTGGTGAAATCTTTCCCGAAGGTGGCAAATTTGTCCAGGAAAATCTGCTGTTCCTCTACTGTCCAGGGATTGATTAGTGTCCTCTCCTTCTCAAAACCACAAGGATCTTCTACCAAACCATTGGTGGAAAGGAATCTTGATGCAGTTTTCTCTCTCTCGTCCAATATCAAAGCTGGCATCTTCAGACTCTCCCTGAATTGCCGCGTCCGAGAATCTGAAAGCAGCTTGCTAGTGTAGGTGAGCATCTCCTTTGTAGGAACTAGGCTCAAGCTCCCCCTGCAAGGATTATGAAAGTGAGTTGTTAGGATTAGGAATGCATCACATAATGTGGCTACTTAGATGATAATAAGCTCAAACAACAAGTCCTTGGGGATAAACGAGCAAAAAGAAAGTCTTTGGGGATATAACCAAATGACGTAATAAATTTCATATGAAATAGCATTTTCTCTTTTGGGTCAAAAAACTGAATTAGAAGAACGTCAAAATTCACACTGCTCATGTAACTCAGCAAGTTCACATGAAATGACCCATAGCAGTTGCAACATCGTCAAAGACGGACATATATTAAGGAATACTCCACATGAGCTATCCTACTAAAATATATTCAAACCACCAACGAAATTAAGGCAATAATTTTTGGCAGGAAAAATCATCAATAAAGCACCAACAATGTGCAGCCAGTGAGCTAAAAGAAATTAAGAAAAAGAAAATACAGAGAAAGGAAGAGTCGATTTGCTTTTAAGGGCGTACACAGAAATACCCATGGATATGCTAAAAGGCTAAGCAATGAGTGTTTACACCAAACTATAATTGCCAAGCAGTTCTAAACCGAGATTGAATCTGTGGCACGGAAATGTAGATTTGGTGCAAAAAAGAGATTAAGGTACTTGATCTTGTCACCCTGTAATAATTGAGCATAAGCAAAAAAAAAAAAAAAAAAAAAGCTGATAGCACAATATATGCATGCTCTAATATCGTAAGAAGGCGAAACCCAGACAGCAAAAGGCAATACTTATAAATTAAAGAACACTCTATGTAATAACATAATCAAAAGTTAAGCCAATTCTACATCAACTAATAACAAAGAGACGGACATTCCTAGAGAATGAAAAATTGATATTCTAGCCGCAAAGCTACGGAATTTTCCACATTACTGTGAGATCTTAATATCTCTTCAATCAGTCTTAAGCTCTCAAAACCTCATAGCATGTCCCTAAAACATAAAACAAATCACACAGAAAGAAAAATGAAGTATGACAAAAGACTAAAGAGCTTCGACCCATAACCTAGGTTAAAGAAATTATCAGAGCTTAGGTTTCTTACCAGGCGTAGAGAAACGAGAACGAGCAGAAGAGCGATGCTTCTGATATCCATTTACTGTTATCCGCAAGCTTGGTTCAAACTTTTTATGAGATTTTGCACGAGATTTTCTTAAAGACAGCAACCGCAGATCTTCCTTCCAAAGATGGTGCAAAGCCCTAAATTTAAGTATCGTAACACTCTCCTTAAATTTTGCAAACCGTTTCCGCTTTGTAAATTTCTCCAGAACGGAATCATGACAGGCAACATCATGTACTCTTGCAATATCATGTTTATAATGAGAACTAGGCAACAATGGGGTAAATGCATCAGATGCTTCCTTCGCAGCATCTTTGTTTGAAGCAAATATTAACTGGCATAACATATTTCCTCGACTGGAATTGATATCATTAACCAAGGTACTGTCTGAGCAGGCAATCACACCCATACTGTTCTGAAGAGCATCACCAACTGATTGATTTATCTTAGTCTCCACAGCACAACTTACATCAAAATTGGCAGGGGATTGGCACTGAGAAACCACGTCTGAGGGAGCTGATTTGACCAGTGTTATAGGCTCAACAAATTTAGAGGTGGCAGTACCAGGACTATCAACGTCATCACTTTTATCATTTGCATGAATATCTTCCAGTTGTCCATTCGGAAGAGGCAACTCTCCTTCAGCAATATCAACAGAAGAAGTAACCTGCAGGGGAGCGGGTCTCATAATACTGGAGGAGACATAATCCTGACCACCATCACAACAGTTTCCCCTGGTTTCAACTGCCATTGAACTAGAGGAGGCCGTGCTAGGACAGCTACTTCTAGCCGCGGAAGTAAGTGCCTTGAGTTCATTCTCAAGTGAATCAATCTCAGACTCAGTCACTTCAATTGTCTTCAACACATCTACTTTCAAAAGCAGCAGCTTACTCACCGCAGTTGATCTTGCAAAACTAGAATCAACAGAACTAGCATCATCTGATTGAAGAAACTCTGACAATGAATAGCCCAATGTACCAAGGGAGTTCAAATCCAACTTCTCTAAATTAAACGAGGACCCCTCCTGTTGATTCTGGGACTCAGGATCTACCGATTCACATAAATTATTCACTTCACTATCCACATTCATGGCCTTGCCAAATGATTTTTCTTCAAGACCTGTTTGTACATGTAAGAAAACAATTAACCTTAGCAGTATGAAACTCGGTATAATGAGCATAATCAATGAAACACAAAAGGCACACAAGAGGTTTGAGTTTGACAAAATACGCCCAGTAACTGCAACTGGTCAGAATAAGATATGTATGCAACCTTAGACAATCATTCTCAGGCACCCAACAGTCAACAGCAGAGAAAAACTTAAGGGAACAAGGTGTAATATCAATGGAGAAAAGCATGACCCCAAAACTCTATAAGTGATTAAGCGCAAACTCAGCATTTCTGGGATATCCAAGTTTCTAATGTTCAAAACTCCAATATTCATTTGTGGAATACTAGAATCCTTTGGCCAACATGAATAACTATCACAGAAAATAGAATGGCAGTGGATCTTGTCAATAACCACACAAACTGAACACATCTTGCACTGATCACAGACATAAAGAGATAAGGTGACAGTTTAATGAATGCAAGAACTTCCGTAAAATATTTACTGAAAAACAACCTGCTGCATGCCTGAAGCGCAAGAAATATCATTATAACTGCAGCCACCTACTTAGTGTATAAACAAGTGAAGACCTGGCTCGGAAGAACTAGTAAAGGTATGAAACTCTCCACAGATAACTTCCTAAAAGGAGCACAAGCATGAGTCTGAAGGAAGTCCCGATGATGCAAGATATATTCAAGACCTCAGAACTTCTTAATTGAAATTCACCTACTATATCTGCTATTCAAATATTACATGTACAGAAAACATCTCAAAAGTACCTGGAGAGGAACTACAAGCAACAGAAGATGGAGTTGCTGGCGATGCACAGTCCGAAAAACTTGCAAATCTTGGGCTTTTTTCAGTTCCACTAAGGCCAAGAGACTGGGTAGGTTCTGCACCACTCTTTGATACACTTTCCTCTGGTCCATCAACTTTCTTCTTTTCATACTTAGCCAATCCCTCACCCCACCCAAGGCGAGGCTTCTTCCTCGAAGCCATATCTTCAAATGGGTTAGCTGTAGAGCCATACAAAGCAGCATCCCCAGTTGGTGACTCTAACATACCCACATTTGCTGCCATTGTTCCATCATTTGCCTCATTTGAATCAACACCCCCCATGCTTTTGGAGCTGCTAGAATGGCTATGCCCTGAGCCTCGAGAAGACAAGCTTCCCGAACGGGACCACTTCAAAGGCTTCCAATCTAAAGATCCCAGTGAGCTATCATCAAACTTTTGACATGTGCTCAAGCCATTTGAGTCATCAATTTTATCATGCTGTTCCTCCTTAGAGTGGGGCTGGCGACAATTCCATGTATTTCCAGGCTCAGAATGAGTGGGAGATGTATACACCAGCATATCAACTGACCTTTGGCTGCTATTTGTATCACTTGGCCTTCCAGGTGTATTTAAAGTACCATTACTAGTCTCACAGGCATTTGTTCCCTTCCAGTCCCTTTGCCCAAAAGACCCTTTGCTTTCACGAGAACTTCGATTGTATTTTCCTTCTCCACGGAAAACTGGTCTTCGGCTGTTATCATCATCTGATGACTTGTCTGTAGGCCTGGATGGTGCATACCCATGACCAGAGTCATCAGGGAAAACGTGCCAGCTACCTTGCTTACCATGACCTTCAGCAAATAATCAAGCAAAACAAGAAAACCTCAACATTCCAACCAAGAAAAGAAAAAACTTCAACTGAAAGGGCCGTGATTAAGAACGTGAACAAGACCTAAACAATTCATGTCAATATCTAACTCTTTCAACAAAAAAAAAATTGAGTGCCAGTAAGATCATATAAACTCCCTAACCACGCAAATGCAAAAAAAAAAAACAAAGAATCGGGAAAAAAAATTAAGAATATATATATATAAAGGAAAAATATGGAGAATGTGGTTAAACACGCAAATTAGTCATCATCATCATCAGACATCAAACAAGAGACTAGAACCCTATAAAGCTCCGAACTGATTAAGCTGACCCAGCAATACATGTGAGATTATCACAGCCCCAAATGATTTAACGCAAATAGAAGGAATAATCACCTGGTGGTCTTCGAAAGTCGCCCGATCCCCAGCGAGTAAAGCCACGCGATCCTCCATGGTGGGAAGAAGACTCCCTCCATCTAGCAACGGATCCCAAGGACTCCGATCTCTCGTGCTTCCTCTCCTTGAAGAAGTCTTTCCGATCCCAAGGCAATGGTTCCGGCGGCATAAGACTTCCTGAGAACCTAAAGCATGGGCAGCCACAAGCTCACCAACTCAAGTCCAATAGGCACCAGCAACCAGCTCAGAATACCTCAACTAAGAAAATATACGCCCTGGCTCAGAATCCAAGGCTACCACCGACAGCGGTGAAGAAGCCACAGGCCAAAGGGAACACTTTTAGCCCAGATCGACTGGTCGAGTAATAGCTCGGAAATATTAAGGTCCAATACGAAATGAATCAAACACGCAGAGACGAAGGAGCTGTAGAAGGGCGGCGGCAGCCAAATCTGGGGCTTGACAAACCAAAACTGCTAACAAGATGGAGCTCCTAGGGCTCGGGGGTGAATCAGATCTCCGGCAGCACCAATTGAGGAAGCGTATAGGGTTGAGGGATTTCGTATGGGATGCGAATTCGTTCAAATGAAGAATAAAAATCTCATCTTCATTCCTCTCTCTTTCTACGCCAAGAAATTCTATGGAGCAAGAAAGTCAGAACGTGAGCCGATAAGGGACAAAAGCGAAGCTTGACAGAGGAGAAAGGAGAAGGAGAGAAGAGAAAGAGGGAGGGGGACTGGCATCCGTATCTTAACGCTCATTCAACCAGATTTCATTCTCCACTTTCATGTCCGCTTTAAATTATATTTTTATTTATTTATTATTATTTATTATATTTCCAGATTTTCATATATAAATAAATATATTTATATATATATAATAAATAAATTATATATTTTATGTATTACAACCAATATAATTCTACTTAATAATAAATTAAAAAATAATATCTGTTATTCTAAAGTTTAAAATCAATTCAAAACTTTAAAATTCAATTTCTGATAATTTTGACCCATAATATAATTTGAAATCTTAAGATTTTTTTTTTTAAATTACATCATTAAAATTAAAATATATTCAATGTATTAATTAATTTTTATTTATTATCATATATTTTTAACTTTAAATAACGTAATTCAAGAGGGATATATTTTTATATACTACATGTTACCGAAAAAATTACGAATTATTTTTTTCTTATAAAAGGGAATATAATTATTTTTCAGTATAATATCATATATTTTTATTATACTAGTGTGCTATTCCTGGGAGAGTGGGGTGATTTTGTGTATATTATATCACATTATCATCATTATTAAACATGAATATATATATATATATATATATATTAAAAATGTTATTGATTTTTATTAAATTAAATAACAAATTCTGTTAGAAAAAAAAAGGTTCAATCCATTTTAAACAAATTCTACCACAATATCTACCTACAACAATAATTATTTATTGTAAAGCCCATTTCAATTTAACTCTAATAATATCCAGAAAAGACCAATCGTCTATATGATTGATTGATTAAAAATTTATTATATATACATACATATAAAAGAAAGAAAAAAATAAAAAAATGTGGAAAAAAAAGGGAAAATATACTTCTGATGCTTACGCTTTGGTCGCTTTCAGGCTGTTATCCAACCGGTGACTTGAAGATTCATTTAAGAGTGATGATGATTGAGGCGGCTCTTCCTTCATCGCACCCGCCTCTCCTCTTAACGGCCAACACACATCCTTATTTATATATGAACAGAAGAAGTAACCCTAAACGCTACGGGTATTAGAGAATTCGAATTTAATGCATGTTTTATTTTTTCAGATTCATTGAATGTTGCATGACATCTTCGATTCACGATCCATCAATTGATGTGACTCTCTTCGATTGACGACATATGTAATATTAGAAACGGCTGAACCGAAAAACCTTGAAACTAAAGAAAAATATTTAAAGACCGTGATAGTTGTGTAGAAATCAACCCTCAGCTCATTATTCACATCTTGAAAATTGGAATTTACAACCTCCAGCTCCTCATTCATTATATTATTATCTTTCCTTCAGAGTTTATATAATATACTTGGTGCTTACCCTGCACTACACGCAGGGCGACACGTTAAACTGTAAACTTAAAGTGTATGTATAATATTGTAAGTAACAAATGATATATATAATATAATAAGTATGAATAATATTTGTATAAAAAAATATTTTTTTAAATATTTGAGGTCAGTTAGTTTAATTTCATGGAACTATTATAACATTTTTCTCACTGCTATACTATAACATATTTCTCAGCATTGTCCAGTTTAGTTTGAATTTTGGAGTATCTGTTTTGGAGTGGCCATGAAACACATTTGGTTGATTTGATGAAGGTGTTACATTATATCTGATATCGTAACATGGCTCTGTCAGCTCCAAACTAAATTGCATGTGTTCTACGGTACTTAATCTGATGTGTTTTGAACGGGCTTGTTTTGAGAATAACGGGCTATATAATATAATTGGGCCATATTATTTTTCTTTTTGCAAAAATTGGGCCTGACAACTGGTATAATCAATGAAAAACCTTAGCAACTAAGAAATTGAAACCCAAGGTTGGTTGGACCAATTGGTAAAGCGAGTTGTGTTCCCCGTGGGCGACTTGAGGTCGAAACCCGCCGGAGACGCCGCCTTGGGGAGGACTTTAACCTCAACTATTTGAAGTGTGATCATTCAATGATGCATGACTCGGTTCACCTACTTAGGGGCTTGCATTAGCCCGAGCTCATACTAAAGCTGGTCACCTAGTATGCGTTATCATGTCTAGTAGTGCCCAGACTATGTCAAGCCGTCTTGCTCAACCTTTGACTGATCAAAACTCTAGATCGGCCGTTGCTCAGTTTGACTAGCTAGAGGGCACACCTTGTCTCGTATTCGTGCTAGACATAGTCTCCTATATTAGGTAATAAGGTTTAAAATGGGTCTTCTAACTAGGTGAATCAAGTAATGCGTCATTGAATAATCACACATATAATAAAAAAAATTATACTAAAAATGTAATATCTCATATATATATATATATATATATATATATATATGGTATGCTTACTTATGGATGCCATTCATTCCCTTAATTGTAAGTTTAAGCTTAATTAATGTCGCAAATATATGAATTAGTCTCACATTATCATCAGATCTTCAATGGGGTAAGTATATGGGTAAGACTGGGATAAGCCTGTATAAGTAAAAAAAAAAAAGTATTTAGTTAGTTAATTATATACTAACTCCTCAAATTTATCTGTACAGAGTTGTAATCCAAGTTGTGTGCAGTTACGTGACATATATATGTGCAGCAAGCAAATGTAATTCAAGTTAATAAATAAATACAGTCCTATATATATAGGTAGTATATATATTTGTAGCATACTACTCTCTCTTTCTCAGCATATGCACCACCAATAATGTAAAACAGTTCAAAATTCAAATAATAATGCTAAGCGTTTCATGTTGCTGTGTTCAAGGTTCGCGTGAGATGATTTTTTCTTAATAATGGATATGAACTATATAAAGAACACATAACTAGGATTTTTTTTGGCCAAACAACACTTACCTTAGATTTAAATATGTACTTTTTATCCACATTTCAGTATATCCTTTTTTTATTTTTGCTTTGATAGTATTGCCACGTATAATGAAAAATTGGATGAGAAGTTAAAAGAATAAGAGTAACCATTTATTAACATTCTAAAACTTACATAACCATTGGTCACCAAAATAAATAAAGAAGATAAGTAACCAACAAACATAAGTAACCAATTACTGAACCCCATATTTGAAAGTGAGGTAACCTTTCGAAGTGGCTTAACAAAAGAAGAACCTTTCGAGATTTGTTCCGAATGGAGACGGAGTGTATCTCATCTAAAGTAAATGATATGGGCCTGTACTTTAGATAAGTTGGGCCTTGGGGATGAAGAATTGAAGAGAGGTTATTAGGCCCAAAACATTATTTGCTGTCAACTACTAGAGTTTGAAGTTTGAACACTTCCCTAACAGTTTTATAATTTTTATCCTTAATAATCTTCAGCATTTTATTTAGTATATTTTAGTTCATTATATTTTTTTTATTTATGCCAGTGAGGATATCTTAACTTATCGAACAGAGTACACTTTCAAGTACACATTTTTTCAATAGAACAAACATTAGCAACTTAACTCATCACGTGTAAATGTCAATATTGTTCAAACATAACCAAATATATGCATCATGAGTGCAATGGTTTGATTGTCCCTCCCGTATATGTTATAATAAAAAATTCTACGTAAGTGCTAAAGAAATTTGGGAGTCAATATTCAATGAATGATTGAGTTAGCTAAATGACCAAACTGTTTCTGAAATCAAAAAGTTTTTGTTATGAGTTTCACTTTAAATTGCATTCACATTTTGTAGTGCATTACACCCACTATCATATATAGAATCTTTTAATTTAAAACTTGTATGATTTTTTTCTATTACTTATAGGGTGTCCTAGGAACATCCATCAAGAGTGCATCACATGTATACATTTGCTCTACACATAAAATAGCTCATATATGTACTGAATTATCTCGTAAATAGTTAAAATGTTGACATAAATATTTTTTTTATATATTAATTATAAAGGTTAATAGGTCTTTTGGTCCATGATGTTTGACTATTTTTGGGTTTTGGTCCAATATGTTTTTTTTTCCTAGTTTTGGTACCATATGTTTGCAGATTTTTTTCTAGTTTTGATCCGATCGTTACATTCCGTCCATATTTTTACATGTACAACTCACGTGATCCACCCTAAACTTTCTTGTTCAATTTAGTCCTTCTAATACTTTCCTAACCTTTTTTTTGTTCAATTTAGTCCCGAAGTTTAAAAAATTTAATTGGACCTATTGTCCAATTGGGGTCAATTTTGAAACTTCGGGACTAAATTGAACAAAAAAAGGTTAAGAAAGTATTAGAGGGACTAAATTTAAAGTTTAGAGTGGATCATGTGACTTGAACATGTCAAAAATGGACGGAATGTAACGATTAGACCAAAACTATTAAAAATCTGCAAACATATGGTACCAAAACTAAGTAAAAGAAAACATCATTGATCAAAATCCAAAAGTTGTCAAACATCATGGTCAAAAAAACCTATTAATTATAATAAGTTGAACGACATTTGAATATGGAGCATGAGAGAATGTGGCGTAGCTATATGATAGGCTAGGCTAGGCTAGGGGGTTAGGCCCTCATTTCCCCACACGACGCTCCTTATGCTTCTTTCTATGAAAAAGTAACCCCATTATGAATATGTAGACATAGTAACAAAAACAAATGGCAAACCTACTAAAGCCACCATTGTCAATCACGTGCACCGCATATAATAATAATAATAATTAATAAAAAGTGATAAAGATGGGAGATATTATTATTTGGAGGGAAGAAGATAGATAGAAGCACTGTAGTGTAGTAGTGTTTTGGGATCCCATTAATTAATTAATTAATTACAAAATACAATCACACACACGTCCAATTTTAAAGGCCCCTCGACACCTTTGTTTTCTTTGTTAGGCCAAAATTTTAGGCCATGAAAGAGGTCCCTTCCCTCTCCCATTTACAATAATAAGATCACGCGTGTGACCTTCACACACGTGTGACCAATAATATTCCACAAGATTAATTAAGCGCAAAATAAAATAAATATTTTCCTTAGTGGATGGATGGATGGTAGATTTGGAATCCCTCTTATGCACATGAAGCCTAACTTTGACAACCTCAAAACAAACCCTTCCTACTATTGCAAGCAATTGATTGAAATTAGTTTTGGCCCCGCTATTCTGATTAACCTTCGAATTAGTTAGGATATATATGCATCCACAATGAATGAAAGTTTATATTTTTTAATACATATATTCCTAGCGAAAAAACCATAAATCTTTTTTTATAATCTAATGCACAAACCCTAACTATGAAAAACTTTTGAAGATATATAATAATACACGTATTATAAATTAATTAAAAAAATTCATTAAATTTCATGACGAGCACAGAATATGATGTTGGAGCTTTAAATGAAAACATATTCATAATCATTACCTTAACTATTTGAATTAACCACCATTAAATGTGTAGTAAAATACTACAAAAGTCGCATATAACTATAATAAGTATAGAGGAGAGAGTAACCGTGGCCCTACCACCGCCCATTCTTTTATTTGAGACGAATAACAAAACAAAACGGGAGGAGACCCCACCATCTCCCGCGCCATTTACAATCCAATCCAATGCTATAATATAATATAATATAATGAATGCACCCTTTGAATTCAATCACCTCCCACTTATTTCAACACATCAGCTTTCACTTGCCCAAAAAAAACAAAGCAAAAAATATATCAGCTTTACGCTCTCTCTCCTTCTATATATATATATATATATATTCTCTCCCACACAATTAAAAAAAAAAAAACCCAATATTCCCTCCCTTGGGAATCTGCGATGCCATCACTCCAACAACGGCACTTCGCTCCAAAAGTTAAAATTAAAAAAATCACTCAAACTCTAGAGCTAGTAGCCCTTCTTCTTCTTCTCTCTCACACACTCATGTATATTATTCATATACATACATACATACAAATTATTATTTATAAGATGATTATATGATAATGAAATCTATCTAACTCTCACTCAAAGTCAAATTAAACCCCAAAACCCTCATTTTTTTAAAAAAATAGCGAGGTTTTCTTTTAGACAAAAGTAGGGAGTTGGACCACCCTTCTCCCCCCAATTGTTTGTTTTTTGTGGTGTTTCCTCCTCCTATTCGGAGCTAGCTTTCATTGTCATCATCTACCCACAAGTAGTTGTTACTTATTTTTCTTCTTTTGTTTGGTGATGGAGAAGATGATGACGTGGACGAGGACGATGAGAAAGATGATAAATCACTAGACCTCGTTCTCGCCTTAATGGTGACTCGCAACTGCGGCAAAACCCTAGGGGCTTTCCTCTCCCTACGGTCCAGCTTTTGCATCAACCTGTAGCACCCCATAATCTTCTCCTGCATGCATGTAACAAAGTTTATTAATACATATGTCACTCATGAACAATGATCATAGCCAATACACAATTAATAATATCCATCGAATCCGGATTAATTAATTAGTCGATAACTTACTTTGCTTAATCCATCACACCACGCTTCTGCATTTTCAGGATTAATAAGAGACAAGCTCGGGAATTCGCTAGCCGCACACAGCACAGCCGCAACAGCAATGCACGAAGGACGGTACTCCAGAAGTCTCGCTTCTGTATATATCGTGGTTTCGTTTTGTTAATCAATATGTATTTGATCATTTACTTTATAAACTCAATATTTATGATCGAATCTAATAAATGTACCTTGGATATTTGATAGAATCATATCTGCTGACTGTGAAATGAGATAGTCGACGCATGTTCCGGACGGGTCAATTTTGCATGCAAAGGAGTCGATGAAGCTAAAAGGCGTAATGGACCGCAATCTCCAATTGAGGACACCCAGGACTAATAATTCCATCCTCATTATGGTTCTAGGCTCAAATATGTACTTAGCACCTTCAACCTATATATATATATATATATATATATATATATATATCACCAAAACATAGTTTCATTATTTAAATTTACAAACTGCAAATGAATTTTATGATATGTATAAAGAATGAATGAATTAAATTTTGTGTTAGCTAGAGATGGAACCTGAAGATTCAAAAGAGAAGGAACCAGAGGTTCTTCCATCTTAGCAGCTAGAGACAAACAAGCAACGGAGAGGAGTTGCATTGGCCAACCATCACTCTGCTGAAATAGTCCAAATTTTACATCCTATTTAGCACCTCAACTACTTTTACTTTATAATAATTATAATAATATATGAATGATTAATATATATATAAAGTGGCATATATATTATATATAGTTAAAAAGGAAGATAAGATGGAGCCTTTGGTCCTCCAATCCAATGCAACCATAAAGATGAGCAGATAAATAAAGACAAATAAATTGTTTAATAAAGTAGAAATATTATAAAGTCGTCTGTCTGCATTAGTCAATTACAATTAGCATGCACTTAGAAATTATTATTAATCTTGGTCATTAATTATTTGCAAGAAAACACTACGTATGTATACGTGTCCAATCATTCTCCTTTAATTTCAATATATATAGTAGTTACATTCTTTTAATGGTAATAAAAATGGCATTACATTTAGACTACACTAGCTATTTCCTAATAAGACTTAAGATTCCCTTTATAAACTTTGTTACGACAAAAAAGTAAAGACAATATATAGGAAGTTAGATCAATCTATACAAACCATTCTTAATTACTTTAATGATATAGTTATTATTTATTGTAGTATAGAATAGAATAGAATAGAATATACCCTAGCTAGCGAAAGAATGGGGTGGGTTTTCTCATGGTTGAATAGTCAGTCCAATCACAAAGCTAGGGTCCAAATTTTCAAGAAACATTATTATGCAACTTAATGAGATTCAACTAATTATGCCACCAAAATCTTCTATTATTATTATTATTATTATTATTTAAAATATTTAGTTTGGAAAATGTTCACATCAATCATCATCTTAGCAAGACAACTTAACGGAATCAGTACCGGTAGGCTGCGCGAATAAAGGAAGCGATCCAAGTAGTTGACGGATAAGTAGGCCGTTAACGCCTGGAATCCATAGCGCGCATGAACCTGTAGTACAGTTAAAAACAAGATTCTAATTAAGTAAGATTAGGTTAAACTGCGCCGCTCCTAGCTAATCGCCCGGACCTCCAGATCTACGGCCACTCTGCGGCACTTTCGCAGTATCTATCGACTCTTTTTTTCGTTTGATTAACCGATGGTGAGTCGTACCTTGAGAATCCATGCAACCGATTCCTCTCTGGCTGAGGCGTCGAGGGATTGCGAACGGTACCGAGCCAAGTAGTCGAATCCAGGAACGAAGTCCTTCTCATCTTCGATTAGTTCAGCGATTGATTCCTCGATGAAAGCTGGAGATTCGAGGTCCGACGAGCATTCCGGCGAGTCACCGGAAAGGAAACCACTGGAGTCCTCTTGGCAGAGAAGATCGGTGAAGCAATCGGAATATGACACGGACATCATCGTCGTCCGTCCTCTTTGATTTGTTATTAGAGTTGCATATTATCCACCGACAAGATGATCGGGGAACTTCCCGGAGATGAGTATTATTATATGTGTCTGACAACTGAGAAGAGAAGAAAGAGAGAGAGAGAGACAGTGAAGTGATGAAGTGAGAGGCTTTGATTCAGAAATCAGTGGGGGTATTGGTGTTGCCTGTTGGCATGGGAGCTTCTTGAATCTATCTGTTTGTTTGGGTATAAATATGAGGTTGCTGTTGGTGGATTGGGATTTGTAATTTTTCTCTTATTTTCATATATATGTTTACCATGCACCCGCTATATGCTGATATTAAAATATATGTTTTTCACGAAATGTCGTGACCTATTATAGTTTATAGGGATTATATTGTGAAACAAACAGTCTTACAAATTAAAATGCTTATTTCATGTTTAAATGATAGGTTAGAAATGTCTGAAGTTTGGTCATTGTTAATCGGAGAGGTCTGAAGTTTCAAATATTGATTTGAGAGGTCTGAGTTTTCAACTTTGTGGATATAAGAGGTCTCCGTTAATTTTTTCCGTTATTAACCCTTAAATTATTCAGACTCGCACATAGTTACATGTAAACAGGGACGAAGTTAAGAATTCTATTTAGGGGTAATAATTAAGTTAGAAGCAAACAACTAGATGTAAAATTTTAAAGGAACAAATCGACAGTAGTTAAACAAATTAAGGTAAATATTATACATCACAAAAGGTTGAAATGGGCAATTGTCCAATATAGGTTGAAAATGTCCAATTGACCTAGCCGGACCTAGTTTAGGGCTAGGTCCGACCCTGGGTCAGGGTCCCCTGGGTCCGGTGACCCCGACCTAGGGTCGAACCAAGTCCATGGCTAGGTCAATTTGGGGGAAATGGTTTGATTTTGAAGTTTTAGGACTAAATTGAACAAAATAAAAGTTAGGGATGTATTAGATGGACTAAATTGTAACAAAATTGAAAGTTTTAGGCTGGTCACGTGCATGGCACATGCCATTTAGCGGCCGTTTTTGACGGAACCCTAACGGAGGTACCAAAACGGTAAGGTTTGGAAACATATGGTACCAATTCGGTACGAAAAAATACTAGTAATATGAACAATGTAATTTTTGCAAACTTGTGGTACCAAAATGACCTTTTAACCCTTAAAAGAATCAATTGATGATGGAGTGAGGGGGGGACTACATACGGAATTATACAGAGCCTTCGTTGATGATAGAGTGAGGGGGGGACTACATACATAATTATGTGATTGGAATTAATAGTATGCATTTAATTTAAAATTAATTATCATAAGATCTAGACGAGACGGCCACATATTATACGCACACATAGGAAAGAGTGGCTTCGAGGGAGGGCATGACTTAAATGAAGGAGGTACTTGGGGATTATTTTTCCGGTCTTGAGGAAACATGTAGTTGCTTTGCTTGAATCCTTCACATCCAACACTACTCTTTACCTAACCACAATACAATAACTCCACTGGCTGGCTGGCTTCCATTTGTTTGACCAAAATGCCCCTCACTTCTAGGGATGGGAACGGGTCACGGGTACCCGCCGACCCGCGGGTACCCGACCCGATCTTGACCCGATGACCCGCCGATCCGACCCGAGTTTTCATTTTACATATATATTTAATATATGTATATTATATAAAACTATACGGGTAATATAACACATAGTCAAAATAACAATTATTCTAATGAATGGGGTGATTTATATTTGGATTATGAGTTAATTTAATAATTTATGATTTAAATTTGGAGTTGAATTTGGATACAGTAACATAGAATTTAGAATTTAAGATTTAAAATGATAAATTATATCTCACACGAGTCGGCCCGCGGATCGACCCGACCCGATCCGAAAGTACATGGGACGGATCCGGGTCGACCATATTGACCAGCGGGGCGGGTCCGGGTCTGGCGATACCCGCCCCGACCCGCCCCATTGACATCCCTACTCACTCCGATCCATCCCATCAGTATTTAAGAGGGACTCTTTTTGGCAATTCAGTTAATTAGGTTCGACTTTTGAACCCCCATAGCAAGATATCAATAGTTTGCCTAGCGAAGGTGAAAATAACAACACAAGTACATAACACCTCAAATATATGTATATATAATGTATTTTAAGATAAAACAAAAGACCACATGTAGTGGTGGTCCGGTAGTTAAGAACACTTACTAATATGTGATTTAACTTAGAGGTCTTAGGTTTAAAACTCATCGATGAGTCACCTTACGGTGACCTGGTTAAAGTACCAAGGCTCGCTGGACCTACATACCGAATAGAGTATACATTGATTGTTTACTAAGTCTAATCGGAAAAAAACCATCATATCGTAAGCAAGAGAGCTCAATCATTATGTAGACGATGAATTTAGAGATTAAATTTTAATTTTTCAATCTTATATATAGGGAGGATAGCACGCAAGTTTAAACAATAGCAATTATTCGGAACGTTCACATGGTTTTTGTTGCACTGAAAAGAAACAGAGATGACTTCATAGCATTATATATACAGCTAAAGGAAAATTGCTCATGGGTAGGGACTTGCATAACCATCTGCACCCACAAATTAAATCGGTAGTCCCATCGTATCGTGGGGTTTCCACATGTTGCCTCTACATATAGCTATACTGTTCACTTTATTTCTTATTTGATAACTTAAACTACTGAAAAATATTGTTTCAACTATTGTCATCATTAAGTATGAACAGAAAAGATTCACGGGGCTTTATATTTATGCAATTGAACTATAAAACTTAGTTTATAATCATAATCAGCCTTAATATTCTAAGCTTTCTCAGTTTTATCTTATATAATAATAATAATAAATAAAAATACACGAAAACATGCAAAAAGAATATTAAAAATCCTAAACTAAAGGTTGAAGAGATGCATATAAGCATCTTTCTACTAATCATATACGTAGTAAGATATTCAGTTATCATTAAATCTAGTGATACTTTTGAGATTAGTGAAATGTTGCATAGTTTAGGAAAAAAAATGTTTTGCAACATAGGAAACCCACTAACATCAAACCAAAACTCACTTTTATATAGAAGAAAAGAAAAGAAGTGCATTTTGATTTATATATACTTGTTCTAGTTATATAATTGGTAGTGTTTGTCTCTTTCAAAATTAATTAGAGACCAGTGCTGCCTATTCTAGGGATGAGAATTAGGGATATGTTGGCGCTTATTCATTGATGAGCTGTCTAGTAATTTATTTTATCTTTTTTTTTTTTCAAGGAAAAGTAATAATTTGGCCTTCACTCACTCTAAGGATTAGTGGATAGCTATTTTGGGCATAAAGTAGGGCTGAGCAGGAAAACCCGAAAGCCCGAAAGCCCAAAAAATCCGTCCCGAGCCCGTCCCGAAAAACCCGGTCCCGAATAGACCCGAGCCCGAGCGGGCGGGACTTTTATTTTCAATTCGGGCTCGGGCTCGGGCTTTTGTGCCAAAATCCCGAAAAGCCCGAGCCCGTCCCGAATTTTTTTTAATACTATATAAATATATATAATTATATATATTCCCCACTAACTATAGTTAGTATCTAACCATCTTCCTCCATGTTTGAATTTTTTTTTTTTTTTTATTTTTTTCAGATTTTTTGTTAAAATTCGGGCTAGCCCGAGCCCGAGTCCCGAAGTCCCGGCTCGGGCGGGCCATTTTCCTTATTTTCGGGCTCGGGCTAAAAATTAGAGTCCCGAAAATTTCGGGCTCGGGCTCGGGCTCAGGTAAAAGCCCGCCCGTCCCGGCCCGAGCTCACCCCTAGCATAAAGCAACAATTTAGTGACTAGGTTTAGGTGAACTTGGATAATATTGTTAACGTGAATTTTGTTCGATTCACATTACAAATCGTTTCTGATTTAAGGAATGAATATCTTTCGGCCACCTACCTCTAATTTAAAGAAGTTTGGTTTTCGGAAACCAATCTATTTAGAATGTGGGCTTGATTATTGGGCCGACTTTCTGTTCTCGAGTAGAGGCCCAAAGTATCAAAATGGGCCCAACAACTAAACCCACCTTAAACCCAGCACCACCAGACCAGAGATGCATCTTCTTTCCCGTCCGTCGATGACGAATGTTTGGTCGTCTTCTTCTTCTTCTTCTTCATAGTGAAGTCTCTCCGCCTTCACTTTCTGTCTGAACTCAACAGAGCCCCCAGCCAGTAGGAATTAGAAATGACCTAAACCACTTTCAATATGAATTGCTAATCGCTTCCCTCGTTTGTAAGGATTCTTCTCCATGAACTGCTTATCCAATGCACCATCCCACGCGGCGGCGTTACTCAAAAGGGCGAGCCAAGTTATCTACAGGAGTTACGTGAGCGGCTCTTCCATATCCACACCCATCAGTTATGGAGCATCTCAAAATGCTACAATTTTTACTCGTGGGGTTAAGTTGTTGGCAACCGATCGCGTCCGCTGCTATTCGTCCAAAAGGAGCAGCAAAACATCATCCAAAGTGAAGAATCTCGCCTCCTCTTCCCAACCGGAGGAGCCTAACCAAGATAAGAATACATTCTTTGTTGTAAGGAAAGGAGACCTTGTGGGTGTTTATAGGAATTCCAGCGATTGCTTGGCTCAAGTTGGTTCCTCGGTAATGCTTTTTCGTCTACTTTTTATTTTTGTCATTAGTTTGATTGATTTCGTGAATTCATAATCGGTTGTAGGTAGAATGTAGCAATTTATCTTCTGTTGAATCTTAAGAGCACTTGTATTATTAATTCTGTTTGCAGTTCCGAGCAATTGACAAGTACATGCTCCAGTTTTTTAGTCTAACATATATTGAAAAAATTGCAATTTTATGGTATGCAAGATTCATTTCTAAAGAGTGCTGCTTGTTTTTTCTAATCAATAATTCTGTGTGTTCCTTGTGTGTTTCCACAGCTATGTGATCCTCCAGTTAGTGTGTACAAAGGGCATGCATTGCCGAAAGATACAGAAGATTATCTTGCTTCACTGGGGCTTAAAAATGCAATCTATACTATCAGAGTTGCTGATTTAAAAGATGATATGTTTGGGAACGTCACATCATTTTCTCTTCAAGTGAGATACCATGCGACCCCTTTATTCTTTGTGATCATCCTATTCATTATACATACTATTGCATATCCTCATCCTTGGATCTCATTTTCTTTCAGGAGCCAGCTTCTGTTGACAGTGAGGAAGTTTCTCCGGTGGTGGTAGTAAGTTCATAATCGAGACGTTTCTTTACAAATATACTAATCGCGTATTTGCATGGTTAACCACTCTAGTTAAAGTAGATGTGAGAGTTTTTCTTAAAGAGTTCTCCACTCTCTTATCTAGGATGAAGCCATTTCTAAGACTCCTACTGATTGGATAGAGAAGAAGGCTGAGTTAGGTGATGATGGTGAGAAGGACAAACCATCATCTGGAGACAGTGTAAGTCCGGCTAGTGGTTGCATTTTAGTTATCTGTTTTGACAAACGTACTGTCGTGTATTGTGTGGTCACTTGCTCAAGCATAGAAGTAAATCATTGTCTGAGTTGTTGAAATTAATGAACTTCTCAAAAAGGTTTACACTTGCAATAAGTGTAACACACAGACATTTTATTTTATTTTGTTTATATGTTCAGTCTTCCTCCTGCACTCTGTCATTTGACGGTGCATCAAAAGGCAATCCTGGAAAAGCCGGTGCAGGAGCTGTACTACGTTCGGTTGATGGAAATTTGGTAAGCAGCATTTAATCCTTGGGGTGGCATGGTCTTATCCAGAAAAGATTTATTGTATTGTATGTAACCATTAGTATTATTATTATTGACATCTTTCATTGTGCAGATCTGCAAATTGTATGAAGGTGCAGGCAGCGCAACTTGCAATGTGGCTGAATATCGAGGAATAATATTAGGGCTGAGGCATGCTTTGGAAATGGGTTATAGAAAGATTCAGGTTCAGGGGGACTCCAAGCTTATATGTATGCAGGTTAGGGTCTAGAGAAGACTGCCTCCATGTCTTTGTTTTCAGCTTTGTTTGTTGAATCTCTTAGAATTTTGGTAGAGTTGTTTGACTTGCTGATATTATTTGATTCTACAGGTTAAGGGTCTGTGGAAAGTGAAAAACGAGAATCTTGCGACCTTGCATGAGGTAGTCACAGAGTTGAAGCAGAAATTCCATTCTTTCGAGATCTGCAATGTTCCAAGGGTGAGTTGAGTTCATCATGTTGTTTAAAGTTTAAACCCTGTATTTTACATCTTAATTAATTAACATGTATAACATACCTAAATGGTAAACAATGGTTAGTATTTACAACGCGTCCAATTTAAGAAGCCCTTTTGTTCAATTTCAATATTTGGGTTCAAACAATTAACTGATTGCTGCATTGTATGTAACGTTGGAAAGGCACGGAACTCTGAAGCAGATGCTCTAGCAAACAAGGGCATCAATCTTGCAGGTGAGGTTTGCTGTGCTAGTCTATGTGTCCTCATCTCCTTGTTAACAAATTATTATTCAACTGAAAGGTATTTCTGTTTCTGGTGTGCAGATGGTGAGATTGAGGAGGAATGTGTCGATGCAATCCAAATACCTTGAGAGACAACACAGATGATGTTTGGAAAGGTATGGGACATAAAAAGTAGAATGTTTTCTTTCTTAAGATTAGAATGTTGGTTATATGCAGGAGATGGATGATGGTTAAAGCAGCAGCAGCAGTAGTAGATAGTTTTTTTTTTTTTTTTTTTTGTGAGACAGTTATGATATACATGAATTACTTTGATGTACGAGTACTATGTTGCGTTTATAGACTCATATCTTCATTCATTCTTGGAACACAAACGAAATACATTGTAATATATAAGTTTAAGGTAGCTTTTGGTTCTCATTAAGTATTAAGATTAGTTAACACATATACATCATATGTTTGGTTTGATTGTTGGATCATATTAATGTATTTACTAACACTTAATTATACAGCCGATTGATTATGAATTTAACATGCATTAATTTTGGAATAACTTAATTCACAATAAGTGTTTATTCAAACATTGTGTTTATTATACATGTAGTAATATATATTAGTACGTTTTTTTAGTTAATACATGCTTTAGCCAAGAAGCGCAACTAGCATTGCGTATTTTGTTTCAAGTAACAGAGCAGCTAGCTTTTGGTGTTGAGGAACACATTTGATTTTAGAAACTAACTGGTAAATAATACTCTCAAGAGTGACTTTCTAATCATGGGGATTGTGATGAAATAGCTACTGCCACTTAGTTGCAGCGACATTCTGCCATTTATTATTTCTTTGGCCTTGCTGTATTTTCTGCATGGCAAATTGAACAATGCTATATCACCACCCCAAATAATCTATACCTTATTATGAATACCAAATAATTTTTCAATTATCAGTATTATAAGACTTCACTTTTCCAAACCCAGAAAATGTAAGTCTCAAACCTGCAGTAACGACACTGTTAACGTACAACTAACTAACTACCATTTAATCCATCCAGACGGAAATTTCACCCCCTCCCTCATATAGAGAGATGCTGCTCTGCCCTAATGTTATGACTCCCCATTCCATTGATTCCAATCCTTGTCGACGTGGTCTTGGGCCCACTTGACAGCTATGCGGGCAGCTTGGGGTCCTCCAGGTAATCCTTTTTCGTTTATTGTATCCGCCATGTCTATGAATGGTATCACCAATAATGTCCCAGGTCCCCCATACTCAGAATGCAGGAAGGTACTCAATATCTGTGGAAGGTTATCCATTCAATCCAAGAACAACATATACATAATAAGCCAAGACACGCATAATACTAATAACTAACTTGCCCGTGGAATGAGAGATATATATATAGCACATAACATACTCTAACTTATCATGACTTAGTAAATGCTATCATCAGTTAATCTTACAGTTTATCAAGTTTATTCATTATGCAATTCACTCTTATGAGCAGTGCCAGTCCCCTCACGACCCACCTATACTATAGTATGTACATTATGGACAAACAATTGCTTAATTCATTTGGCATAATCAAGTTTTGTCAAAACATGTTCTAGACTTCTAGTGTATAACAATTGTGGTTCTTTTTAGAACAAAAGAAAAGGTATAGCAAAATTGTGGTTCTATATAGTCATCTTAGTTACCTATAATGCGTGTTTCTTCCGAGTTGAAGAGAACTTTCTTTAGCATCATCATCATATAATAAGGAAAGCAAGGCCAAAATGTTTATCACAATCCAAAAGCAATGAATTGACTAAAAGCAGGATTGCAGCAAGCACATAAAGAACATACTGACTAGTTATTACTACTAAAAAGAAAAAAAAGGTGATGGATTGGATTTGATTGGATGGGATGGGATGAGATTGATTCATTCTTAGAGTGACCAATCAAGTAAAGAGCACAAATTCAGGCCAAGCACCAGCAGAAATACATATCATTGCAGGACCTAAAACAGAAGCCTTATAGTGAGCTAACTCAATGTTGAAACATTGCTAAGTAAGGGATTATTGCTGAATTGAAGAATAGTAGTTGTATAGTGTAGGTGTACCCACATTAGTGCAGATTCCAACCACTTCGTCAATTGAATCTCCACAGTGTTCCTTTTTAGCGAGCCTTTTCAACATATGGCTCCTGAATTTTTCTATCTCCTGAAACACCAACTGACCATAAATAAAAAGTGGCTGCGGCGATCATTCTTTCAGTGAATCGGATGCAATTAATTGAACGGAATGGACTTACAGCGTCGGCGAACTCAGGAATTGGGTCAGGGAATTTGTATTCTGCAGCTCTGCAAATATGCGTCGCGGAGGACGAATGAAGCAGAAAGGGTTTGGACGGTACACATACTTCGCCGTATGATACTTTCCGGCGTCTCTTACTGAAAGTAATGGAGGAAAATTTTGAAGAAGATGAAGCAGATGCGGAATAGGAGTCGAAATTAAGGCAAGATAGAGCTCCGCTGAGGCTCAAGGCCATCCCTTCTGAAGTTCTACCTCGGTCTGGATTTGGGGTTTATGGCGATATGGATAAACCCAGATAGCTAATGTAAATGCACAAGCAGCGTTAGCCAATTACCTCCTATACTTTTGATGGTAGCTTAAGTGTACCTGTCTATTTTAATTTATTTTGGGTTAAATCCACAAAGTTTTTCGTCAATTTGCCTTTGAAATATAATCCAAAAGTAAAAATGCCCTCCAAAATTTCCCCGTTACAAAAATGCCCCAAGCCGCAGGTATTATTTCCGGATTTTTCTACCATATTCCAAGAGCAGTAGAGCATCATGTTTTTGGTTTTTTATTACTAAGGTGGACTTGGTTGTAACATATGTAAAAATTTAAAAGTATGAAAAAATATTAAAAAAATTTAACCACACCTAATATTTGCATCATACTTTTAATAATATCAATTTCCCTCTATGATCACATTTAGGGTAATAAAAAAATATACTAAAAACATGGTGCTCTTGGAGCATGATAGAAAAATCCATTATTTCCGGAACTTTAAAGTTTTAGAAATAATACCAACGAATCACTAAAAAGCTCGTGAAACAAATTTTAAAAATAATATTTTTGGAATTTTTCCTCCTCTCAAATGGCCTCTTCCCAAACGCGTCTTACTGTAAAAGAAAGTTTATTCTGTCAAAAGCGAGGCGCGTCTGAAAGGTGTAAATGTCAGATACAATATATAAGAGATTTACTCATTATCTACGCCTGTACCAGAATTTAATTATGAGATTCGTCTTCAAATCAAATTTCCGAAATTATCTATGTACCCGGAATTTAACATGTGTAGCTCCGTTCCGAAAACCATATGTATTATATTCGGAACATTAAAGTTTCAGAATTAATAACTGCGAATCGGGGCATTTTTATAACGGGAAATTTTTGTAATGCATTTTTATATTTGATTTATGTTTAGGGGCCAAATCGAGGAAAAATTCTTCTTTCGTTTTTTTTAAATTGATAGTTTATAATTTATGTAATTTTATAAAACTTTTTAAAAATTCAATTGAGTAGAGTGTACAGTTTCTTTTACCGAAATAGCTAAATACATAAAACTATGTATTATGATTAATCAGACCAAACTGTTCATTCAATATATAAAGGGTTTAGAATTTAGTGTTTTACCGGTTTAAGGTAAAATAATAAATACTAAAATTATATTGTGTTGGATGAACAATTTGATCAAATCGTACTATTTTAAGAACTTTATCATCTACAATTAACCTGGTCAAATCGTATTACACCGAACTCAATAGAGTTTATAAAAATAATCATAAAACTACCTAAGCGATAAACTCTTACTTAGAAAACTAGGTGGCATCAGTGTTTATATCAGTGGTGTCGCCCGATGCCACCATTAGGGAATAATGACGTGTGCTATTTCAAGAAAAAAAATACAAATTTTATTCACATTTTGATATTTAATTTTTTTAATGGTTATTTGAGTTATAAATATGGTTAACTTCGAACTTGTTGCAAATTTTTTGAGTTTATTTTTTTGCGATTACTTTGGCTGCTCAACTTATGTATTGCAGTTAGGGCTGAGCAGGAAAATCCGAAAGCCCGAAAAACCCGTCTCGAGCCCGTTCCGAAAAACCCGGTCCCGAATAGACCCGAGCCCGAGCGGGCGGGACTTTTATTTTCAATTCGGGCTCGGGCTCGGGCTTTTGTGCCAAAATCCCGAAAAGCCCGAGCCCGTCCCGAATTTTTTTTAATACTATATAAATATATATAATTATATATATTCCCCACTAACTATAGTTAGTATCTAACCATCTTCCTCCATGTTTGAATTTTTTTTTTTCCAGATTTATTGTTAAAATTCGGGCTAGCCCGAGCCCGAGCCCGAATCCCGAAGTCCCGGCTCGGGCGGGCCATTTTCCTCATTTTCGGGCTCGGTCTCGGGCTAAAAATTAGTGTCCCGAAAATTTCGGGCTCGGGCTTAGGTAAAAGCCCGCCCGTCCCGGCCCGAGCTCACCCCTAATTGCAGTAGTATCACATATAGTTAGAAAAAGTTAAAGGTTTCAACAGAAAGTTAAGTTAAACTCTAAAATAAATGTTTTCAATAAATGGTCTATAAAACACACCGTCAAAAAATACTACATAAATGACTAATTTTGATTAACATATTAAAGAAATAGATTAGTAAGCCATTTTCAATAAGTATGGTTTAGTGGTTTAACGTTTCATTATTTAATTAGAGATTTCAACTTTAAAATATGTCAGACGTTAAAGAATGAAAAAATATTTATGATCAGCACTTTTAATGGATATACGCCCAATTACGATACTAACAGAACGACTCGGTAATGGAACACCTCGCCCAAACAATAAAAGGTAACGAAATTAGATCGAGCCTTATTTTATTCACCGCAAAAAGTCCTAGTCCGGCTAAGGCCTGGACAGGACTTCACCGGCCAAGGCCCGGGTCGGGCTCCACATTTTTGTGGAGTCCGGCCAAGGCCCACACCAGACTCCATCATTGGCGCCATGGTACGGGTCGGTTCGTCCCTCTCTTGTAGGATAACGAACGGATGTTACGAGGATAGCCGACATACAAGGAGAACCAACGGTACAAAGCGAGCGAACGTTACTAATCGAATGAAGACAATCGACTAACAAAGATCGAGCCCCGAGAGTGTAACAACTTCATCCTTTACAACCTGACTTTGTATGAGCGGTGATTATTTTAAATGTAAATTATGTTACAAGTGTTATTCTCTTAATTATTCATAAACCCGTGGAATTGCGACAAGTCAAATAAATAAGAAATTAGGCTAAACCAGACTTTGCACTTGCACCCTCCTTTAATAATTAACTAATTAAATAAAAGCTCACAGGCAGAATATTAACTATGGAAAAACATGAGATGAAAATATATATTATTGATTTCACGTGCTTATGTGACAAGACAACCTAAGTAGGCAAAATGAATTAGATAATTGTTTCAGCAGAATAGAATACATACACAACAAATTAAGCTTACGTGAAGATTTGCAAAATTACATATGCCTAGAGTGTCCCCTACTAGATCTCTTTGATAAAGAGAAGTCACAAAACTAGTGGTTGTGCTTGTCAAGTAGGAAATTATTACATATTTAGAACAACACCAAGGATAGAAAAAAGAAATCCATGACGGTGGACCATCAATTATTCTGATACGACAGATTCTCTGATTCAACAAATTTGTTTCTTCTATCACGAACAACTTTATTTATTTTTCTTTCGACATTTTGTCCTACTATATATTATTACTAATTATTATTATTATTATCACTAGACAAAGACCAAAGCAACAACGTTCACGGATTTGTGAACCACACACTAAACCACCTACACCTTATCGCTTATATATATATTGTCAATTTATATAACAATTATTACTTATTATACATAATAACATATTTTTCACTATTTATTTATTTATTATGAAATTATGAGTCGTCTGATTGATCGAATGCCGAAGCGACAATCGGACTTCGGACGACATGCTTGCCTACGTCATCCCTCCAGGTGAGGTGGCACCAGATGGTTTGAGCACCGTGGTCCATCACAGCCGGCCCTTCAATCCTCAACACAAACATCAGTTTCTGGTTCTTCTCTCTGAACACTAATTTCTCCGGCACAACACTTACGTTAAACTCCTTCGACATGGGCGTAAGACTTGCAGTGTAAGTAACCGCTCCTTCTCCCACATTCGTCAATGTTCTTCTGAACTGTCGGACTCTCTCGGTTCTGTTACTATACGAAGTAAATGGCGAATTGAAGAAGGCGACGAAAGAAGGGTAGTTAAGGTCCAAAGATGGGTTGTTGCATAGTTTTTCGGTCCAAGACGAACGCGTGATTGCCTTGATTTCCTTAGTGGTGTAATTAAGTGCACATAGGAGATTCACGTAGTCGGTCGTCGAGGCATCGTAGATAAGACCCGGGTCTAACGCCTTGTTCGGGTCGATATGGCCCGACCCCATCGCGAAAGGAGTGGCCGGTTCTTTAATGTTTTCGAGATCGCCGATGGGGTTGTTTCGGTTATCGACCACGTACGAGGTTGTCATTATGGCGGATCGGATAGCAGCAGGACTCCAGTCTGGATGAGCCGCCTTCAGAAGTGCGGCTACTCCAGCCACGTGAGGACACGACATTGATGTCCCCGATATTAGGTTATAGTCGGAATATAGGCTCTTCGAGTTCACCCTTGCCACTGGGGAATTCCGGGCCCACGCCGCTAAGATTAGTACCCCCGGCGCTAATATATCGGGCTTTAGAACGGTTCGGCAGGTCGGGGATGGTCCCCTAGAGCTATAACTTGCTACTATCGGTCCGACCTTCCCGATAACGGTTTGGCGAAAACCTAGCTTGGCATTGGGCTTGGTCGAGTTGCTCCGAAAGTAGTCTTTTACGATTTTGCCCTTCTTAGGGTCGATATAGATGGCCGGGAATTGACTCGTCATGAATTGCTCGATGTCAGGGTTACTCGTGATGAAAATCCCAGCCGTGAAGTTCGCGGTTTGGATGTTCTGGTACTGATCCTCGAGCATCCCGTTGATGTCTTCGCATACAACGATGACGTTTGTTTCGAGCTTGACCAATTCGGTTAGATCGTCGCATTTGTCCTTAAATATAAGGCCCGTCTTAGGAACTTTAGGGTTGCCGGAAAAGAGGGATCGACCAGTGAGTCGGGCACCATTCCCTAGAGTGACGACCCCACCGAAGTCCCGGTCCATTTCTCCTGCCGCCACGGTTATGACCCATGGTGTCCCATTGTGTAGGGTCCCCAGAAACGGGCCCTCGTTACCTGCTGAGGTCGAGACGAAAATGCCCTTCTCGACGGCTGCGAAGGTCGCGATGGCTATCGGGTCATTAGACAACGAGTCCACGTCGAGACCTAAAGAGATGGAAATCACGTCCACGCCGTCCATTATCGCTTGATCAATGGCTGCCACGATATCCGACAAATACGACCCTTCGTCCCATAGGGCCTTGTACATGGCTACGTGGGCTCGAGGGGCCATGCCCTTAATCGTCCCAGAAGCGTACCCAAAATACGACGTGCCCTCCACGTGGGCCCCGGCAGCCGTCGATGACGTGTGGGTCCCGTGGCCCTCAGTGTCTCGCGCTGAGTTCACCGCAATGGTGAGGTTAGGGTTTTGTGCTATGAGACCCCGATTGAAATAACGCGCTCCGATCAGTTTCTTGTTGCACAAGGAAGCATTGAATTGGGTCCCGACCTCGCACTCTCCTTTCCACCTCGAAGGTACGTCCTTCATGCCGGCATCGCCGAAACTCTTGCTCTCGGGCCAGATACCGGTATCGATGAGCCCGATAATCATGTCCTCCCCATAAGCAGAAGCGGGCCATAGGCCCGAATAGGAATTCAGACCCAGAAACTTTGAAGAGTGGGTTGTGTCGGGCTTTACGGACTTGTCCCTAGTGGAAGAGACGTAGCCCGGTGAGTTCTTGATAACGTCAAGCTCAGTAGGGTTAAGGTGCGCGCTGAAGCCATGAATGGCATGTGTGTAGCTATAGAGGAGCTTTGAGGACGAAGAAGATGATGAAGAATAGGAGTGGACTTGAGACAAGCCGACTGCCGAATCAACGGTGGCCACGTACCAATGATGATGAGCGGCGTAGATGTTGGGCATCAACGATTGGTCCATGTGGATAATGTAATTATGGGAATCGGTCAACACTAACGTTACTTGTGAGATAATGGATAGTAGAAAGAATATATTCATGAAGAAGGGGCGGGGAGAAGGTAGAGAAGAAGGCATAGTAAAAGACTGAAAGAAGATGATTGTTTAGGTGATTGATGGTGAAGCTCGTCTCTTTATATAGACAAGTAAGTGTGTGAACAAGCTAAGCCAAAAGCTCATTTAGCTTTCGAGGAAATGAGACAACAATTACATTTTTGGCATTGGTTACGATGGTTGTCTCATTTCAACCGGTTTAAGTTATTAGAGTAAAAAAAAAGTTATTAGATTAAACTAATTGGTAAGTAAATTGTGCTTTCAATAGCAAATCTAACTTCGAATTCCGTTGAATTTGTTGTATATTTAAGGAGACTATCGCTTTTGGTTCAAAATTACATAAACAGTGTTGTACATTATTATTACATTAATATAATAATATATAATAAAAGAAAAAAGTTAAAAAGTTATCAGAGTACGTTAGCCTAAATGACGCCGCTTAAGTTTTAATATATATCGTTAAAGAATTGAAGTTGGCCGAGCTGTAACGTATAATAACTAATATATGTATGCAATATGAGCTCGTTCTATATATTTATTGTGTTAAAAAGCATACATAAGACATGGTAGGTAAATAGGAACAAAATATTACCTCATATTAATAATTAGTTATAATTATGTTTGTATAATATATTTATAAATATATAATAATAATAAATTTAAATACAAAGTATGAAAATTAAACCTCAATTTCCTTTAAAATAATAATTTAATATTTATTGAATATATATATATATATATATATATATATATATATATATATTACTAAGCTAGCATTTATCCATAGTCGGATCTACATGTTAGGTAAATAGAATAAAATATTAACCCGGATGAGAATAGAAGAGAAAAAATTGAGATCTGTCATGAAAAATTTTCATGTACAAGAGTCATTTATATAGGGTTATATATTCTTGGAGAGCAATAATAATATTCTTAGAGAACAAGAATAATCAATACAATGAAAGTTTAAATAGGGAAGATGGTATTTACAGATAATATTGAACATCCATAAAATATATTCATAACAACCCCATATTAATAATAAATTTTATAGGATTTTTAGTGCCACATGTCTGACTAAAGTTGGATTTTAGTGTCATATGTTTCATTTTGTAGACTTTTGGTGTCATGTGTTTCATTTTGTAGACTTTTTGTACACGCGTTAGTCAACTGTTAAGTTTGACCGTTAAGTGTCATGTACAAGTTACATGACTTCCCCCTAAGTTTTATTTTTGTTCAATTTAGTCATCCAATTTATATACCTAACTTTTTATTTTTATAATTTAGTCCCTAAAAAACCAAATTGGACCCTATGTTCCAATTGACCTAGTCATGGTGCGACCCTAGCCGTGGTCCGACCTATCCATAAATCACACCATGACTAGGTCAATTGGACCCAAGGTTCCAGTTGGTTCTTTTAAGGACTAAATTGCAAAAATAAAAATTTAGGTATATAAATTGGAGTAAAATGTATAAAAATGAAATGCTTGAGAAAGTTACGTGACTTACACATAGGCATTTAACGGTCAAACTTAACAGTTGACTAACAGATGCACCAAAAGTCCACAAAATGCAAACATATATCACCAAAAGTCTACAAAATGAAACATATGACATCAAACTCAACTTTAGTCAAACATGTGGCACCAAAATACCTTATAACTATTAGTTACTATGTATGTATAATAATAATAATAATAATGATAATAATAATAATAAATTTAAGTACAAAGTATGAGAGTTGAACCTCATTTTCCTTTAAAAATTAAAAATTTATTATTTATTGAATTTATATATATATTTTACTAAGTGAACTCCACTAAAAAAAATAGAAATATCCATTGGTATTTATTTATAAGTTATTTAGTTGAAATTGTATAAAATTTGGTTAGATCACGTTCAGGAATCAATTGGTTCATATTTGTCCCATTGACTAAAATATCTAGTTTAGAGGGACTTATATTGTCGAATATATATATATTATATTCTATTTTCAATTATTTTTTTAATAAATGTGTCTTGGGATATTATTATAATTATCTTATCCAATCATAGAATTGTAACTGGACTCCAAAAATTTCCTACACCCGCACCGCTAGAATATGTTAGATGATGAATGATTAAGATTGGGTTAGTAGTCGCTTTCCTAGCTCGGTTGTCCATGGCCTATTATGGGTAGATTACTAGAGTTCATCAATTTTCTTATACTTCAATTATAAATGAATAATGTTAGGTTGGTTCTTCATTCGGTACTTCGCCAAACATTTCTATTTTTATGTAAATATATGAAGCAAACGATGTTAATTCTTTTCAGGAAAAAAATTGATCACAACCCAAAATTTTGTTTTATTAACACCTTGAGAAAAATAAATGCGAAATCATTTTTTTTTCGACGGGTGTTTAGAGGGCCTAAATCACAAGGGTAGCACTCATTCGTATAGTCATATTATGTTTTTACACAAACCCTGATGAGGTTTAGATCAAAAAATCACTCAATGTCGTCATATCAGCATTGTAGTTCAGTCAGAGGATGACAAGTAATAAATTAATTATTTTTTAATTTTTTCCTCATATGTGTCAGTTTTAAATCTTCTCTATCAACCATTAAGTCTTCTCTATCTATTAATCTTGATGGTGAGGATTACCAAGCAGTGTTATCAGAACCGGACCGGGTGTTGAACCGGCTGAGGTGCCGGTTCCCGGTTCGTCCGTTCCGACCCGGTTTGAACCCGATCGAACCAGTTTGAGCTCAAAAGGACATATTATACCGCAGAAAATTCACAGTCTCCATTCCCTCACCATAACACAACCCTCCCCGCTCTGTAACAATATCCAAGGTCCGAAACCCTAAAACACTCTCATCCCCTCTTACCCCACCTAACCATCTTGTCAAAGCGGGATGAGTCGGGCATTTGGACAATTAGCTTCTCAATCCTAATATCACCATTGTATGTGTTAATCCGATGAGACTAAGGCAATATCACATCTTTCACAAGCGAGGCCTGGTCAGGCCTAAGGCGGCCAAAATCTGAGACCAGGAGAACTGCATTCTTAACCCGATCGGTACAGAGCATTCGGGTCCTGAGCAATTACCACTATTAGGAACACAAAGAGAAGGTTGGTGTGGAGGCACGAGTTTGCAGTGGAGTTGTGTAGTGAACGTGCGAAGCATGGATGAAGCACGTACCAAGTTTAAGTGAAGCACGGGTGAAGGTCAAGTAAAGCACGGGTGAAGCAAAGCATGTGTGAAACACAATTGATGCATGGTGCAAACACACCGAATGCACGGTGCAAGCACAATGGAGGCATGGTGCGAACATTAGTATAGTTTAGTGTGTGTTTAAAGTATTGTGTATGTAAGTTTAAGTGTGTTTATGGATAAGAACAATTTGGTGGCAGTCATCCCAGGTTTATAGGGGCAGTTACACTTGTTTTAAGTTAGTTTGAATCAGTTTGAGTTATATATAGCCGTTGTCTTGTTGTTTAAGTTAAGTAACTTGTACACAAAGTTAACTGATATGAATGAAGTTTTTCAGTTCGGATAAATCAATCTTCTCTTCTCCTTGATTGTTCTTCAATGTTAGTGAATTCTGATTAGCAAATCAGATCGAGATTCAACATTTGGTATCAGAGCAAAACCTGAATTTCATTAAAACCTTGCTGCGTAAGTTAAAGTCTCAATTCTGCAGAATGTGAGACAACGATGCTTTTGTGGGGTTGGCAATAGCCAATTTTAATGGAAATTATGACCAATGGAGTTTGATCATGAAGAACTTACTAAGTGCATAGCAGTACTGGTACGTTGTTGAAGAATGAGTTGCAGTGGCCAACATCACTGAAGAGCAAAAACAAGCCAGAGAACTTGTTGATCTTAATGCGAAGAACTTGTTGTTTCAAGCCCTTAATTGGTCAGTTTTAGAGAGAATCACCAACAAATATACAGCAAAGGAGATATGGGACTCCATGAAGGCCAAAGGAATTGGCTCAGACAGAATGAAGAGGGCTCAGTTACAAGCTCTACGAAGTGAGTTTGAATTGCTTCAAATGAAAGATACTGAAAAGGTAATGTCCTATTGTGCTAGGACCCTTGAAATAAGTAATAAAATGAAACTCTTTGGTGAAACCATATCTGAAACTTCAGTTGTTGAGAAAATCTTAAGGACTTTGAGTACCAAATACGATTATGTAGTGTGTGCTATTGAGGAGGCTAAGGATATTGATACTCTTTCTTTTGATGAGTTACAAAGTTCCCTTGTAGTGCACGAACTAAAGTTAAATAGGCATGTTTCAAATGAGGATCATAATTTGAAGACCACTGTTGGGGGATGAAATACCAATCACCAACAACACCACAGAGGGCAACACTCATTTAGAGGAAGAGGAAGAGGAAGACACTCCCAGTTTCAGATAGGAGGATATGCAAGAGGGTCCTATGGGAGAAATGATTCTCACCAGGGTGAAGGGTCCTCAAGTCAGAGAATGGAGAAGTATGAAGACAGGAATCATTCTTCATTTCCTCACAGAGGAAGAGGCCACTCAGATAGAGGAAGAGGCTTCAGTGATAGAGGAAGAGGAAGAAGTGGAAGAAGATTCAACAAGGAAAATGTTGAATGTTATAGGTGTCATCGATTTGGACACTATAAGACAGATTGCTATGCCAATTTACCAACTGAGAGGCAAGAGCACATGAATTTTGCAGAATTGGAGGACAAGGAGTCAAAGGAAGTCCTCTTGATGGCCAAGGAAAAAACCAGTGGTGAACTTACATCAGCATATGTATTGTTCATTGACACTGGTTGTAGCAATTATATGAGTGGTTGCAAGGATGTATTTGCTGATTTGGACGAGACTTACAAGTCAAGAGTTGCATTTGGTGATAATTCTTCAATTCAAGTACAAGGAAGAGGTAACTTTAAGATAAGATCACTGAATGGATTCATTGAAACCATTTCAGATGTTTTGTATGTGCCATAACTTACGACTAATTTGCTAAGTGTAGGTCAGTTACTTCAAAATAACTTTTCTGTGTGGTTTGATAAAGAGAAATATGAGATAATTGAAGAGAGTAAGGGATCCATTATAGAAATCCCTACGAGTTCTAATAGACTGTTTCCTCTAGAAGTTGCAAATTTGCAGGTTAGCTTGGCTAGCACTGAGAAAAGAGGGGAGGAATCATGGCTTTGGCACTACAGATTTGGTCACTTGAACTTCAAGGGGCTACTTACTTTGTCAAAGCTCAGAATGGTGAATGGATTACCTCCCATTGAAGTCAAACATGAATTATGTGAAGATTGTGCAATAGGCAAACATGACAGAGACTCTTTTCCAAATGGTCAAGCATGGAGGGCCAGAGATCAACTGCAGTTGGTCTATAGTGACATATGTGGCCATATTAGTCCTACTTCAAATGGTGGGAAAAGGTATTTCATCACTTTCATTGACGATTATACTCGAAAATGCTGGGTTACTGTGATTGCAGAAAAGTCTGAGGCATTCCAAAAGTTTAAGTATTTCAAGGTTGCTGTGGAGAATGAGACTGGGAAGAATATTAAGACTTTGAGGACAGATAATGGAGGAGAGTATTGCAGTACTGAGTTTGACAACTACTGCAAGACTCATGGAATCTCAAGGGAGAAGACAGCTCCATTCAAACCTCAGCAGAATGGAGTGGCTGAGAGAAAGAATATGACCATTGAAAATATGATTCGAAGCATGTTAACTGCAAGGAGAGTGCCAAAGAGATTTTGGCCTGAAGCTGTTCTTTGGAGTGTACATATCCTTAATAGGTGTCCTAACTTTGCAGTGAGAAATAAGACACCATATGAAGCATGGTGTGGAAGGAAACCTAATATTTCTCATTTTAAAGTGTTTGGTTGTGTTGCCTTTGCAAAGGTGCGGGATGTGAATAGAAGAAAGTTGGATCCAAAATCTGAGAAATGCATATTCTTGGGTTTAAGTCAAGATGCTTAAGCCTACAAGCTTTATAATCCAGCAACAAGGAAGATTATTACAAGCAGATATGTGAAATTTGATGAATTGAAGTCTTGGGAATGGAATGCTCAAAAGAAGAATAAGCAACCACTGCAGTTGCTTGAGGAAGGAACTGATGAAGAGGAAGACATGGTGAACCATCCACCTGAAGTACCACCTCAAGAGTTAATGAATCGAGCTGCTCCTGAATTGAATGAATATGATCAAGTGGATTATGAACCCTCTCCTTCTGCAGTAAGGACTGAGGATAGTGTACTTGAATCATCCAATGTCAGGGAGAAAATGGCAGAAAGAGGCCTAGTTACCTTGATGAGTATGAGGTTAGAACTATTCTCATTCACAAAAATACTTCATTTTATTCACATTATTGTCTATTTGCTGATTGTGACCCAGTCATTTACCTAGAACCTAGCAAAGATCAGAAGTGGATTAAGGCTATGGAAGTAGAAATGAATTCAATTGTGAAGAATCATACTTGGGATTAGTTGAGCTGCCTGAGGGTCATAAAACCATAGGTGTCAAGTGGGCTTATAAGACCAAACTAAAAGAGAATGGTGAGATTGATAAATATAAGGCTAGGTTAGTAGTCAAAGGGTATAAACAGGAGTTTGGTTAGTAGTCATATGTTAGAGACTTATTTCTTCAGTAAAGAGTTCATTAAGTGTCCTTATGAACACACCATGTTTATTAGAACTACTGGAACCAAATTTATTTGGTTTGTGTCTATGTTGATGACCTGGTTTACACAAGGAACTGCATTTCTCTATTTGAGGTGTTTAGATAGAAAATGATGTCTGAATTTGATATGACTGATATGGGGTTACTTCATTATTACCTTGGTTTAGAGATTACTCAAAATCCTTCTAATATATTTATCAATCAAAAGAAGTATATTCAGGAAGTGCTTCAACGGTTTGATATGGCTGATTGTAATGCAGTTTGATGTCGTGTAATGGTAGCAAAATGTAATAAACTTTAGAATGTGCACTTACAATGTTATTGTTCAATTTTAGATAGTCAAAGCTGATTTAAAAGAAGTTATACTTAGTTGTTACTCCATTGATGGTTTTCGCTATTATGTTATTTTTGTGGATCATTTCACCAAGTATGTATGGCTTTATCCACTAAAACTTAAGTCTGATGTTGCGACGATCTTTCCTCAGTTTACACGAGTTGTCAAGCGGTATTTTAGTCAACACATCAAGTGTCTTTATTCAGATGGAGGTGGAGAATTTATGGCATTAAAACCATTTCTTGGTGCACACGACATATCTCTACTTACACCACCGCATACTCCACAACACAATGGCGTTGCCGAACGTAGACATCGACACATTGTCGAGACCGGCCTCACACTACTCCATCATGCCAATGCGCCTTTATCACTTTGGTCACATGCCTTCCAAACCGCGACATATCTCATCAATAGGCTCCCAACTCTAATCTTGAAGAATGACTCATCGTATGCACAACTCTTCAACGAGGCTCCGAACTACAACAAGCTTCGTGTATTTGGTTGCCTATGTTATCCCTGATTGAAGCAGTATAATAGCCACAAGACCAATCCAAAGTCTCGTCCATGCGCATTCCTTTCAACAAAGTGCGTATCGATGTCTTGACATAAATACTAATAAGATTTTTATCTCACGACATGTTGTATTCTTTGAAGACGAGTTTCCGTTTGCTAAGAAAGTGATGACCAGTCTGGTGCAGTCGATCATTCATCACTGGGATCCAACTAGTGCCAATCTCATCATCACCATACCAACTAAGCAAGCCAGCGTACCTGCTCTCCATCTGCAGCCCGTTGCTACTCTACGGTACCAAACATTCCAGGTGCCAACAAATGCCCCATTCCATGACGCCCAGCAGCTGCCATCTCCTGTCCAAGTAACAACAGCATCTCCAGCTAGGGGTGAATCCGGACCGGTCGGACCGGTTTTTTGCTTGTTTCGGTCGGGTACCTAAATATTCGGTCCGGATTTTTTCCTTAAAAAAATCCGACCAAAAAACCGTTTGAAGAAAAATAAACCGCCCATTGGTAGTAAGGTTTTTTCGGTTCGGTTTGCGTTTAAACCGAAAATCCAAAGTTAGCAATTACCATTTCAAAATCTCGTCATTTTCATGTACTATAACAGATCGAAAAATTAAATAACTTCCATTAATATAATTAAATAAATTATAAAATAAAAGTAGACAAAATAATCTTCAAAAGTGCATCTTTTATACTTTATATTAACATAATTAATTGATTATATTAATTAATATTAATATATATTTAATTAGCATAACGGTCGGTTCGGTCCCACGGTCTGTCAAAAGTAAAAAAAAAAGATATAACACTAACCACCTAACAAAATAATATATTATTAAATAACATGTCTAGTGGCGAGAAAAATACATGTCATCGATTTTTAATAAAATTAAAGTTACGAGAGACATCATTAATGCAAGTTCATTAGAAAAACAAAGCACAAGAAAATATTAAGTTTGATTATGAATTAAAATATTTGATTAAACGGTAAATTTTAGATCCAGCAAAACTAATTGATATTAAAGGGTATAGTAATTCGTATGTACCATAGCTCCATTTCATAAGGCTTGGTTCACCACTTCACCGGATGCGTGGCGAGTTACCGAAGATACTAGGCCATAAGAAAAATACAGTCAGTCATCTTAGCCCAAAGAGAATGGCCTATAGAAAAAGTCTAAAATATATTTAATACAGTGGGCTTAAAAGTTTTGAACTTCTTATTAGGCTATTAAGGTTTGTAATCGGCACCAATAAAATTATACAAATGTTCTTCTTAACTTAAGTTAATTAATTAGTATAATCAATTTTTTTGCCCGATTAATTAGTATAATCAATTAACTTGTGATTTTGTCGTAATTTCTCGTTTCTCAATATTTTGAGGAAAAATACCTCAAATTATCACCGCGAAGATTCGAATCTACGACCTAAAGTATAAAAGTTATTATGCATTAAACATTTAAACGATTTTTCCTAATACTTATACTAGACAACAGTCTGCGCTATATGTACATTAAAGACATAATCAGGTGATTGACTCCGAGAATAATACTAGAGTTAGTATTATTACAAAAAGCGTAAAATAATAGTACATATGAAAACAAATTCGCAAGATGGATGGTTAATTAAGTTACCCAAGATACTGAGTCATAAGAAAATAAGAGTGGCTCAACTTAGCCCAAATAGAATGGCCTATAGAAAGTCTAAAATAGATTTAGTAAAGTGGGCTTAAAAGTTTTAAACTTCTTATTAATTAATTAAGCCATGAAAAGTTTTAAATTTCCAAATCATATATATGTAATCGGCACCAATAAACTTACACAAATACTCTTCTTGAACTAATTAGGGTAATAAATTAACTTGGGATTTTATAGATATATCTCATTTCTCAATTTTAGAAAAAAAAATCAATTTCAAATTATTATTGTGAATACTCGAATCTACGACCTAGAGCATAAAAGTCACTATACATAAACCAATTAAATGAATTTCCATAATGCTTAACTAGATATTGATGCCGCACGCACATTAAAGCTAAATATGACATCAATATCAATATAATGATGTTGTAAATGAAAATTTAAATATATATATATATATAAGAAAAAATAAATAAAATTAGTATTAATAATTAGATAAGTTGAACTTTCAAATAAATGATTTATAAAATTAGATAAGTTTGACATGGACCCATTACAAAGAATTAATTTAACACTAGAAAAAGAAAACAAATTGAAAAACTTACTTGTAAACAACACATTAGTATTAGCCAAATGATGATATTATAGATATATCATACTTCCAGTTCCAGTCAGATCTTTTTTGTTGAGACAAATCACACGCAGCCTACGGCCATCACATTTCTTCAGTTTTGATTTTCTCCGATGTCTGGTCAAAATAGGAACAAGAGTATGAAAATATAATAAGACTCCAAAAACACTTGTATTCCCACGTAACGTACGGAGTGTTAATTTTAAACCACAAGCAGCGCACCAAATTTGAAATCCGGTTCCGTTTAGGTGGAACAAACCGGGCTGCTCTCCTCATATTCACTCACTTATCGTAGAGTTGGCCATCAAGCCGGCCTAGCCCTTCTTAGAGCCGCACAATACAGAGGTGGTCTGTTTTTTTTTTCCCCCATAAACGAGGTGCTATGTTTCAATAAAACAAAACAAAATTATGTGTGGCTCATTATTAGTTGCGGAATCAACGAATTCTTGTTTTATGAACAACTTGTTTTATGGTAGGTCCTTTGATTTATGAACAACTTGTTTTATGTGAAAGTATAGCTGCGAAGACCGTCTAAATGACAGATTCAGATCTCCTGTCCCACCATTCGTGCCTCACCGTTAAGATCTTGACACATGTCCTTAGATTTAATATTTTTCTTATAGGGTTCACCAATTTCAATAGGGTTTTAGAAAAAAAATCATAAAATTAATTACACTCAGACGCGTGTTAAGTTCTTAACAGAGACACGATATGAGACATGAAGAGTGGGGCAGGAGATATGTATCCCTAAATGACATATGGAATAATATATTTGAATTTATTTAACCACTAAAATAAATTAATCAATATTATATAATAATATGTATATTTTTTCTAATATATAATTAAATTTAAAACTGAATTTCTCTGTAGAACGCAAGCTAAATAATATTTAGCATACATTAGAATCACGCACAAAGGATTATTTAGTTTTATCAGAAGTTTAGACAAAATATCCCATTGTTTTTTTTTTTTTTTGTGCCGCTAAAAATATTCCATCGTTGAATTAGCGAGATCCATGCAATACACCAACTTGTCCTTACTCGAGAATTAGTTTTTTAGATATGTGGCCAACTCCAAACTTAAACTAATTTTTGAGGAAACTAACACGATTAAAGTAATGAATTTGAATATTATTATTTATTCTTAGATAGATAAGCGCATTATTATCATCTTTAAAGAAAAAGTCAGAATTAGCTCAAAAGAAAATGACGAAGTATGATATTCGTATATAAAAAAGTTTAGGATGACGTGTACGTTGGGTACCTTCTTCTGTTCCATATTCTTTAATATAGTTCTAATAAGTTATGTGATGATGTGATACTATAAAAAAAAAAAAAAATCACATTTCAATGGTTCAATAAATTTTACGAATTTAATTTTTTTTTTTGTTTCTCAGTATTATTTCATTAATATTTTTTTAAGTTAAATAGTTATATGATTGAGGCATAATATGCCAGATGAAGCGATATTATCTCACATCTATATAAATAAATAATTTAATTTAATAATATTTATTTAATAAAAATAATTAAAAAATAAGAGTTTAATTTTGTGGATAAATAAATACTTTTAAAAATTAAATTATTATAAAAAATTTCACCATTTTTTTTTAAATTTTAGTAAATTAAATTTAATAAATTCTTAAGAATAAGAACAATTTGTAAGTATTGTTTTATAGCTAGAGGGAAGAAATAAAAAATTCATAAAATACTTTATAAATCTTATAAACAAAAGATTTGTAAAAAGAAAATAAAAACGAAAACAAAAAGGCATAGAAGCAAGGGTCCAACACATACTAGCTGGTCTGATATAACAATTTGAAAAATCCTAACAATAAAAAAACGTAAGAAAAAACTAATAAAGTTTAAGGTATAATATAATAGGAAAAAAAACTTAAGAAAATCATTACTTGGTTCAGAAAATGTATTTGGGCAAAAAAATATTAATGTAGGTTTTAGATAATATAATCAAATAAATAATTTAGTTTAGCCATAAAATTACATTATAGTCAATTAAGGAAAATAATTATTATAGCAAAATTGGATTCCCATCAATATAATATGTAATCTAATATTACCACCAATTTTGAATGTAATCTTTGACTACTTTAATTGAAGAAATGTGACCCAGCTGAATTAGCCATGTAATCTAAATTTTTTAATTATGGCTATATATATATGTTTATATTTACATTAACATTAGAACACTGGAGGTAAATGTGAAGATAATTTTGGATTACCATTCAGATTATCGCAATATTGGAGGTAATGTATATATATTGTGATGTTTGCTACACGTCGGAACTTAGAGATACTATATTTTTGTAGATAAAAGTAATTGAATATTTTCTAAAATATAATTGAAAAATATCAGTTAATTACTTGTATAAACGATTACTTATTAATCCGCATGTTGTGCAGAATTTTAGGTAGATGCAAACTTATGTTATAATGTCACGTTTTGTATTTAGTATGGAGAATTTATTATTGAATTAATGAAAAAAATACATATATCTTACTATTCATAAATTTATCACAATAGCGTAAATAATCTAAAAATACATAATCTTATATGTGAATTTGTTATGGTAGTACCAATGTTGGTTGGACCAACTGGTAAAGCAAGTTGCCTTTACAGGAGCGGTCCGGGGTCGAATCCCACTGTAGACGTCACCTTGGGAAGGGTTTTAACATTAACGCTCCCAGCCCGAAATTGCGAAAGATTGTATGTAACCAAAAAAAAATTGTTATGGTAGTGTAGTGTAACATGGAGTAATTCATTCCAAAATATATCATCAAATAAATTTCCTGATGCCATGAGAACCCTATCCAATTGCCGTTATCCTTTGTGCCATTAATTAGGACTTTAATTAAGTGTTTATTTGAATAGATATAATAAATAAACAAAGTGGCCAAAAAAAATAAACAATTTAATATTATTATTTTCCTTATTATTATGAGTGCTAATGTAGTAGTCACTGTTCTCCAGTCAACATAATATATATTATAAAATATATTTATTTATATATAAATATTGGCCGAAAATTGAATAAATGGTGGAATATTATTCTATAAATACTTATGGGAAGCAAACAACACAGGCAGACGGAGATTATAAAGCCATATATATATTATTGGAGTTAGCCTTCATCTATCTATCTCATCTCTTCTCTCTCCTCAAATAATAATATATATCTGTGCAGGCTGCTGCTATGTCTATGGCCATGGCTATGTCGGTTTCTACTGCAAATCACCTCTTTCCCCAGCTCAAGAATGCCTCAGCAGATCGTAGCACTAGAATCACCAGCAGCAGGTGGAGAGTGAAAGCGAGGTCGGATGAAGAAGATGGGAAACAAGTGATGGTGTGGAAAGAGAAAGATGAGTGGAAGATTGATTATTCTTCGGGTGCAAAACCCCCCACTCCTTTACTGGATACCGTCAATTATCCCATTCATATGAAGAATCTATCCACCAATGTACGTATATATATATATATATATAAATTTACAGAAGGAGCGCGGTTGAGGTTAATTTAGGAAAACGTGTTTAATTATGTATGTATATGTATGTAGGATCTGGAGCAATTGGCGGCGGAGTTGAGGGCGGACATAGTTTACCAAGTGTCGGAAACTGGAGGACATCTGAGCTCCAGTCTGGGTGTGGTGGAACTCTCCGTCTCTCTTCACCATGTTTTTAACGCACCTCACGACAAGATCATTTGGGACGTTGGCCATCAGGTATTACTCTCTTTACCATTCGACATACATACATATTATTACTAGGGGTGAGCTCGGGCCGGGACGGGCGGGCTTTTACCTGAGCCCGAGCCCGAAATTTCCGGGACACTAATTTTTAGTCCGAGCCCGAAAATGAGGAAAATGGCCCGCCCGAGCCGGGACTTCGGGACTCGGGCTCGGGCTCGGGTTAGCCCGAATTTTAACAAAAAATCTGAAAAAAAAAATTCAAATATGGAGGAAGATGGTTAGATACTAATTATAGTTAGTGGGGAATATATATAGTTATATATATTTATATAGTATTAAAAAAAATTCGGGACGGGCTCGGGCTTTTCGGGATTTTGGCACAAAAGCCCGAGCCCGAATTGAAAATAAAAGTCCCGCCCGCTCGGGCTCGGGTCTATTCGGGACCGGGTTTTTCGGGACGGGCTCAGGACGGATTTTTCGGGCTTTCGGGTTTTCCTGCTCAACCCTAATTATTACCATTTATTTATTTTTATTTAGTCCTAAAAAATAAAAGGTAATTATCATTTACGGATATTGTGAAACGGTCGGTCTTTTTTATTTTTGGCACTCTAATAATTAAGAGGTTGGTGATATTTTTTTTTGGTAGAGGAGATAGCATATTTGTAGTCAAAATAAAACTATGGCAATGTCAATTATGTACATATGAAAAATATTTTTTGTATTGAAGTAAAATATTGAAATGTGAAGAATTAAATATAATAAAATAATAGTTTTTTGTAAGCAAAATAATAGATGTAAAATATGGTTTTCTTTTTTGGTAATAGGAGTTGTATATTTAATTTAATAATTAGGGATTAATTAATGAATAAATTAGTATAGATGGTGTATGGTATTTTGTTTGGTAATGGAAATTTGGATGGCAGGCATACGCCCATAAGATTCTAACGGGGAGAAGGTCGAAGATGCCAACCATTAGGAAAACGTCGGGTCTTGCAGGATTCCCCAAAAGGGATGAGAGCATTTACGATGCTTTCGGTGCGGGCCATAGCTCTACCAGCATCTCTGCCGGTCTTGGTACGCACCTCATATATATATATAAATTCTAAATAAATATTATTAATTAAAATATAAATTACAACGTATCACTGATACATAATATAACGTGTGTATACATAGTATTAGAGCACGTTTTAATAATAATGAATAATAATGAAGGGAGTTTGATGTAGGAATGGCGGTGGGTAGAGATCTACTAGGGAAGAAGAACCATGTGATATCAGTGATCGGAGATGGAGCGATGACGGCGGGGCAAGCGTACGAAGCATTGAACAACGCAGGGTTTCTGGACTCAAACCTTATCGTTATCCTGAATGACAACAAGCAAGTCTCACTCCCCACCGCCACCCTCGACGGCCCTGCTATCCCCGTCGGCGCTCTAAGCACCGCCCTCTCTAAACTCCAAGCCAGCACTAACTTCCGAAAGCTCCGTGAAGCTGCCAAAGTACACCCCCCCACTTAATTAATTATATTGCAAAATGACGACAAATTATATATTATTATTTTCTAATTAATTAATAACCACATGACATGACATGACAAACATTTGATTAGTTTTCCCATAAATAAATAAATAAATAAATAATGGGTGTTGCTACAAACTGTGAAATTTCTATAGAAAGTGATATAGGGTCTCACCAAACACCAATACATTTGTTCATTTACTTTCTCTTTCTTACTTTCTATTGAAATTTCACAAGAAAATTTCACATTTTAAAAATTTACTCATAAATAATGGATGAACAGAGCATCACGAAGCAAATAGGAGGGCAGACGCACGAGGTAGCAGCAAAAGTGGATGAGTATGCACGGGGAATGATAAGTGCATCGGGTTCAACGCTGTTTGAGGAGCTGGGTATGTATTACATTGGCCCCGTGGACGGACACAATATCGATGACCTGGTTTCCATTTTCGAGAAGGTGAAAGAAATGCCTGCCCCAGGTCCAGTTCTCATCCACATCATCACCGAGAAGGGCAAGGGATATCCCCCTGCTGAGGCTGCTACTGATAAAATGCATGGTATGTACTACGTATAATATATGAGAAATTCTTGTATACATCGGCTTCACCACGTGGCGCTGACGTGTTGCCCCTTCAATCAATCAAATCGTGACATGTGGCAAGTGAGAGAGTGAACAAAAACATATGTCACAATTTAATTGATTGAAGGGGCAACACGTCAACACCATGTGGTGAAGCCGATGTATACAAGAATTTCTCATAATATATACACTAACTTAACTTCTGTAATATAAATAATAATAAATTAAATATATCCTTCCATCAGTGGCTTGCCTAATACATTAGAAATAAGAATTTTGGAATTCTTAAGAACAATTTTAGCTGCAAATAAGGTTTGAAAATATATTCAATTAATTTTTTAGATTTAAAAAGTATCTAAGAATTTTGAATGGACGAATTTATCGTTTTGCAACCATTAACATTAAAAAAATGTCCCACCAACCGATTATTTTGGTAAATATATATATATATATATATATATATATATATATATATATATATATATATTGTACTCGTTTCAATTTTTGACTTGACCACGCTGTATAAATGAGGTACGTGACGTTGTGCATGGTCCTGAACAGGAGTCGTCAAGTTTGACCCGACAACGGGGAAGCAATTCAAGACGAAATCCTCGACACTATCATATACCCAGTACTTTGCTGAATCGCTCATCAAAGAGGCGGAGATCGACGATAAGATAGTAGCGATCCACGCCGCTATGGGCGGCGGGACGGGCCTTAACTTCTTCCAAAAGAAGTTCCCGGAGCGGTGCTTCGATGTCGGGATCGCAGAGCAGCATGCTGTGACGTTTGCAGCAGGGTTAGCTACCGAAGGTCTCAAGCCTTTCTGCGCCATTTACTCTTCTTTTCTTCAACGTGGATACGATCAGGTGAGGTCACCATTTACTTACTACACATTCATTTCAACTAACTGTAACGTTAAAGAGTCTGAACTATCACCCATGTTAACGGGAGAAGTCTGAAATTTAAAAAGTTAATAACGGAGGTCTGAAATTTCAATTTTGTTGATTTGAGGTTTTCCGTCTATTTTTAGGGTTAAATTTAACATAATTGTGTGAAATGACATTTTTGCCCTTTTAATATTTTGTTTTATTTAATATCTTATTTAAAAAAATGTGAAATGACAATTTTACCCATAAAGTCAAATTAAAACCACCCATGGTGGCTTCAAGGGCATTTTGGTCTTTTCACTTCATGCATGTGAGGGGCACACTTGATAGAAGGGCATTTTTAGAAATTTATTTTATTTCCGGTCACATGCCAAGCATGTGACCAACTTCCGTTAGTTTTAACGGAGACCGCTGTTATCAACAAAACTGAAATTTCAGACCTCCGTTATTAACTTTTTAAATTTCAGACATCTCCCGTTAACATGGGTCATAGTTCAGACCTTTCATAGGTTCTTAACCCTAATTACTAACTGTTCGACGATATGCAATTGAAGGTGGTTCATGATGTGGACCTACAAAAGCTCCCGGTGCGGTTCGCAATGGACCGAGCAGGTCTTGTAGGTGCCGACGGGCCGACGCATTGTGGTGCATTCGACGTCACATACATGGCATGCTTGCCCAACATGATAGTCATGGCCCCATCTGATGAAGCTGAGCTCATGCACATAGTTGCCACGGCAGCAGCCATTGACGACCGCCCGAGTTGCTTCAGGTTTCCTCGAGGCAACGGTGTCGGCGCGGTTCTACCTCGGAACAATAAAGGAACCCCGATCGAGGTAATTAAAAAAAAACAAAAAATTATAATTTTTTTTACGCTATAATATAATAATTAATTAACGTGGTAATATTGTGGATCAATGAATGTAGATTGGAAAGGGTAGGATATTGGTGGAAGGGGAGAGAGTGGCTCTACTTGGATACGGGTCAATAGTGCAGCAGTGCCTGGAAGCATCAAAGATGCTTAAATCAAGTGGGGTTGAGGTGACGGTGGCGGATGCGAGATTCTGCAAGCCGTTAGACACTGAGCTGATCCGACAATTGGCGAATCACCACGAGATTCTCATCACTATAGAAGAAGGTTCTATCGGGGGTTTCGGTTCCCATGTTGCCCACTTCCTTAGCTTATCTGGCCTTCTTGATGGAAATCTCAAGGTAATTACTCACTAATTACCAACAAAAACCTAATAATTGATTAGTGTTGGGAAAAAAAAAAAAAAAAAAACCGGTCTGGTCTAGAACCGCACCATTTGGAATCGGTTTCAAACTGATCAAGTCTACAAATGGTGAATCGGTAAAAAAAAACCCGTTAGTATACTTATGTGGAACTGGCTATGTTTTGGACCAAAACTGGTTTGGTTTTTTTAATAGTGTAGATATTCATACAAATACTCTCCGAGCCGGTTCTGCACCAAACCAGAACTGTTTTTAACAAAATAGTTCCGAACCAGATTCAAACATACAAATTTTTCTATTCTAAATCAGAAAAAAAAAAAAAAAACTCAATTCTTTTTAGATAGGAACTGTTTAAAATAGATCCGGTCCGGGGCAGACCGAATCGGTTCCATGCCATTCATATAATTAACTGATATGATCCTTCATTGATAATATCTATCTAATATAATGTTGTTATATATACAGTGGAGACCGATGGTACTGCCGGATAGGTACATCGACCACGGAGCGCCGGTTGATCAGTTGGAGGAGGCCGGTTTATCGTCGAGGCACATTTCGGCCACCGTGTTGTCGCTTTTGGGGAGGCAAATGGATGCATTTCAGTTCAAGGGATAATTTAAAGGAAGCACAACAAAAATGCATTCGGCTAAACGTTTGCTTGATGATATGATTTACAACAAATTTAATATAATAATAATTATAATTACTATATAAATATGGGTAAAGGCTGAAAGAATTAGCGTGCCAACTTATTGTGATTTGTGGTCGGTGTTAATGTAAGTAGAGTCGAATTTATAGTTAGGAGTTATAAAACTGATGTAATCCTAATTGTATTCTGCATAAATAAAAATACCGGGACTTAAGCTTGGGCATACTATTTATTAGTCCTTGATCGGCATCACGATATGAATTTGCGTAATTACTGTTTATGTGACCGTTAGCTTCAACGAGTACAATTTCATAAGTATATGAAATATTGCAGATGGAACTACTTTTTTTTTTTTGGCCGATGCACTACTTTTCTCTAATTACTAGGTGCATTTTCCGCGCATTGCACGGATGACTTAACGTATAATTAACGATATTAAACTTTAATTAAGATAACGTTAAATTTAAATTTACCCTATTGAAGACGATGTTAAATATTTCTATTAAGATTCCATTTTTAGTGATATCTAATCTAATTAATTAATAACACAAATATTATAACGCTATATATGGAATTTATCTCGTTTTTTCTATGTTAATAATATTTTATTGAAAAAAATAAAGTAATCAATTGCTATTTCTAAGCTCCTGCATTTAAAACATATTTCAATGTCTTCAAAATTTAAAATTTCAAATCGTCAGCTCCACATTCACTCTGTTATAATTTTTCCTTCGGAATTCATAATATAATATATAGATTATTAGGAATATGTATTGAATTGTATTTGTTTTATTTTTACTAAAATCACAATTACTTTTATTTAAGTTATTTTTGTACTATACCAATTTGTATTTTAAACTGGCTGTCGTACATCACCTCATCTTAAAATTTTCAGTAAAATTTGGATGGAAAAGCATATATATATATATGACTTCCACGTGACCAGTTAGATTAACTTAACTACTTTTTAAATGAAGATTTTAATAGGTTAATCGAGTTGAGTTTTGTTCACATAGAGCAATCATCATATATTGAAGTTCCATATCGATGGTTTACAAATAAAATATAAATAAATAAATAAATGCACTAGGTTCTTTAGTTATTAATTGGTTTAAGATGTACTTACATATAGATGATTACTAAACCAATTAGGTTTTGACGCGAAATCCTGAATTTAACAAGTATAACTGCCGATTAAGGGAATATACTACTAATCCTATAACCGCAGCATAAACACAAATCACGACAAAACTTATCTTATTGAAATATTTTGGTCGCATTAATTTTAAATAAAAAGAAAAATGCTTATGTCGGGAAGGAATATCCTATCCTGCTGGAGAAACAAAGGTAGATCATAAGAGGACAAAACTTCTCATCTGACGTAGCTTATTTATTATTAGTCATCGGGATGTTTTAGATTGTTTTTTTTTCCGGGTGTTTATCAATTTTTAGAATATAATATGGTCTCTATTATTTCTAAAACTTTTTGAATTCATTTTTATTGTTTTTAATACGCAAAACCTGGAATAAAATATTTGATTTTCTGATTTAGAAAATGAAAAAAGAATTCAAAATCAATAATAATCTATGTGAAAAAAATGAACTATACATTTTATAAATTAAGCAAGAGCGAATAGGATCACCACAAAAGAAGTTGCATGATATCAAATTATGGATTGATAGATCATCTGTTAATGAGGATAATCAGAGGTGTAGTCTTAAAAGTGGGGTGGCGATCATAGATGACGTGTTGCTCACGACTTAAAATCACTAGTCTAATAAATTAAGCAAAAAAATAAAAATGCTGCAGCATTTCATAATTTGTTTATACATTAATGATTTAGTATTTCAACCTGGTTACTTTAGTGTTTACCTTTAATGAGGAAAATAACATGTAACCCTGATGTTGAACGTACACAATCCACCCAATAAAACACTGATAACCATAAATAAATCTATATTAAAAAAAAAAAAAAACCATTTTGCATGTCATAAAAATATAAAATCAAATTCGGAATTTAAAATTTTAGTTTAGTTAGACATAATCAAATTTAAAACATATTCTATATAGATTTATTCTATTGATAGTTATATTCTTCTCAATTCATCTAGCACTATGTTGAGATTTAAGTAGTGTAAAGTATGGCATATGTTGTTAACTAGTCTAAAAGCTCAAATTTGTATGGTCGCACAAAATTTCGATAGAAGAGTTTATCACAATTTCCTTGTTTAATAAGATATGTTGTTAAATTATAGCATGTCTATGAAATTCTATGGTCATTGTACGACCAAATGTGTAATGATACATATTTAAATACTAACGATTAGTAGATATATTTTTCAGGGTGTTTATCAACCTCAATTACTTCTCTGGTAGAGCTGTAATAATTCAAGAAAAAACGAATGCATAACTTCAATGAAAACTAATTAAATGGACTCAAAATATAAAAATTCACCACATATTTTAGCAAACCAACCTAGTTAAATCTAACTACGCATTGTTCAAAATCAATAAACCGGCTTCATATACGAATAAGTGTCACATCATCATTATTAAGGAATATAAGTGCTTGTTGGTTTTTTTTTTTTCCAATCGTTGATTTATAATATTAAATTATGTTTAATTATAAACTATTAAAGATCAAGATTTGCTTAAATGAAGTGTAACTAAAAAGAATAAACAAATTTTAAGTGTATCTAATTTTTTTTTTATTTTTTTATACTTTTAAAGTTTTACATATATTATAGTTAAGTCCATCATATTAGTAAAAAAAAAACATAAATATGATGCATGTGAAGTATGTCAGAAAATTCCAACAGACCTTTATACAAACACTATGATTGTGGTATTTTTCTTTGCATTTTTCTATTACAAAAAATGTGAATTTATAGAAAATTGACATTATTATTGATATGATGTAAATTATTAGTGTAATTAAACAATTAATACTTTTAAAATTTTACATATATTATGGAACTTGTGAAGCATGCTAGAAAATTCCTAAAACAATAGATTAATGAGCAAACTCATTTGAGGTACATCTAAATTGCTAATTGCTCTTTGGGCTGGACTGCATTCTACTAAAGAATACTACAAACCTAAAATTGGGCTTGAAGACAGTGTGGGGATTAGGCCCAATTAGATGGGTCCGTACCGTGAGAGCGGAAATGACGATTATGGACATTTCTCCTGCCATCAACTCCTTCTTCATCTTCTCCATCAGTATCATAGCACTCCTGTTGTATTCCCCGATTCGTCAGGTGAGGCTTCGGTATCCCTCCAGTTTTGCTCAATTTTGATCCGATAATGTACCAACTGCAGATTCAATTTTTAGCTGTGCTCTCAAAATGGCAGATTCGGTTAGCTAATCAGGGTTTGTCGGTTTGATTTGTAGCTAAACTGTAGTAGATAAATCTAAGAATCATCAATGGGAGGCGGAGCTGATCACGGGCACGGCAATGGAGGTGGTCACGGAGACTTCAGGAGCAAGGTCTGGAGTATGCCTGGCGGTCCTAATTGCAGGCCCAAGCACTGGAAGCGCAACACCGCCTTTGCTATGGTCGGGGTCATCCTTGTCTGCATCCCCATAGCCATGATTTCGGCCAAGCTAGAGGTTTCATTCTATTCCTTTCTGGCTTAATCTATTTTCTGTTTGGTCGCCGCCAAGAAAGTAAGTCAACTTATGAAACTGGATCCGTAGATCTACTTGTTTACCTTGTTGGCGGCTGACATTGGCATGGGCGTGGCCACGCATTAACATTCCCTTTCTAGTTTGAGTTAATAAGTCGTAAATTCAAATGTTTAATCAGCCTTTGATATGTTGACCACATAATTGATGTTCATTGCAACCTGACTCCTACATATAGAGCTATTCTCTGGAAAAATGCGATACGTCTTCAAAATGTGATTTTGTGTTTCATCCACTTAATGTAAATATCGTTTCAGTTTGATCCAAGTATCTTAGCTATTATTACCGAACAATATAGAAAGAAGATGGCAATCTCTCCCTACAGTTGAATCTGCTCCCCATCTTCCCATAGCAATAATCAGTAGATTAAACTCCATTTCTCATTTTGATTGGTATGCAAAGAGGAGTCTGTCTCTTTGGGGAGTATTTATATACAAATATTAAAAGCATTCGGTTCGTAGGATAAGAGTGATGATTTGGAATTCCTAGTTCTGGGCTTGTTGTTTAAAAATCTTTATCTCAGATGCGTAGAGGCAATCTTGGATTGGCCTTATTGGCTTATGTTGGAATCAGGTTGTGTGATACCATCTTTTTGTATCTTATTGTAGTATGTTGATACAATCTCAGTATTGGCAAGAATAGATTAGAAAGATATTCAATTTGAATCACGTACAGGAGGTGATCGTGATAAGGAGTAAGAGATTTAGGAGAGGAGATGAAGAGTTTCCATAGAAGACTACAAAAGAAAAGATACTGACAGAGATTGAATAGTTTATGGCGTTATGCATTCAGTTACCTGCTTGTTTCCTCCATACATCATCTTTGTATTTTTAGACACCCCTAAATGCTATATAGTTCTACAACACTGCTCAACCCCTATAATACCAAATACCAATACTAACCCCTACAGATCTTGAAAAATGGTTGAGAAGGCTGTGGTTTCAATTACTGGTCACGGTCTGAATTTTCATGACTATATAGTTAAGGTATAATTTTATTTTTTAATAGGAGAGGCACATTTCATGTTTCATATACATATTTATTAAAGATGCAACGGCCGCATCTATAAAAACGGTGGAAGAAGTAAATGAAAAACTACATAGAGAAAGATTCATGGATATAGGACAATATATCTATAAATATTAAGTATGCATGAAAGCATTAAACTCCATCCTTTCTTACAGGTATACAAAAGAATCGTGTTTATGATCCATTTTTCTGCCTGGTTTCGAACTTTGAACAACTCTTACCAGTTGGTATAAGTAATCATCAGAAGTTGTTCAAATGACTTTTTGAATGTTATGATTTCTGTAAGTTGGTAAGATATAAATTGGCCCCCTTATGCTTGTAGATGCAGTTTCCTTTTTAGTTATATATAGTATAATGGTAAACAACCTTGCATCTGGCTGAACTCTTCATTTGCTTGGAAGCTCAGAGAGGTGGTTTAAACAAGAACACCTTTGATAGTGAGAAGAAATTGTAGGTCTGGTGCCTAAATCCTAATACATGCCATGGATGTAGCCGAGAAATAAATAGCCTGAGACTGTTTGTATTGTGATTTAGTCAATGTGTGGAAAGACAGTTGAGTTTGAAATAATGAATGCTCTAATTTCATGTTGACTTAGTTACATTAGGAGGTGAACAATTGAAGCAAAGTACAATGCAGACGATGTTAATTAGCATATATTGCTTTAGTTAGAGTGAGTGAGATCTGATGAGTTGTGTTTCTTTACTTAATTAATTGAATATAACTAACGAAAGTGGAGTGATTTTGTTGCAGCAAAGACCACACCAGCCTGTGCGTCCCATTCCATCGCAGATATGGTGCAAGAACTTTGGAAACAAGGAGTACTAGAGGGAACTAATCATTGATTATGCCATGTAATAATGAATGGAGGAGAAGAAGGTTTGCTTATTTTTGTTTGTTTGGTTTGGATTGGATTGTATGTTACCATAAGAAAGATGGGCTTTGGTAAAGCAAGGAGACGTTGTCATGGAATAAACAATTTTGGAACCTCCGACTGATTTGCATTTCATCAATCAATCAATACTAAGATGTTGCATCAGTATTGACTGACTACTTTTATATATACTAGGTTAATAACTAATATAATGTCTGAGATTTGACTCATGTTGAAATCTGGTGTCTGAACTTAAAGTGTTAAAATAAACTGTCTGAGATTTGGATTTTATTGAAATTTGGTTTTCCGTTCAAAACTGCTGTTAATTTTGACAGAATGTTGCGAAAAGGCGGATTTGCCATTTCTACTAGATATGAAGTGATGAAATTACCCCTAAAGTCGAATTAAAAAAGCCACCACCAAACTCTGGTGGCCACCACCCAACTCCGGCGGCTACCACCCAACTTCGGCGGTCACCACCCAACACCGGCAGGCCACCACCCAACTCCGGCCGGCCACCGTCCTACTCCGGCCGGCTGGCGACCCAAAAATCCTATAGTTGTTAATTTAGCTAGGAGGGATAATTTCGTCAATTCTCTAGGCAACGGAATGTAAGATTTTTCATGGAGGGGTATTTTTGGGATATTCATTTTATCGACATCATGTGGCGGTCACGTGATACACTTCCGTTAGACATAACCTAAAAAATAGACACATACACCAAATTTCAGCAAACACCAAAGCTGGGACAGTCAATTTCAACGGACACTAAATTTCAACATGGGTCAAATCTCAGACAGCTTATTAATTATTATCCCTATATATTATCATCTTTGCTGTCGTCTGGGAGTGCTAATCCCTACCGAAACTGAACCATTTCCTTCAGGATCCACCACCAAGCTCTCCAAATTAGGGGGGGTTCCTCTGGTACACATTCGATCCAAGAACACCCACATTTCCATATGCGAGCCAATTCCCCTAGTTTAAGTTCCAACCTTTCTCTACAGTCTTTGCCCTCAACAAGGCCATGCCTTAGCTTGATAGATAGAATATGGTGAGGATCACGACGACAGTTTGAGTGAGGTCTTGTGAAAGATCCATGATTGCTTCTAATTTATTTGGTGTCTCAGATTTATCCCATGTGTCAGTTTGGTGTCTAAAAAAATTGTTAATATTTGGTGTACCATTTGGTGTCTCCGTACATTTTCGGAGTTAAATTTAATAGAATTCGGTCATGTGACCAGCACATGATCAAATAAATTTGAAAATATCCAAATTACCCCTCTAAACCCTAAATCATGTCAGTATACCCGCCTTCATTAGCTTCTCCACCGCCGGAATCTGCCAGAACCCTAAATCCTACATCGGAATCGGCCGGAATTGACCGAAATCAGTCGGAATTGGTCGAAATCGGCTGGAATCGGACAAAATCGGCCGTAAAATAGACAACCGCACCCCGACTCTAGCCACCCACCTCCAGCCAGCCACCTCCAACGGTCGGAATTGGCCGGAAATGGGCCAAAATCGACCGGAATAGGCCGGAATCGGGACAGGTTTGGCAGGAATCAGGACGGGTTTGGCCGTAATCGGCCGGAATCGGGGTGGGTTTGGCCGTAATCGTCCGGAATCGGGGTTGGTTTGGCCGGAATCAGGGTGGGTTTGGCTGTAATCGGCCGGAATCGGGCTGGGTTTGGCCGTAATTGGCCTTAATCGGCCGGGAATTGGCCGAAAATCGCCCGGAACCCTAAGCCCTAAATTGGCCGGAATTGGCTGGTCGGGGGTATTTTTGGAATTTTGAAAATTTGACACTTACGTGACTATCACGTGACCAGATTCCGTCCAATTTAAACCCAAAAATAGACGGAGACACCAAATAACAACATATATGAAAATTCGGACAGCCATTCTAATCCTCAGACACCAAACTGACACATTGTGTAAAATTCATACAGTTTTTAGATTTTTTTTCCCTAATTTATTTGGCCGAGGCTATTTTCCTTAATTTGAAGGCACCCAAACTAAACTAGGTAAAAGCTAACTTCTCATTTTTTGGAGCACATATAATAAAATGAAAAGGTATGAGTAGGACACTGAGCAGCACGCGTGCGCTTTCAAGGCGCTCGCATGTGACCTGTAAAGAGAACTATCTACCTTTATAGACAAGAAGAATTACCAATAATAATGATAATAAAAAAGAAGTTACTGAGATTCTAAAATGAAATTTTCATTAATTACGGGACATAATCCTGAACGTATCGAAAACCGTTTTTGCACAACAATGTACACAGAACTAAAATCAGGTGCAAAAATGGGTGATGCACAAAGGGGGGCTGGGTTTATTTGTCTTAGCACCCCCTAGGCGTGGAGAATTAGAAATGGTTGGTCGGTGTTATTCTTCTTATTATATATTTATTTATTTATATCGCAAGAGTTCCTTCAGTGATTTGGTTGTCATCGGAAGATGATGAGTCCGAGGATGTGTGAGACGGAGATTTCGGGCGGCTCATCATCCGAGAGAATCCGTAGCCTAGTGAGCTTCCACTGATTTCACTTAGCTGCACAAACAAAACAATAAGCATAAAGCAGCCATATATAATCTCTCTCTCTCTGTACAACATTCAACAAAAAAACACATTCATTCAGTACCTCAGTTAACTCAGACAGGTGACGGGATCTGAATTCATTGATTGCCGCTGCAATCTCCGACGTTGGCAATTTAGCCTAAGTTACGAGAAAATTTCAGAATCATTAGTAAAAGGGTTAAAGGTCTTTTGGTACCACATGTTTGCAAAAATTATTTTTCGTACCGAATTGGTACCATATGTTTCCAAACTTTACTGTTTTGGTACCTCCGTTAGGGTTCTGTCAAAAAAAGCCGTTAAATGGCATGTGTCATGCACGTGACCAGCCCAAAACTTTCAATTTTGTTACAATTTAGTCCATCTAATACATCCATAACTTTTATTTTGTTCAATTTAGTCCTAAAACTTCAAAACCAAACCATTTTCCCAAATTGACCTAGCCGGACTTAGCCTAGGGCTAGGTCCGGCTAGGTCAATTGGGACCTAGCCCCAATTGAGTTAAATTGGGGCTAGGTCCAATTGACCTAGCCGGACCTAGCCATGGCTAGGTCTGGCTAGGTCAATTTGGGGAAATTGTTTGATTTTGAAGTTTTAGGACTAAATTGAACAAATTAAAAATTAGGGATGTATTAGATGGACTAAATTGTAACAAAATTGAAAGTGTTGGGCTGGTCACGTGCATGGCACATGCCATTTAACGGCCGTTTTTGACGGAACCCTAACGGAGGTACCAAAACAGTAAGGTTTGGAAACATATGGTACCAATTCGGTACGAAAAAATATAGTGGTATGAACAGTGTAATTTTTGCAAACATGTGGTACCAAAAGGACCTTTAACCCTTAGTAAAATTGACTATGCGGTCTGGTCATCATACTGCATTATAGATTTGGTAACCTACCTGAGCAAGGACAGCAGCAGCTAACTGAAGGCTAGGTTCCAGGGTTTCAGGAACAACCTGCAGCCCCCCAAGTTACAAAACTGTCATCTTCTTTAACTCCAATGCTATTATGTATGTAATATAATAAAGAAAAAACAAAGAGTTTGATGAGAATGAAATTTACAGCAGTAGCTCCAGCTTTTTCCAAGTTGATGCCATGATCAACATCATGAGCCCGGACAAATGTTTTCACTTTTGGGAAATACTTGTTCAGAGCCCACACTGTTCTATAATTTGCTCCTGGGGTGTCTAGTGTTACTGCCGCAGCACACGCTCTTTCTGTTCCAATCTTGTGAAGGACCTATCCAAATCCAATCATATATTATTATGCTAACTATATCCCCAAGTTCCTCAAACCTTATTATATATGAGTAGACAAAAAAGACCAAGTAAATATGTTTAATACCTCTCTACTTCCAGCATCTCCAAAATAAACAGGAAGACCTAATGCACGACCAATTGCAACTCGGTCACTGAAATAAGAAAAGTTTTGCACTATTATCTTCTCTGTACACCTTTCCCCACCTTAAATATAGAGTTTTTCACGTTGTTAGCTATTCTAATTAACAAGGTTCCCATTACCTCCTAACGTCAAGTGCGACAAACGGGATGAGACGTTCCGAAAGAAGCTGAGCAATAATCTGCAGAAGCAGTTTTTTGCAGGCTGTTGTTACATTTTTCAAAGAGAACAGAATAATAAATTTGATTTATGAACAGTTAAAAAACCCCAACTAGTGCCAATTAGATTAAAGCTGCAGAAGAACCTGTCCGACGCGGCCAAATCCACAAATGATGATATGATCTTGTAAATCATCAGTCTGAAAAGAATTGATATGTGAGTTCAAGTATTGATATATAAAGCAGAGAAATATCCCATATGATTTCAAAAAGCATATGCCGCTTGCCAGGTGAAGTGAAGACAGACAGAATGTATGCTGCCTTATGCTTCCTGTGGATCATCTAAGATTTCTAATTCCCGTAAGCTGCACTTTTATCTACCCAATTATTTCCCTACTCTCAATTATCTAATACTTTCCATGTATGTAGTATAAAAGTAGAGCATCTTACCTCACTCTCAACAGGTAACAAACTCCGGACATCATGCTGCTCAAATCGAGAGGCAATTAACTGCCCCCCAGCTGCTAACCATGGTGTCACAGCCATTGAGATCCCCACCACCAGGAACAATAACGATGATAACTGAGGAGTCATAATTGCCTGCATGAAATAGAAAAAACAAAAGTTCAATTATCAGGAAGCAAATTTGCACCACTCTGCCTTTTTTTTTGTTTGGTAAAAGCTCTACAGACCAACTAAAACGAAAAATCATGAAAACTTTTAGTGCCTTCCCTCTTTGAGGAAACTTCTCAGCCGAGCTTTATATTGCAATCTACATTGATTCCAATATTATTTAGGACCATTAGCAAACCAAATCGATTACCATCAGTCAACAAGATTCTGAGCTGTCAGTTAGAGCTTACAGCTAGAATTCCCAGTCACTTATTAAAAGAACTTATAATCCTTGGTAAAAGCCAGGAAAAAGAAAGAAAAAAAGAAAGAAAGAAAGAAGAAAAAAATAAGGAAAAAAAAGAGAAAGAAAACGAAGATACTTTCTGTATGACGGCAACAAACCTGATTAACGGCTTCACCAAAAGCAACAAATGCAAACTCTCCTCCCGGAGCAAGAAGAAGGCCGCTTCTTAGAGAAGATATGATTGAGATACCAAAGAGTTTACCAACGATAGCAACCAATATAGTCTTGCCACCAATTAAGAGAGCTAGAGTCCCTGTTATGACTGGGAAGTTTGAAAGAAGAAGTTTTGGATCAATCGACATGCCAACCTGTAAGTGCACCAGATCAACATCATTAGGGAACACTTGTTTGTTCATCAATATACAGTTGAGGAGTCGAGTCAAGAATCATTAGCAATAGAAAAACATGTTGGTATTCCATCTGAAAATTATAGATGGAGTTTGAGATTATCATCTCAAGATAAATGAACGACCACTGCCAAGGAGCTCCTCAAATAAGACAACCACATGCAATATAGAGGTACAGCATGGCATAGTGACTATGCATACCGTCATGAAGAACAGACCCAAGAGAAGCCCTCGATATGGGGCGATATCTGATTCAACCTGTAGCGAAAATTCAGTTTCTGCAAGGAGCAAACCAGCTAAAAAGGCTCCCAGTGCCATCGAAAGACCAGCCTGCCAGAATAAGATGGACTCATTATTGATACAAACTTCTAGCTATCAATGTAAAAAATGTGACAATTAATGTGCTAAAACATGATTCTGTCCCTTTCTCTGCAACTAGCAACAGGAAATAATACTGCAACCTTAGCTATTATTATGGAGATAAGGGCATGACATACCCTTGCTGTGAGAAGACTGGTTCCCAGTATCACAAGGAGCGTACATGCTGAGAAAATCTCAGCATTTTGATTTTCAGCAATCTGCCTATAAATTGGACGAAGAAGCTGCCAAACACCATGCATGAAACTTTAATGCAATAGCAACTCGTACAATAACTGAAGGAAATAAGTAATTCGGAGAAAATGGATAGTGAAACCAAGATGTCATGTATGATGGCAACTGAAGGCATAATGTTGAAATGATTAAGCAGATCTTTAGGCTTTCTTCTCTACAGAAAGCAAATTCTATAAACATAATCCACATAACAGGGAAATGGGACAAATTTTAAACCTCAAACACTGACGTAATATTGAACCGTTTTTTATTGGCTAATTTCTAAATTTTGAACCTTCTAAGCAATTATATGCATAAAGCTTCTTTAAGATTTCACATGAGGTTTGAGAAGCTTACACTACTGATGTTCAAACATCATCACACCAACAAACTTACATGCTTGCAATATAGCAATATCCTGGAATATCTAGTGTGACAAATAAAGCAGTTGAGATTAAATAAAATAATTTTGTTCTGAGACAGAACATAAGGTGAATAATGGAGGGTCAAGTTATGAAATTTACTAGGCGTCCACCAGCAATGATGGCAGTGATGGCAACTACAGCCTTAACTGCAGCAACTCCAAGAGCCTCAGCAATGGCCCAAACACCAATCTGTAGGAAAAAAAAGTCGGTAAATCATAAGTAGTTAAGTACGTATCATTATCAATGGCAGTAACACGAATATTGAAATCATATAAATCAGCAGCGACTCCAATTGAACTTGAGTAACGTCCATCCCTTATGGACCAAAAAAAAAATTAAAGAACAGGAAAGTGGAGCCAATGAGTGCAGAAATCCAATACTTTACCCCGCCTTTGGATGAGTTAGGTGAAATAAGAGGTATAAGTATAAGCAATACCACCACTGCCAAATCCTGGAAAGAGAAAAAAGATGGGAGTTCATACTGAGAGTAACACTGAAGGTGTTCTTTAGCTTGAATATTCAGAACTAAGAGAGGAAGAATCTAACAGTTCCAAAATCTGATATTAACAAACATGTAAGCCTTCAACTTGATACCTATGCAAATCTACTAACTACACATTCATCAGTCAAACTTGGTACCGTGTTAATTTCCACATTGGGCTGAGCCAAATTCAACGGGCCAATAAAGAGCAGCCATTTATACAAGTGTGGGTTCCATCCTAAAACCAATCGGTGATAGTAGGAGGTAGCCTACTTGCTTATATGGTGCTCAAATATCTACTCACCACCGGTGTGGTATAGTACTCGCAGTGAGAGTTCTATACTTCAACACTCCCCCTGCACCGTGAGGGCTCTTGATTAAGGCATCGACTTTTTAAAATCAGACGAGTAGGAATTAATTTCAACAAACCCCACTCTCACGCCCAGGCCCGACTTTGGCAAATCTTGTACGAGAGTCAACAAAGAGGACACAAACCCAACATCGCCAATCAAGACAGTGCTATGATACCATGTTAAATTCCACATTGGGCCGAGTCAAACCCAACATGCCAATAGACAGCAACCATTTATATAAGTGTGGGTTCCATCCTAAAACCAATTGGTGAGAGGATTAGGTAGCCCACTGCTTATATGGTGCTCAAATATCTACACACCACCGGTGTGGTATAGTACTCACGGTGAGAGTGAGTTATATACTTCAACATACAGTAAGTGAAGGCTTTAGAAGTTTAGAAATGTATTCAGTCTTTGCTAATGTGAGTAGTTTCCAAATAAAAGTGAGTAGTTTCCAAATAAAAGATACCAGCAACCTACATGCTTGATACTAAAAGGATCCGAATCCCCCTTGACCTGACATTCTTACCCTGGTGTTTGAAGAGTGCATTTTCACTCGGCTAGATAGGGTTAGCTTCCAATGGTGAACTATATTAATCCCCAAAGGGAGAAAAAGTGTTTAAATAAAATTAAAATATATATATATCATAAATTAACCTGGAACAGTAGGACAGAAAATGTGGCGCGTCCATGCCGTGATGTGCTCTCACCTCGCTCTTGCAGAACCTGCATAAGAAATTCATGAATTAGATAGTTATCATTAAGGCAACATTTTACCTCTAAAAACGATTGTACAAATGTTACTGAGAAATGCAAACTAAATACCTGCAGTACAACAGCTGTGGAAGATAAAGCAAGGCCATTCCCAATGACAATGGCAGCGGGACCTGCCAGCCCACAAGCAAAATGGGCAAGCAGACCAATAGCTACAGCTGTCACCAGGACCTGTGATTTTTATATCCAAAGAAAAGAAGCTGATCAGAATATGGAAAGACCAAGACACTAAACAAGTTCAGCAAGATATACTGATCTAGTTTCCAACTTACCTGAGCAGATCCTAATCCAAAGACATATTTCTTCATTGAGCTTAGTCTTTCAACGGAAAGCTGCAAATTCCACACCAATGCTCATTATTAGGTTTCAGAAGAAGATACAGAAGAATATATTAAGCCACAAGAATCAAGTTCACCTCAAGGCCTATATTAAACAGCAAGAAAACAACTCCAAATTCAGCAATGGCTTTCGTGCCATGGACGTGACGAATAATAGAGAACCCATAAGGCCCAATCAGTATGCCGGCAGCCAGGTAACCCAGAACCGGACTTCCTAATGATTGAAACACATAAAATAAGTGAAACACGGTAAATAAATGAACTAGCAATCAAAAAGTGAACTGACAAAAAAAAGCATAAAGCATTTTGCAATATGTAGATATTTGGGGAGTATACAGCAGAATAAAGAGGTCCAATGAAACAGGCATATCCACCACAGTCAAAGCAAAGATGTCAATCCTGGGAAGATTAACTGGTAATATTTTGCTAATGAATGCATATCTGAAGGTACACATCGTGAAGTGTTTAAGATCCTGGATCACGCATAAGATAACAGCCAATCCAATGATTCATTCTTAACCCAAAAATGTTTTTTCGATGAGCAGTAATATTGAAAAGACAAGGTAAAAAATGGGAGTAATAGGAGGACAAATGGCAAAATCTTACCTCCTGGGATTTTCTGGAAGACAGGAACAAAGATCACACTTGCTAGAAGTAACCACAACATGTCAAGCAGGGAAGCTTCCTCTTCATTAACCTGAAGAAATAGAAATCAGGAGTATGATAATGTGGATGAAGCTAAATGCTGGTCTTGGAACACTAGATATCTTATACCTCTTGATGAGGAAGCATTTCAATGAGCTTTCTAACATTTTCAGGAATTTTCCTCAACTGGCGAACCAAGGGTTTGGCATTTGACGAGACTTCTTCAAAACTAGAGGTAATTACTTCTGGCTGTTGAAGGAGCTGAGCCCTCCTCTCCATCCGACTCAAATAAATACTGCCATAAGATTCAGCAACTTTATCATGGAATGAGATGGCGAAATGTGCAGTGGTAACTAAATGCAATCCAAACAAAACTTGGCCTTTCCAAGTAGGAAATTATATCCCTAAAAGTAGTTAAAATTTAATAACTATGAAATAGAAACACTAGTTCAAATCATACATGGATCTGGCATATAGGACTTTTTTCCACAAACTTTGCTGCTAACGAACAAAAATAAATAGAGAAATTATTGAGCTTGAAGCTAACCGGCCATTCATACATACCCTGCTCCAAAAAGCATTACTCCCAAGACCAGTTTAGGCCACTCTTTCTTCAAAGACTCTACAAGACCCTGGAAAACTGATGCTGCTGTGAACTCAGCCCCGTCAACCTTAAAAGAGAAGAATGATGCAGAAAAGAAACGAGAAGATTTTTTTACTGATGCCTTAGGACTAGAAGGTGAACTCTCCCTGCCAATATCCTTTGGCACTTCTTGCTTCTTTGCTTGAACAACAACACTTGACTTCTCCACCTCAACTTCAACTTGTTTGACAAACTCCCTGTTGAACCTCTGATTATCTGTAGCATCTGATCCATCATGTTGATTTTTCTCTTCCTTTTTATGGCTGAACTTATCAGAGATAGGCTCTTCTAAAGTCTGACCTAGCAAGTTCCCTCCATTGAGATCTTTTTCTAGTTCATAGCTAGATTCACTACCACTTTCTGAGATATCCTCTTCAACCATCTTGTCATCAGAGATTTGCAACTGTAGTGCATCCAGGGTATCATTGGCACTGTTAACACCAGAAGAAACGAGCTTTTCTGCTCTTTGTAAAGCAATCTCTGCATCACTAACACACTTTGCAGCCTCGACTTCAAAAGCAACAGCTTGCTCTGCCAAAAGCATGATATTGGACACATCCTCTTCAGCTTTTAATGCAGTCATCTGTGCTTTTTCTGCTAGATCATTTAATCTTTCCACTTCCTTCTGCAAATCTCCCTTTTTACTCTGCAATCGCCTCAATTCTGCTTCATGGTTAGCCAAATTCGACCGACACTCCCGAAGATCTTCTTGGGCTAATGAAACCTCCTCTTCCTCTTCCTCTGCTTTATTCTCTTTATCATCGTCAATTTCCTCAGAACCTTCAAAAGAAATGCTATCCCCTTTTGCAACTCTGAGAGTTTCTACTGCCACTTGTAGCCTTGCTTCAGCTAGAGAAAGTGCCATTGTTGCTTTCTGGACGGCCTCTTTTGCAACACTCTCTTCACTTACAATATCCTGAATGATGTCCAGTGTAGCGCTGACATTGCTCCTGGCATTTTCTGCTTCGTCCTTCAAGGCAAAGGCAGTTTCTGATATCTTTTGAGCTTTTTCTTCAAACATTGTACTGTTAATTCTTGCAACCTCCAATTCCCTCAGTGCCTTTTGTAACAACTCCTTCAACTCCTCAAGACTAGGTGTTTCCCCATCACCCTTTTCTTCAACTTCCTCTCCTCCATTACCCTTGATGCCTGATCCATCAATAGGATCCGGTTCTGAGCTCTCCAAATTTTCTATGAACTCTACATTTCGGCCATTTCCATTAACATATGCAAGAGAATCATCACCCTGACAAAACGATTTAGATCTTCTTGAAAGTTTGAAGGCACTGTCCCACTTGTGACTCAAAGATCTTTTCACAAATGAACCACAAAACTGATTATCAAGTTCTGTTTTGAATACACAGGGACTGAACACTCTATTGGGTTTTCTGTTTTGTATAGTAAACTTACTGCTGTTCTTAAAATGTTTGGGAGCAAAACTTCTACTTCTAAATCTCAAGTCTGTATTAATATGCCCCAATAAATTATAACTAGTGCCATCTCCACCCACAAGCACATTTGACTGTCGCAGACTGCAACCGAAATCCATATTTCCTGAGTTGTTCTTCTACATCAGCAGCACATTTCACACTCTACAGGAGATTCAGTAAAAACCTAGCAAGAAAAAAAAATCCAGCAATAATGTCAATAATGAGTAAGTCGAAAGACAGCAGCAACCCAACTCTATTGAAAACCATCATTGACGCAGCACCAAATTTAGCATCGTAGCATTCCCCCATTTGCAGTTTATTCCAACCGGTGCATTTAAATGACTGCATGCAGACCGCCACACATGGATTCGTACACGTGTCTGGAAGACTTATCACCGATTTCAATCAAAGAAATTGAACAATGACAAGCTCAAAACTCATTTACTAGCTGGAAGCAGACGATTCACAAACATGTAGCTGAAAATGGAGAAGACTAAGAAAAACGATGAATAAAACTGAAAGAACAATCGACTCCAGAAGCAGCGGCAAGATGTGTGGCGCAGTTTGAGAGAACTTTACCAGCAGGAGATGACACAGCTGACAATTGATTCAACGCGATGGGTAAGGATACGGCAACTGTTGGCCGGAGCCAAGGAGGGCGGAGAGCTATTTCGAGCGTGAAATGGATTTGAGCGCCGGCGATAATTTCAGCTCCACTCTTGGTCTACACAGTCCCGTGTTTGGCAAGAGGGAAAATCGTGCAAGCAGCAAATACAGTTGTGAAAGAGAAAATGTTTTAATTCTTGTTTTTTTTTTCGTCTGGAGATTGAACTTTGCCAAAAATATCCTCCGTTACGTAAGATTATATAATCGGACAAAATAGAATACTGGACTTGTTCAGGCGTATATTCTTCCTCCAACTTACATTGGTACCGATTTCGTCCTCCAATTCTGTTTGTTTTCAGTTTTACCAACAAACTAATAATTTGAGTCAATTTTATCCTCCATTATACTTGTAATTAATATTTTTTGGAAAAGTGTTACATTGCTCCCTCATGTTTGCACCAAAATCGTTGTTGTTATATTATACCCACTTATGTAGTTATGTTTCAAAACACGTAGTCATTGATCAATTTCCCACTAAAATCGGGCGAAAATCATTAAAAAAAACCCATACTCTAAATTTCGAATGATTCTAAAATTTAACCTCAAACTTTTATAAATAATTAATGTGATTCTCAAAATGTAAATACATCCTTACCTTTTCTTTTATTTGGTTTAGTCCCTATTTTTTTTTTTAAACCAAGAACCCAAATCAGAGCCTCGACTTGATAGACTTAATCAAAGTCGAGCCACGGCTGAATGCGACACTGATTAAGGTTGTCTGGATATGCGAACCTATAAGGAGGGTCGAGCAGAAACTAAAGAGGCAAGTATAATATAAGGGTGAAATAAGTCCTTATAAATAAATTATCCATTTTATTTTTCTGGCCATAATTATTTTTTATTTTTTTAAGTTGTCCATTTGACGTCTTGAAAAGGCGGCCCTTTACTAGTTTGCTTGCTTGAAGGTTGAAGCCAACTTGGGATTTATAAATTATACATGTATATGTATAAATGAGATAATTTGAGAAAAATATTATTTGATCAATTGATATTTTTAAAAATATTTTTTAGTATTATGTATCTAATAAAAATGATTTAAAAAATTGGAACTTGAAATTTTTTATGATTTCTATGTTTATAATATTTTTTTGGGTTAAAGGTACTTTTCATACCACATGTTTGGCCGAATGTGGCTTTTAGTACCGGATGTTTGGTTTTGTATACTTTTGGTACCAAACGTTTGAAAAAATGTGCCTTTTGGTACATCCGTTAGTTGGCCGTTAGTTTTTTCCGTTAAGTGACATGTGCAAGTCACGTGACCGACCCTAAACTTTCGATTTGTTCAATTTAGTCCCTCAAATATATTTATAACTTTTAATTTGTTTAATTTAGTCCCAAAACTTCAAAATCAATTCCAATTGAATCATCAAACCCAATTGACCTAGCCGGACCTAGCCTAGGGCTAGATCCGAACCCGGGTTGGGGTCGCCGGGCCCAGCCGACCCTGACCCAGGGTCGGACCTAGCCCTAGGCCAACTAACGGAAGTACCAAAAACCACATTTTTTCAAACGTTTGGTACAAAAAGTATACAAAACCAAACATCCAGTACTAAAAACCACATTCGGCCAAACATGTGGTATGAAAAGTACCTTTAACCCTATTTATTTTATTGTTGCAATTTAGCAATTATCTTATTTTTTGTTACACTTTTTTACTCTTAATAACAAAAGTTATCTTAATAACAAAAGCTAGTAACTTGATTGCAATAGAAAAAACAAATTTAAAAAATAATTGTTAAAACAAAATGATATTTTCATTCATAAATGAACAACATATATTAAAGTAACAGGAAAAAATTTCATGTTACACATCAATTATGAATGAAAAAAAATAATAAAGTGGATAGAAAATGAAAAAAAAAAAACACACACACATACAAACAAAATATTTGGTAATGTTAGTGGCAAGGAAAAGAAGGGACATCAAATCCTCTAAATATTGAGATTATCAATCCTAATTAAGGCTGATGATCGATCCTTTGGTGGTTGTTAATCAGACTCTGCCTTGGCCTCAGTCGGTTCGGCCGCTTCAACCGGCTCCAGTGGTGGTGTTGTGGTGGAGGAAGAACGTCTATGGTGGCCGGCAGATTTTAAGACATGGTTATAGTCACCTTTCTCCATAAACAAACGAGCAAAGTGGTGCTTGCAGTACAACACCCCGTTTAAAGCCGCATAGGATGAGTGTGTAAGGGGGCATCCACCGTGAGCACACTTGAAACATGTCTTATGGTAGCATTCTCCCTCCATTGTCACCTATTATTAATTGATCACCACCCAATAATTTTATATATATATATATACATCAAAGTAGTTTATAATATTAATGTGCTTAATTATTTATAATTAACGAACCTTCTCTAAGGGGTACACAGTCTTATCGCAAGCTGTGCATTTGTCTAGAGTTCCAGAGAACATTGAAGAAAGCTTGCTAGGAGTCCTATTCTGTAAATATGTGATGTTTTTCATTAGATATATAGAAAAAATGTATATACTTTCCAAAAATAAATAAACTGAATTATATATTTGCATGCATGCAAGAATTCTATTGACAATATCATCCACTTAATCAAGCAAGCTAATTAATGAAGGATTTTAGCACATACCGCATCACTTAATCTCTCAGAATTCTTAGCTGCCATAAATAAACAAAAATTAATAAATAAATGATACAGCTAATTATTAATAGACGATAGAAGAATATAATAACTTGTAAATGATGATGTTAAATAATTAAGTACGTACGTGCTTGGAAATTCTTGCTAAAATTGCCAGATTCCTTGAATAGTTGCTCAAAATGAGTTTTGCAGAACAGAACTCCATCCATGGATGAATAGTTGCTCATCTGCCCAACCAATTAAACAAGATATATATTAAGGATTTGGATCCTTCTATTTGATTTTAAATGAGTTAGTCCATTTTAATTAAGTTTGATTATAGGGCCTAATAAACAAACATGATTCATCATCAAGAGCTTAGGAAATAGATGATGATAATAATAATAATAATAACATAATGATTACCACTAGAGTGCCATTGCAATGACTGCACTTGAAGCAAGTTTTATGATAAGGAACACCTTCGATTGACAACATATCCACAACATACACAGTTTTGTCACAAGCTTTGCATTTATCAAGTGTTCCCGTGAACGACATTTTTCCTATGTGTATATGTATATATGTATGTTACACCAAAATGTATCAACAAATACAACTATATGTATGTGTGTATAGTAGTATATACCCTCCTCCCTTCAACGACAATATTAAGAAACATCAAGTACGTTGTGGTTGATAATTAGTTTCTCTTAACAATAAATTTGAATACAATACTTTGGGCGTATAAATCTGTGTTCCCTTTAATTTGCTATAGAATTCATGGAGATCTTCAACGCCTTGAGTTTCCCATTGATTGAGATGAGATGAGAAAAATAAGGCGTGGTCTTCATTTGTTGACGTTTTCTTTCTTTTCCCATGCTAATTTTAAGGTTGTAATTAATTAATAGTTTGGTATCACTATAGGGATGGCAACGGGTCACGGTACCCGCCGACCCGGGGTACCCGACCCGATTTTGACCCGACGACCCGTGGGGCGGGATTGGGTTTACGGCGACCCGCCGACCCGACCCGACCCGAGTTTTTATTATACATATATATTTAATATATGTATATTATATAAAACTATACGGGTAATATAACACATAGTCAAAATAACAATTATTCTAATGAATGGGGTGATTTTTATTTTGATTATGAGTTAATTTAATAATTTATGATTTAAATTTGGAGTTGAATTTGGATACGGTAACATAGAATTTAGAATTTAAGATTTAAAATAATAAATTATACCTCACACGGGTCGACCCGCGGGTCGACCCGACCCGAAAATGCATGGGACGGGTCCGGGTCGACCATATCGACCCGCTGGGCGGGTCCGGGTCTGGCGATACCCGCCCCGACCCGCCCCATTGACATCCCTAATCACTACTTATAGAGGCCGAGTATTACTGCATACATATAGGCAGGTTCCCCTCAACCTCTAATAGATAACAAATTTCGACCTAAAAATATTTTTTAATTTAGCTGTCTAATATAATTTTTTTAGCTGTTTGAAATTCATAGCTTATGACTTTTTATTTTTATTGTTTGCTCTTATTTTATTAATCGACATATCTATCATGTGATATTCTCTTTTATTGAGTTCATGTAAATATTTAATAGTTGATCCACAGAAAGTATGTTGGATGAATTGCTCTTTAATGGGCTTGACCCATTTGTAATTGATAGTGTGAATGTCATTCTTGCCGCAATGAAGAGAAAATGTTGTGATATTACTTATTAGTCCCACACCGGATCAATGTATGAAAGCATAGCTTGTATATATATTGATCAACTTCATAAGTTTCTAATGATATATACAAGCTAAAAGCGTATAAAATATATTTGTATAAAAGTGTACATTATATTTGTTCTGCAATCGTATTCCTTAAATATATTTTATTATTAAAATTTTCAACAACCAACATTAAGATATTAGCATTAATTATAAAATTAATTAATTTATAATTAAAAATTAAAAATTGGTTACGTAATACAGAGTACGTACATTCCTTAAGTTTAAGGAATATGTTACCTAAAAATAAGCGGGTCCCAGTTTTAAGAAATGTTATGTAAAACTATTGTAGAACGTTTTTTTATGGATATATGGCCAATTCGGGTTCGTATTTACATTCCGGACTTCGCAAATACGTCAAAACCACGAAAACGGTCAAAACACGCTCCCGAGGTTTAAAACGGTCCGGACGCGCGACACACGCGTCCTGATTGCCTATGCAATCCGAACCTCCAGATTGCCCCAAGACGACCCGGATCGCGCCAGGATCGTCCGAACCCGACGTGATCCGAGTCGTCGTCTGCAGCGCGTGTACCCCGTTCGTGTCATCACATTGAGTTAGATTTTTCTAATAGCCAACTTGAAACAAACCAGACGACTGTTCACATTTTCCTTTAAACTGACGTCAAACCGCATAAAAACCGGGATCGGTTCTAAGGTTGCCTATAAATAGGGAGCCTAGGCCATCCATTTTAAAAACATTCACTTGAGATTGGCTTTAGAGCTCTGACTTCTCTCTAGCTTTCTCTCTCTAGAAATACTCATTTAAGCATCGGAGAGGGTTCAACCGGCACCACCCCCTCCGTGTTGGTTATTGCCCCTACGTGTAGGTCCGGACGACAAGCTCGAACTCAGGAGCACAAGTCGAAGGAACGAAGAGAAGGTTCGTCGAGTCCGTCAGAACAAGCGGGTTTGGATGAAATATTTGGCGTCGTCCGTAGGATTCGAACAAGAAGCTATATTGCACCACAAGCTATGACGAGCAATCATCCTCCTCCTAACAGTGTCAACCTGCAAGAGAAGAAGAAAGGCCCAGGCCGCCCAAGAAAGACAAGTGTCGAGCAATCAAGCAGACAACTACCAGCAAGGAGTCAACCGGGACCATCTCACATCCCCGAGGCTACCTCGACTGCTTCCTCTGTGCCTACAAGAAGCGTGCCAGCACCATAGCAAGAGCCAGGAGTGTACAACACACCTCCGCCAGGGTACGAGCATGGAGCGTATGGAATGCCTGCAGGAAGCACGCAAAGAGGTGCAAACTCAGCTCCAGTAGTGACTCCTGCCAAGATTCCCTGTTAGCTTGGTTTTACATAAATTGTATAAAAGTGTACATTATATTTGTTTTGCAATCGTATTCCTTAAATATATTTTATTATTAAATTTTTCAACGTATAGCAGCTGATTTCTATACTCAGAAACCGTCTATTTGATCTGAACTAATCAACACCAAAGCCTAACATTGGAATCACCTACGGTTGTGCTGAACACCACAATTTGAATTCACCTAACACCGACTCGCCAGACTACCTTTGGCATCGGGTGCAGGTTGGTAAATGTCCACAACGAATACTCGTAAATGTCTCCCGTAGTAGTATTTCGAGTCGAAGTCGGAACAGCTGAAGTCGACATACTACAACGAGCTTATGCAACTGCAATAGAAAGTTTCAGTAGTAACGTAATGGGTGACTAAATGTGCGTAATTAACGTTTGCCTAATGGTAGTCTAAAGGCTTTCATTGGAAACGAAAAATTAGGTACTGAAGACGCATAATCAGTAGAAGCAAGCTGCAGCTCCCTAGGACAGCTTTAGTACCGGCCAATTGGGGTCAAGAGAGCGGCAGCGCAGCCTCCCAGGCATCTGTTGCCATCCTAACAGTGGCAGGATTTCGGTCGGGAAATTTAACGACGAACTTAATGTACCGTTCTCTTCCCGACTGATGTTTCCCCTCAGCAAACATTCCCGACCGATTTTACTCCTTAGGAACGTTTCTAGCCGAGTCCCTGCTATCATTTTAACGAGAGGCTGTATCTGACGGAAAACGACCGAAACAGTCCATCTCTGATTGGATTCCAACCGATTTGGCTTGTAGGTAAAATCGTTTTTTCTTATAGTGTCAAATCATACATCTCTATATTTTATTGAAATTTTTACTTGATTTATTTAATACGATTAAAAAAAAAAACTATAGTAAGTGTAGTAGCAGACCATGGCGAATTCAGTATGAATCAAGTGGGGTTACATGACCTCGCTTGGTTTTTAAAAAAAAGTTGCAAATTATATGCATGTTTGTGAGTGTTTTTTGCTAGGATCCTGTTTAGGTATTTAAGAGCACACCATTTGACATATTTTTGTTGTTATTGGTTAGCTGGTTTAGTGTGCATGTTTTCTTATTTGGATGCCCATGTTCTCGATCGGAAGGTCTAAAAATGCTGTTATTTTTTATTTAAGATTTCCAATTTTAAAGTAATAGAATTATTTATTAGTTTAGCCTAATAATTTTTTCTTAATTTTTTAGTTTCTCTCTACATAGGGTTTAGTTTTTTACATAAACCCACTTTGTTAAGTGGATAAGGAATTTTGCAAAAAAAAAAAAAAAAACATTAGGCATTAGACATATGCATATATATGATCTTAATTTTGATTAAATTGTAATCATTTTATATATATACTCCAATTTTATATATGTACTCCAATTGTCTGTATTAATTAACAGAATGAACAATTTTGATGACAGCTAACTATAGTAATTAAAGAATATTAATATCTTTAACCCGATTAAATGTTAAAATATTAACTTGTATATGATACAATTTTTATCATTTTATTATAAATTATAAATAGTTGAAATACTATTTAAAAAATATTTGTTTAATATTGACCCAAATGGATTTCAATATATGGTCGCTTAAAAGATTACTAGATACTAACCCCGCGCACCGCGCGGGATAGAAAACCGAACTAAGTAAATTGATTTTAAAGTTAAAAATGTTTAAAAAAATTAAAAGTAAAATCGTTCAAATTAAATTAGTGAAATAAAAATATTTTGGAGATTTTCGTAGATATGATAGTAAAAAAATTATTTATTTTAGCCGTTAACCTAATTTTTTTTTAATTTACATAGTTTTTGATTTATATTTAAGTAGTTGGTAGTAAGTTTTTATTTTATATATATATATATATATATATATATATATATATATATATATATATATATATATATATACTAGTTTGTTTAGCGCGTGCGTTGCACGCGTATGTCTGTTTTATATTATTTATTTGATATAATATATTATCTGTAATACGTGATTCAACATGAGTACGCAAAAAACTATAAGTAAACGAATGTTACTCTTGGCAAAAAAAAAAAAAAAAAAATTGCTAGGAATTGTTAACCGCGTCAAACATTACCAACATCCTATCAATCCTATCAATACCTTAAAAGGAAAGCATGACACTAATGCAGGCCTAACCCGACATCATCGACCCCAAATACATATTATAGCGAGGGCACTAAATATGATAAACACAACTATATTAACCCTACACCTATTGAATCAATGCATAATAAATCATTATGAATAATTGCGTTTGAGAGGCGATTGTAAATTTTAATACAAAAGACGTATAATATGCATATACACTTTTATGTATTCATCATTTAGTTTTGTTAACTCAATATTAGACAATTATAGCAATCACCACAATACTTCAATTTCTCCTCCAATACATGTCGAACTTGGATTACATGGCTTTTGATGATGAGAAATGACTATCCATTAAGAGCAAACCACATATTCAAGTTTATTTTTTTTTTAATCGGAAATAACATAATAATTAACTAAATTTTAAGATTTTGCAATTATATTTATCAATGAAGCACTTCATTACATTCAGAATATTAGCAGCAAGATTCTTAAGAATAGCCTAAAAAGTTTTATAATAAATGGGAAGGTAAAACCATTTATCATGAAATCAGATCGGATATAATATCTTATTATATGTTGCATTCATACCTCTATAATGTACTGTTTCGACCAAGTTAACGCGGGTTGTCTGCTGAGTAACTTGTCGATGTCTTCAGGTTGGGTGCGAGCTTGTTAGGGCCAAGTCCGTCTCCTAGGGTCGTGCACGGGCCTTTGGCTTCGTCTTCAAAATCGCACTAAGTCCTTCGGGCTCTCTCGCTGACTGTCCGTCCGTACCTGCAAGAGGAGCATTACCGAGCAACTCCCGTGGAGAGGGGGGGTGCTTGGTGCGCTCACTCCGACGATCAACATTAGACAGTTCTAGAGAGAGAAAGTTTAGAGAGAGGTCAGAGTTTTTCTCAATTCTCACCCAAAGTGACTTGAAAATGTTTACTCCCAAGGTGGCTATTTATAGGCAACCTTGGACCGTAAGCCGGTTTTGACCCGGTTCAATGTGGAAATGTGAACCGGGATGCAGGGGAGAGCTTTGGGAAGAGGATTCTGACGCGCGTCTCAAGCGGCTGTCACGAGCGGGACGCGCGCGCCTTTGAAACATAGGTCTCGGACACATAGGAGTTAGTTAAAAATCGGGTCTCCTATACATTCGAGACAAAATGGGGGGTGTGCGCGACACCCCCGGGGTGCTAAGCTTACCCGGAATTCCGGGTAAGCCTAGGTTTACCTGGAAATTCCGGGTAAGCTAGGCTTACCCGGAATTTTTCGGGTAAGCCCCCGGGGGTGCCGGGCAAGTTCGCGACTTGCCCGGTTTCCCCCGGTTAGCTCGAAATTGGGTTTCGTAGTGGGTTTTACGTGCGTGTATGAGGTCCGAATAATTAAAACCGAGCCCGAATCATGCGTATATCCATCATGTACCATCATTATAAATAAAGTACCAGTCATATTTAACATACATCAACAAACCTAACATTTCACTCATGTACGTGCCGTGCCATAAGCTATCGCATGCAACTACAAAAAAAAAAAAAAAAAATCATCACCACAAAGATCCACTTGATTAGCATGATGTGATATAAGTATCAATTAAAGAAAAAATTAATAAGCCGGTAGGATTTAAATTGAATTAATACAAATACTTTATAGGATAATGGAAAGTTACAAATCTACCGTTTTCATTACAGGCTAAAGCAGGCGAGGGGTGGTATTTTACCGTATTCACCTTAATCAGATCAGCATCGAACTGTTTCAAATATTTCTGGTTCTCTAGAGCCCAGGGATGAGACCAAAGATAATTTCATGAGAAATGGATATTAATACCATATATATACAACGAACGAACCATATTTAACTAACTTGCCACAATCACGCTAACAATGCAATTAATGCAAAAAATAAATCTAAGGGTATATATTTGTATCCCTAAGAACTCGGGATAAAATTTTAAGAATCCATATAAAAAAAAAAAACAAAAACAATAAGATGCATTCATACCAAAATCAATTGAACTAAATGGAGCACGTTGTCGAACACTTTAGAGGCATGGAATAAATATGTAGAATGTCATTGCTCAAACATGGCTATTTAATTATTTCTCTCCACCACTCTACTACCCGACAAGAACAAAATAATATCAATAACAAATTGTTCAAATTTTAGTAGAAAATCTTCAAATTCACTAAAACAAACGCTCTAAATGCTATGCTGATCTTCCAATCCCCACTATTTACATTCCTCTTGAAATTCTTAGCATTTAGACTCATGAACCTTTTTCACGTCATGTTCGCATTTGTGTTTGCTCCTATCTTCCTCTTCTAGATGGGACCTAACTCTTATCATTTTATGCAACTGATAAACACTTGCATTAGTTAGGGCGGCCAAGTACAATAATAGATTATTATTATTGAAAACAAAATTTTTTAACTCCAACCCAAATCATAATAATGTACTGAAATTACATAAAAATAAATTTAAGGAGAAGAATACCGTATGCCCATTTTGATGGCCTCTTTAGACTCTCTATGAAAGTATACCATAACATCTTCATATTTATATAACTTATCCGGCATGGTTTGGAGCGATATAGAGAGATGAAAATCCAAGGGCCAATAGTAGTCTTGGTAAAACCAAGTGTTCTTACAAAGCATTGTCATCACTTAATTGTTCTCTTGGAATGTCGTATCAACTCATACTTGTCAATCAAAGTAATTTCAATGTCAGATCTCCCTATATGAGCGAAGTACAAGTTGATTGAAGATTGACTTTCGAGTCATCCGGCTTCGGGTCAGAAGGACATACAAAGTTGTGAATAAAAGTTGTGATGCTGAGTAAGATATTAAAAAAAAAACAAGAAAGTAATTACTCAGAAACCAAAGGCCCCGGGAAATTGCTGAGGCGTCTGGAAATCAAAGAAGAATGGTGATGCTTCTAACTGCAGCCGATCAAATTTCTTCTTCTACGAGGCTGCGTTGCAAGAGCGAGACCTTTCGTGACTGGTGGGTTTGTTTTTCTTTTGGTAAAAGGTTTTCTTCTTCTTTAATGCCGTTGCGGACAAAAATAAAATGCCGAGACAGGTAATCATTATACATTTGTAGGGGAGATCGGTTCTGTCCTATTTGCTAATGTTATAGTTCGTTACAGACTGGTTTACTCCGGTTAGAGTCGTTAGACAGCTTTAAAAGGCACCCTTTGGATTGGTAAGGCACCCCTTGAGAGTGAGTACGTGGCTATTGAGGGTGCGGATGTGGCTATTGGGGGTGAGGGCCACACATACTTTTATAGATGTAGTAGATATATATATATATATTATACTGATATATTTATTTTATTTTGTTAGTGTATTCTTAGACCATCAATTGATTTTTGTCGATAATAAAACTGTAAATTTGACCAAATTACTATTTTAGTCTTATTATTAAAAATAATAAAAGTATTTAAAAATGGAAACAAATTTAAAAAGTTACAAAAACAAATATGAAGAAAGCACTTAATAGTCTACGACAATAAAATTTCACTTACCTTAATGTTTTGGTAATTTATAATGTATGTTCATTCTTGTTTCTCATTGACTTCTTCAGAAGTTCTGAAAATTTAAGGCGGGTTCAAATCCCTATTTTGCAAACACAACCTCCTTCTAAACTGGATCGCAATCCAGTAAAATAATTAGAAAAAAGCACAATGTTTTAGACTTTTAGTTTAAATATGAAAAAAAAAATTAATGAAGGGAGAAGAGAAATAATTTTGAAATACATACAAATTAATGAAGGGAGAAGAGAAATACATACAAATTTCTAGAAAATAATTTTGAAAAGAAAATAAAATAACTTACAATCGATGAACACGTACAAATTTCAAAACCAATTATTATTGTCAAACCTCTCTAGATCGATTGAGATCTTAATTAGCGTTGTTCTCCTCGCTGCATCGTGTGGGTTTAGGTGTTCAACTTTCCAATTTCCAAAGTCATCCCTATCTGGTAACCAAACAAAGGTATAAGTTCACGTTCATATTTGTGCAAAAACCATACATCTTTTAATACGTACATAAAATACATAGAAAGTTTTAACTCGTATATATATAGTTTAAAAACGTCTATATCTTTCAAAAAAACTATACGTAAACTCCAACTGGTAGAGAGATCTCAACTGGAGAAGATGGACAACACGGGTGAGTGTTTGACGTCGCTAAAATAGTCTAATTTCACCGCTCTTTTAAAATGCAATATTTCAACATCTATTGTTTCTCAACCCCTATCGCCCACCCTTCATTTTTCTGAAGCCGATGGTGAAATCCCATGTTCCTCAAGGTATATATATAATTGGGTTTATTTTGGACAACTAACTTATTTGGTAAGTTTTAATGTCTATATATTCATAATATATATTATACAGAATATATGTAATTAGAATTTAAATAAAATAACTCTTTTATTATAATATATATATAATATCAAGTATATATATATACTTTAAATAAAATTGTTGCTATGTACAGGTTAATAAGAATGGAAAGTATATATTTAATATTAAATAATTTTTTCTACTCTGGCCGATTTTTTTGACCAATAATATTTTGGTAAATTAAACATGTAATTTTTGCCAAATTAAAATAATATTATATAAATATATAATAAATAAATATTTTCTATCAGGGTTTTGTATAACATTGTGTATATGTTGTTTTTGTTGTTTCTAATTTTAATATCTTTTATATTTATATGTAAATGCAAGTTATATAATATAGATTAATTAATATAGAGTTTAAAAACAGATCCTCTATATTAATAATATAATAATGCATGGTAAAAGTACAATACACATGACTTCTAAATTATTATTGCATTTGGCAAAAAAAATAAAATTCTTACTGCATTAAGAGCATCCATAGTGGTATTACGTAAAGATTACGTAAACGTGGGTCCTATATGTTTATTTAAGTAAAGCAACAAAAACTATCTACAGTGGTTTTACATAGTATTCCTTAAATATGAGACCCACGCGTAAATTTATGCTTTTACATAAAACATTCCTTAAATTTAAATAATGCACTATGTATTACGTAACCAATTTTTTATTATAAATTAATTCATTTTATAATTAATGGTAATATTTTATTGGTGGTTGTTGGAAAATTTAATAATAAAATATATTTAAGAAATATGTTTAAGTAATACGATTGTAGAGAAAATATTTTTTACGTGTGTCTTAAATTTACGTACTACTTAAAATGTACATAAATGTCTACGTGACAACTTTAAAAAATACAATTTATGTAAAACCATGTGGATGCTCTAAGTATTTATTATTATTAGTTTAATTTTTCTATTGGCGTGATAGATTTTTTTTTAAAAAAAAATCTTCATAAATTCTATATTGTTTACCCTAAATTTCTTAATAGTATGTGCACTATATATACTATATACAGATATAATTAAAGTTTATATTTTTCATGGCCGTGAGTTTTCTTTATAAATAACATAGATAATTTATAGTTTCTACTTTTTTTTGCCGTGAGTTTTTTTTTTTCTATATTTCTTCCTAAATTTTATATTGTTCATTATTTTTTACATATATAAATTGCTTACGTGGCGGCTTATGGTCTTCCGGTACCAAACTGTATAGATAATGAATTTAAATGGAAACTTTTAATTAATTTGTTTCTTTATATTGCGTAGAGACCAAAATAAGAGATAAATTTTTTTCTTAATTTACATCCAATCAATATTTTATATCTAAATTTACAGACCTTCAATTAAATGTCGATTAAATTAGGAAACACTGACTGGACAAAGTGTCCACGTGTCAGTCAGAGAGCTTCCGATGCCGAATTAATATAATATAGTAGATTATGACACCTTACTCAAAAACCTAGATACGCTCTAGTGGCAGGTAAAGTTGTATACTTCTAACATTCGCAATATTTGTACTTCACATGAAATTTTGTTCTCACCGATCGTATTTTTTGTTCGACCCGATTCGTGAACCCACTTGGTCCAGTTATTAGATATTTGTATATCAAATAGCTTCTCTATTGGTTTATTGCTTAGTACGAGTCAATACTGTTGGGACATTTTTGGTTGTCTCGTCTCTTTAATTATGTGACTTCATGGTGCTTGTGAACATACGGCGGCCTATTCAGTATTAAAGTCCTCTCCAAGGTGGCGTCTCCGGCGGGTTTCGACCTCGGGTCGCCCACGGGGAACACAACTCGCTTTACAGTTGGTCCAACCAACATTGGGTATCTAATTCCTGTTGCTGATTGTCTATCTTAAGATTATTTTATCTGAAAATACGTATCATAAAACAAGTTTTAAGGAATTCGGGTTCTACTAAATTGTTGAAGTAACCGCTAGTGATGAGAGTTTAGTGGTCAAGAATGCTTAATTTCAAATGGTTTGACTTTAAGTCTCAAGTTCGAAACTACTTAAAAGCGTCACCTCACAGTGATCTAATTAAAATATCAGGTCTCGAGCCGGCCTTTTAGTGAGCAAGAGAGCCTAACATAACCTAACGGTATAAGTTTATGAATTCACTAAAATATATAATAATATAATAAAATATAACAAGAAAAGGTGGGGTGCCCTTTTAATATACGCATAACGAAGTCAGTAAAATATGTATTCCAGCACGTTCATTTCGCTAATTATTATTAGCCATGACCCTGCCATGCCAGATAAATACAGACACACATATATATTAATTAAGGGGGGAAAAACATATTTAACTGCTAATAATCTTCTTGAATATCTATTTTTAAATTTAACCCTGTATTATTTAATTACTGACAATAAGAAAGTAATTGTAAATAGCTGGCAGGGAAAAAAATAAAATAAAAATAAATTTCCACTAGCTCGAGGGAGGGCCATCTTATCTTTCACCAAATCTTCCCATAGTCCGCGTATGTCCTTATAGTTGTCTTATAGATGATCAACCATCGATTAAAATTCAACCCATGCGTATGTCTTAAATATGGAATAAGTTTTACAATTTGTAAATATAATAGAATATACTTCTCGAACTGGTAAAATTGCACCCGGAAATATCACACATGATTTTAGTTTTATAACTAAATAAATTACCATATATAGTTAACCATTGAACTTGTGCTAGATGATGATTAACGAATTGATGCATTTAGCTAAAAGTGGATGTTTGTATTTCGTGATATCACCGTGTAATACTCTTATATGTACTACATCAGAACTAAATAATTTAAATTTTATATAAACAAAAAAAAGTACTAAAAATTCAACACTAATACATCTTTTTCTGGGTCTAATAGGAAATAATGAGTTTAATCCGGTTGAGTTGGTTAGTGAGATCTATCTCTCGTGTTTGGCGTTACAGAATGACAACATAGCCGATTCAGGACCGTGATCGTGTTTGAAAAGATCATGCCAACGTAAAAGATAATAATTGGTCATGTGAAATTCAATATGTAACTGGAAGTATAAGATTGTCCAAATCTCAAGTCAAAAATCGAGGCCAAAGATTTTGGGTTGTACCTCGACAATTGAAAATGATGTCGCGCGCACCTTAAGAGGCTAGATTATGATACTCTTAATTTTTATCATATCACATATAAATAAATGATCTGGATCTCATATAATCATAAAAAATTACAATAATAATATAAATGATCTTCAAATTCGACATGAATTTTCAGTCATATTAAGTTATTAGACTAGTAAAGGATAGATTTAACTTTTAAAACCCAACTCAATCCAGTTACGTTATAATTACGATTGCAGGAAACATGGACGGTTCAAATGAATACGGCCAAACATACTTTTATATATATATATATATTTCTAGATTAGAAATAGAAATTAGATTAGATTAGGGAATCGTTCTATCCTATATACTATACATATATAAAAATAAAGTATAGGGACGTCATTATCATAGAGAAGAGGAGAGAGAGATAAATTGTGGAGACTTTTCCTGATTCCTAAGGCGTATGTGTAATTGTGTATGTATATGAGAAATTATTGGATACCTCGGTCCAACAACTGGAGCTGAGGTGGTGGACCTTCCACTAATAAGTGTCTGACACGTGGCTATTTTTGTCTCTGCTGTAACTATTGCAAGACACGTGTCAAACACTTATTGGTGGAAGGTTCACCACCTCAGCTCCAGGTGTTGGAGCTGAAGTATTCAATAATTTCTCGTATGTATGTATATATATATAATAGTGTGGAAATTGGCGCATGTATCGGGGGCATGGCAGAGAAAGAGTTGACCAGTAAAGAAAGAAGTTGGGTTCGTTTAGATCTGAAATCTTCTTCTGTTTAATAAGCAACCATTTCCTGCCGCCTCCCTAAATTAGAAGGTAGTAGAGACATGGATGAAGAAGAAGAAGGAAAGCAACTGAAGCTCAGCAGCACCACCACCACCAACAATAATGGAAACTCCTCATCGGGTCGATCATCATCGGGCCCCACACGAGGCGGAGTCTGGAGCTCAAGGAGAACAACCCCGTCATGGATGTCTACGACGGTCTTCATCTCATTCATGGTCCTCCTCATCGTCTGTGGACTCTTCTTCTCCGGTTACGATGTGGTACCCCTCTCTCTCTCTCTCTCTCTCTCTCTCTCTACAGAGCAGCAACAAAAACTACTGTTTGGAACCTTCAATTAACAACGACGATGGTCAAAGATGGGTAGCTTTCCTTTCGTTTCTTTTCCCAACGCAGTAACACCAACACCCAGTTTTGAATTTGAATCATCAAGAACCAACTCCATGGAAACTGCCTTTCCACTATCAAACAATAAATATATTAAAGCAAACAAAACCTGTCGGGGTCTCTACCATATTTTCATTTTTTTTTTTTAAAAAAAACAATAATTTAGATACTTTTCAGAACAACTATATGAAACAAATTATGTTTTAGTCATATATGTTGGTTGTAACCTAGCCGTGTAGTGTTAACTATGGAATAGCTAGTTGGACTTTTACTAAAAGTATAAATAGTTAACTAATTTTTTTTATGACTAAATAGATAGTTAAACTTTCTTGCAAGTAGCATAGAGGTAGCTTTGTTTTGTTTTGTTTTGTTTTTTGTTCAAAACTAACTGAATTGCTCACGAAAGAAGCACGTAATAACGCATACCTAACAAAATTCCGCATGCGGTACATCATCTTTGCTGATGATAGTAGATGACTACTTATTCGAGCATTTTCATAAGTCGAATGCGCCTTTGGTGGAGCAAACCGATTTAGAGAAAAGATGGTTGAATTTTTCCAATAGAAAAAAAGGGGCATTTAAAAAAAGAAAAGATATGCAAGTATATTTTGATCACGAAAGATGTTGTCACTAATTTTAGTCGTGATAAATTATGTTAATTTTTATTTAAAAAAATTAACAGAACTACCTACTTATTACTTTCGAAAAAGTTGGACTAATTATTTATTCTATAAAAAAAGTTTATCTAGCTCTTTAGTATTTAACCCTAATGCATATGATATCATAAAATCCAATAATAATTCATTCGTAAGACATTATCAGGTGACCAGTGAAATTATTCGTCCACATATATTTAATATTCTCCAACCTATATATTTACAAAACATTTATTTTCTCACCGAAAAAAAAAACTAATATTTAATAGAGATGCTGAATAAACTCAATTTTCCACACGTTGTCTCAAATTAAATTATTTCTTTTATATATATATTTTTCTTGTGGACATGACTGACGTCGTATACATATTCTAGGTTGTTTTCAATCGTCCAATCTTCACCACCAGTAGTGGTACGACGACTGCACCAATAAACACTTCATCTACCAACCAAAAGTCTCCACCTGTAAGGACCATTATCGAGTACCCATTGAACTGTTCCAGTGAGGCGGCCTCACAGCACAAATGCCCCGTAGGGTACCCTACGACTCTGGAGCCCGACCATGAGTACTCTGCCACGTGTCCCGAGTACTTCCGCTGGATCCACGAGGACCTCCGACCTTGGAGAGACACTGGGATCACCAGAGAGGTCAGTCAGAGACTCAGAAACCTATTTCGATACATGTTATAAATATTTCCCATCCACTCCCCTTTATGAAGTCCAATTTTTTTTTCTTTAATTAATAGGTAAATATTAACCAGTTGATTTTAAAGTTAAAATTTTTGTACACAAATATAATTAGGGCTAAAGCTAAACAATGGTTTTTAGCAGTGTTATCAGAACCGGACCGGGGCCTGAACCGGCAGGGCCACCGGTTCCCGGTTCGGCCGGTCGGACCCGGTCCGAACCGGGTCCGACCGATTTTAGTAAAAAAATGCAGATTTGAATAGCCTCTTTGTAAGTTAACCCTTCTGTAGGTTTTTAGTCTGGACCGGGGCCTGCCTTTGTGTAAGTTAACCATAAAATTTTTTTATATTTTTTTTAATGAAAGGAGTCCGAACCGGCGAACCGCCCGGTTCGCCCAAAACCGGCCGATTCGGTGAAAACCGGACTTCAGAACCGGGTTCGCTTACATCCTCCGAAAATAAGCAAACCGGACCGTGGAGGGGTCCGATTCCGGTCCGGTCCGGTTCTGATAACGCTGGTTTTTAGTACAATATATAAATTCCAATTTAAAAATCATAATAGGTTAGCGGTTCAAAATTTCATCCCTTAATTTTAGGTTAGGTGTTCAAACTTCACCGATAACCATGTGAATAGAAAGAAAATTATGGTCAACAAACACCTTACCTTTTACGGGATAACCCGATGCGAATGAAGAACAAGTATGCTACGATGGCTGCCCTCCTTATGGGGACCACCATGAAAAAAACACTTTTTATTACTAAAATTAAAGTAAACGACACTAAAAGTTTTGTTGCTGCTCTTAAATGGCTCTGATTTATATAGTGTTACAAGGTTTGAAATATGAAATGAGCAGGTACTGGAGAGCAACAACAAAAACTGGGCACATTTCCGGTTCATAGTGTACAAGGGGAAGGCTTACCTAGAGACGTTCCATAGAGCATGGCAGACACGTGACGTGTACACAATTTGGGGGTTGCTTCAAATGATGAGGATGTACCCTGGGAGAGTCCCTGACTTAGAGCTCATTTTCTGCTGCGAGGATCCTCCCGCAGTCCATAAAAAGGACTATGCTCGCCCCAATAGCCCTAAACCTCCACCATTGTTTCATTACTGTGGCACCGATAAGACATTCGATATTCCTTTTCCCGATTGGTCCTTCTGGGGATGGTAAGTAAGTAAGTATATAATACCATATTTGCGTCGCTAAACATCTTTACGAGAAATACTTGAATACCTCGGATCCACCACCTGTCATACAGGTGGTGGACCTTCGACCACTTAAATTAAAACAAGTGGCAATGTAACTGTTAGTTTATGCCACTTGTCAAATATTCAGTGGCCGAAGGTCCACCACCTGTATGACAGATGGAGGATGCGATGTATCCAAGTATTTCTCCATCTTTACCGGAGCCTTCAGTGAAATTTTTGTTTTAGCAACGGAAAAATATTTTGTTGGAAAATATTAGATTTAAGGGTTAATAGCCAAATTGCTACTTGAAGTTTGAGCAATTTTCAAATCACTGCCTGAACTTTGATTTTTTTAAAATTGGCTATATGAACTTTTAATTTTCGAGCAAATTGCTATTTCTATTTCAATTCTCGTCAAATTGGACAGAAAATGAGCATGTTTCCGCCATGTAGGGTTCTTTTTATGCGTACCCACAATCGATTCAAATATAAAGTGAAAGTATTGTAAGAAATACCTTCAATGGGATGTTCAATTGAAAAACACCGTTCAAATTAGACGGATGCCCAGTTGAAGATATTTCATTGCAATACTTTCAATTTATGTTTCAATCAATTGTTGGTATACATGAAAAAGACACCACGTAGCGGAAGCATGCTCATTTTCTATCAAATTTGACGGGAATTGAAATAGAGGTAGCAATTTACTCGAAATTAAAAAAATCAATAGTCAGGTAGAAATTTACAAATTGATCAAAGTTTAGGTAGTAATTTGGTTATTAACCCTGGATTTTATGGAATGTAATTAGTAATTGAGTGAGTATTTAGAGATATATAATTGACAACCACTTTCACTAAAATTATGGTTGGTAGGCCGGAGGTGAATATAAAGCCATGGGCGGACACGTTGAAGGATATTGAAGACAAGGAAAAGAGAATCAAATGGAAGGACAGGGAGCCCTACGCTTATTGGAAGGGAAACCCATACGTGTCCCGCGAGAGAGGCGAGCTCATGAAATGCAAACCCAATAAGGACCATGATTGGTATGCTCGCCTTTATGAAGTGGTACGTACCAATTTAAATCAATCAACTACTCACTCACTCATGAATTAATGAGAATTGCTAAACAAATATTCCAACTTAAGGCCGTAGGGAAGTGACATTTTTTTTTTTTGGTTAAAGGTCCTTTTGTACCATATATTTGTAAAAATTACACTGTTCATACCACTAGTATTTTTTCGTACCGAATTGGTACCATATGTTTCCAAACCTTACTGTTTTGGTATCTCCGTTAGGGTTCTGTCAAAAACAGTCGTTAAATAGCATGTGCCATGCACGTGACCAGCCCAAAATTGAATTTTGGGCTGGTCACGTACATGACACATGCCATTTAACGGCTGTTTTTTACAGAACCCTAACGGATGTACCAAAACAGTAAGGTTTAGAAACATACGGTACCAATTCGGTACGAAAAAATACTAATGGTATGAACATTGTAATTTTTACAAACATGTGGTACCAAAAGGACCTTTAACCTTTTTTTTTTTTTTTTAATAATGCCTCAATCTATCTTAGGGCAATATTTATATTGAATAATGCATACCCACATCATATCTGTCACGTTCTCCCATAAATAAACTTACAATAATGTTGCTTTCTAATAATTTTGATCAAGGTTGTTAGATCGATCGCCGAGATACTTAACCATAATCATTTTACTTAATTGAAATTGCAAATTGTAAGATTATAAGATTAGGATCGTAATTTTTTATAATCCTAACTAGAGAGATCCAGATCATTTAATCTTACTAAAATCATAGAATTGTAAGATACTAAGATATACGTGAGGATTCTAACAATCTTGATTTTGATTAAATAATGTGTGCAGCATTGGGACAAGGAATCGTCCAGCGGATTCAAGGACTCGAAACTAGAAGATCAGTGCAAACACAGGTTAGTAATAATCGTATTAAATAATAAGCACTTTCTTATTTTTATGTACATAATAATATTATTAAAGTATAGATTAGAAAATTGCTTGACAGTTGTTTCTTCTGGTTATTATTATTATATTATATAAGTTTGTTAAAAAACTTATTATATTTATTATTATATGTTATTAAAAAAAGGTACAAGATCTACGTGGAAGGACGTGCTTGGTCAGTGAGCGAGAAGTATATATTGGCATGTGATGCAATGACACTATTAATAAAGCCCGAGTACTACGATTTCTTTGTGAGAGGCATGATTCCATTAAAGCACTATTGGCCCATTAGGCCCAACAATAAATGCAGAGACATCAAGTTTGCTGTTGATTGGGGCAATAACCACCCTTGGGAGGCACAAGAAATGGGTGAGGAGGGAGCTAATTTTGCAATGGAGAATCTAAGTATGCCTAGAATATACGACTACATGTTTCATCTGCTGACAGAATACGCAAAGTTACAGAAATATGAGGTGAAGGTCCCCGTTGGTGCTGTGGAGATATGTGCTGAATCATGGGCGTGCCCTACAGACGGTATTGTCAAGAAGTTCATGGAGGACACCCTTGTCAAATCCCCAAGTAACTCACTTCCATGCACTCTGCCTCCTCCTTATAAACCCCATGAGCTCAAAGCCTTTCTCGATAGAAAAAAAAATATCTCCACCCAAGTGGAATCTTGGGAGGCAGACTACTGGCGCAATTACGACAAGTTACATTAATATTTTGTTTATACGTAGTAGTAGTATGAATAGAGAGGGTGTTTGATTAATTGTCTTTCTTTGTATTCTTGTAATGTTTGGTGTATATCTTTTCTAAATTTAAATAAATCATGATTAATTCATATATATATATATATATATAATGATAAGTCTCAACATCCTTAATGTTCTATTATTTTTGTTGGAACTAATATAAAGTATCACACCAAAGTCGACGACTGATAAACAGACAGCAGCATAAAGAAATCCCCAAAGGCTGTATGAAAGGTGACGCTCTGGATAATATCCCCAACGATGGCACGAAAGGCGACCGCCCCAAGTAAATCCATCCTCTTAAGGAATTGTGAGGTGGCGACCAACTTAGTACCGACTTGGAAGACACACACTCTCTTAAGGAATGATGGGGTGGCGACCAACTTAGTACCGAACTCAAGGAAACCCATCATCCTAAGGAAAGATGAGGTGACGACCAGGTTGTCATCTGAATCAGTACCGACCTCAAGGAAACTCATCATGCGAAGGAAATGTGAGGTGGCAACCAGCTTGTCACCTGCTCAGAACCGCCATATGAGCAAACTATCAGGGGAAGGTAACACTGCCATAGAGTCAGGTTACAACTCTATAAGTAGTTTCCTACACATACAAGATTCCTACTTGTTGGGTTACGATTAAACAACATTGCTAGAATAAAGCCAAGTACGTTCAGAGGCGAGATTGATAAGTCGTCGAACAACCTCATTCGAAATGACGAAATAAAGGTAAAAGGTCGACGATCGCATTTGAGGAAGTCGACTTCCAGATTACGATTAATAAAGAAAGAGGCGATTAGGCTGTCTGATGCTCTCTCATATTTAAAGAGTAAGTCGAGTCGAGTCGACCTTCAGATACTTAGAGGTGTGAAAAAATTTTAATTGATAGAACTAGGTTTAGGGTGTCAATACCCCCATTGACCATTTAAACCTAGTTCAATTCGTCTAAATTGAACTACATTTAGGGTGTCAATTCCCCCAAATTTGAACAAAATTGAAAGTTTAGGGTGGATCACGTGACTTGCACATGTCACTTAACGGAAATAATGGACGGAATGTAACGGTCGGACCAAAACTAGAAAAATCTGCAAACATATAGTACCAAAACTAAGAAAAAAAACATCATAGACCAAAACTCAAAAGTGGTCGAACATCATGGACCAAAAGACCCGTTAACCCTAAATAATAAGATAATTACATTCATTTACAAGATTCCTACATATAATCCACTTATACTAATTTAAGCTTCAAAGTGGTATCAAGAGGAAAACCCCACACGATCCCTCTTGCAGGTCACGCCAGAAGAATCCCGCTAAAGAAGATCAAGCTAGCCTAGAAGCTCTGGACTTGAGAGAGACCTAGGCAAGACCCAAAGAGCTAACTTCAGGCTTAACTAGACTTTGACAATCCAACAATTCACATGACACAATAGGCAATATTAGGGCTCTATAACATATCAGACATGCAAATTCATATTCTTATATACTATTATTTAATTTTATTATATATATATATATATATTTATTATTTTCTTTTTTATTTTACTATAGTATTATATTATTTAGGAGACTCAAACATATGTAGTTGTTTGGCAATAAGTTTTTTTGTTTTGTTTTTTTTTTTTTTCATATTTAGTACCTTAATTATACGAGTTTTTTTTTATGCCGATATTAATACGAATATTTGATTAATATAGTTACTCTATCATTTTTCTTGTCAAAATTGACAGAAATGTCACATGTATACATCGATTGTATCCTAAAGTTTGTTTCACGATCAGTTAAGTCTCTAAACTAGAGAAACAATACATGGCTAAACCTAACCCGAGATGGCTCGATTGACCGTCTTGGTATGGCCCAATCCAGGGCCAAAGCAAGTTCCCTCGGTCAATCAAGTCATCATTTAATTTAGGGTTAGACATGTATTTTTTTTTCCAATTTCGTGGACTTAATTGATCGTGAAACAAACTTTAAGATATAATTAATATCATGTGCACAACACGTGTAGTTTTTTCCCATTCAAAAAATGGATGGAAATCTATATATTAATCAAACATTTGTATGTATAATTAGGGTACTAAATATATATTAAAAAAAAAAAACTGGAGTACCAATAGTAACATGAAATATATTTGTGGCTCATTTTAGATTCTAATAAACTCATTAATTACTATTTATAGATATGTTTCTTTACTTTTATTCAGCTATAATATTGTCTAATTTGACATAATCAAATAGGTATAATTTTGTATACAATAGTCTTGTTTATGAACTATTTATTTTATGTGAAAATAGAAGTGAAGTGTCTAATAACAATATGTAATTAAAATAATATACATATTTTATCACTACAAGAAAATTTGCAATTTGTGATGATACTTTTTTAAGGGAATCAATTCCCTCACAAATTATAAGAATTTTCTAGGGATTTATTATGTTTTGAGAGATGTTAAAGGGATTTACAATAAAATTTTCAAGGAATTTCTGGCCAGGCTCTTTTTTAGGAGTCATTATCTTACAAAAATTTTGAATGTTGTACTTCTAAGGGATTTTCATAATTCTCTTACAAATAAGGTTATACGTCTCTCACAAACAAATCACTCACAAATGACTATGATTTCTTGTAGTGTATTTTAGTATATTAATTTAAAACAATTTTTTTTATGTGCAAAGTGCACATTAATAAATATTATAATAAGTTTTTATTTAAGTAAAACTTCACTTAATTCATAGGTCAATAGCTACTTAACTTAAAAACAAGACAATAATACTTGTTGATATTTTAGACTCGATCGAAAAGACATCTAAAAATAACAAAACATTAATGACTCTTCCTTGTACGATCAATATAGTTTTGTAAATGGAGAAAAATTAGAGAGCTCTTGTTTTAATGACGTCCATGCTCATCTCACTTGCGTCGGTAGCTTGCAACTCGACTTGGATGCCATCCAATTCTCTCTTGAATCTGTCTTTGGAGCTTGCGTAGAGCATCTTGCTCCTAACCTTAGATGAGTCCGGTGACCTAATTAAGAAGATCCATAAACTTTAATTATGCGCATTGATATATAAATATAGGGTTTTGCTAGAAGGTGTGAAAAAAAATGTAAAAAAACCATAGAAAGTTAACAACTGCCACATGGCAATGTATTACATGATTCTCTTTCCAATTTATGTCAAATTGTTAACTGGCATGTGGCAGTTGTTAACTTTCTATGGTTTTTTCACTTTTTTTTTCCACACTTTAAGGAATTACTCAAATATATATTGGATAGTAATGCAATTATATGGAGTGTATTGAGTATATATAAGTAAAATCCAAGTTTTACCATATGCATGCATGCATAGGAGTATATATTTACCATGCAATGAAGAAGATTTTACTTTTCTGACAGTTCTCATCGGTTGTGAAGTCGAAATCAAAAACTGCATAACGACACTCGTCTGTAGGGAGAGAAGCAGTGAATTCATGGTAGTTTGCAGTTGGACTTCCCAACTTGTCCACCACCACCTGCTGGACATTCTCTTCGATCTTAAACACAATGAAACGGTGGTTCCTCTTGGATTTGAGCTCCAAGAACTTGAGCTTGCACTCGTCACTCACCTCCATCCCAGAAGCCGAGTTCGACTAATTAATTACAACCACATTAACAAAATACTAATTACATATTTAATAAGAATAATAGTTGAACCAATTAAATCATCACTAGAAATATTAATCAATAATGTCGAAAGAGAAAACTAAACTTGTGTCACGCCTTCAAGTCCGAGTGACTGTCCCCATTTAGCCTAACTAAGCTCGTTGTCCTCACTTGGTGGGGTCCACTGCATGATTGCCTCAACCTTTTTCGGATCCACAGAAGACAACGGGCTTAGTTAGGCTGGTTGGACTAAGTGGGGACAGTCACTCGGGCTTGGAGCGTGACAACTTGCGTACCATTTTTGCGTTTGTACCAAGGAATAGAGATGATGTTGTCGTTGTTGATGATAAGTGGAAGAACGAGGTTCTTAATCAAACAAAGAAGAGATCAAATGTGAGAATGAGGTATTGCAATAATAAAATGGGGTTGCTTTTTCTTTGTTATTATTACTTATTAAGACTGAAACAAGGGCCAAGAGATTTTTGTGGGAGAAAAATAAAGGACGACGCTATATTGTTTGGCTCCATCATCGGTTTTTAGATTGGTTCTATCCACTTGCTTTCTGCCATTTGTCTCGCACGTTCTATATTATTTGGCTGGGTTAATAACCTATGAAATGTCTGAATTTTGACTCATGTTAACCGGAGATGTCTGAATTTTCAAAAGTTAATTTGGAAGGTCTAAATTTTCAACTTTGTTGAACTTTGGTTTTCCGTCTATTTTTAGGGTTAAATTTAACAGAATTGTGTGAAATGACACTTTTACCCCTTTAATTTTTTTTTATTTAATACCTTATTTGAGAAAATGTGAAATGACAAAATTACCCCGGCAAAGAAGAATGCTTTTTTTTTTTGCTTTAAGGGGCATTTTCGTCTTTTTAGGTCAAGCATGTGAGTGGCACACTTTGGTCGGAAGGCATTTTCGGGATTTAAGTTTATTTCTGGTCACATGCCAAGCATGTAACCAAATTCCGTCAGTTTTAACGGCAAAAATTGACGGAGACCTCTTATATCAACAAAGTTGAAAATTCAGACCTTCCAAATTAACTTTTGAAAATTCAGACATCTCCAGTTAACATGGGTCAAAATTCAAACCTTTCAAAGAAAAAACAATAATCACCCATCTCAAATTAACTACTACTCTTTAGATGTATATAACAGAATATAATCCCTAAGAAAATGGTACAAGTTTCATCTAAATATTTGTACATTATTGATTGCGTACGTCCATTTTACCAGATACAATATTTTTCAAAGACCGGAGCTAAGTCGCAATGTTATGATAAAATGGATTGCATGCATTATTGTTAATACATTGACACGTGATATTTAGTGTAGGTAGTTTTGTGGATTTTCTTTTCAAGAAATCTGTTGGTTCATATGCCTATTGAGATAATTAAGTAAACCCTAAGATGTAAATATTACTTTAAAATAAGTTACAAAAGAAAAATGTAACACAATATGAGACTTTGGATGAAATCTAACTATAAATGGATATTTATGTGAAAATAATGTCATATCATTAAATAGAAAAGTTTGGCCAAAAATAAAATAAAGAGAAAAGTAATTAAAAAAAGCCAGATGTTGGGATAAGAAACCAGTGCATTCCTTACATTTAAGAAAAACACAGGTTGACACATCATTACATAACAAACTTTTAATCCCAAATTAATTAATTTTATAATTAATTCTATTAGTTTATCGGTGGTTGTTGGAAAATTTAATAATAACATATATTTAAGGAATATAGTTAAGTAAAATTATTTGAGAGAAAATATATTTTATATTTATTTAACTTTAAGCATTACTTAAATGAAAGGAAAAACCAACATGAATGCTTTCACATTTGCATTATTTAATACAAATTACTCTTATATTTTAAAATAATCTTACATTAAATAGATTACTTTCATAATATTTCAATAATTTCACATTAATAATATTAAATACCCTAAACATGTATATTAATTTAGTTAATTAACTTAAAATTGTGAATCCTCCTATCATATGGATAGGGATGGCAACGGGAGGATCCCGGGCCCCGACTCGTCCAGCCGCGTGAACAATTATTTATTTATTTATTTATTTTAGTTCTCAATATTATATATAATTTTTTTTTCCAAAATATTATTATATATAAATTCAAAACACAAATCTAACACCAAATTTAAACACCAATCAAATACAAAACAACAAACACATCAAATTCATCATAAAATACAAATTCAAATCCAAATAAAAAAATCCTAATAATCTAAATATACATCTATTTATAATTTGGTCCTTGTTATTTATATAGTTAATATATTAACCATATTATTTAGTAAATGTTATATCATATTAACATAAAAAAATAGATATATATATATAGGCACTTCAGGGCGGGTCTACAGGGCCCCTCGCCCCTAGACTCGGAACCGCCCCGCCCCGAACCCGTCCCCTGACCCGCGGGTCGGCGGGTAAGCGGGTCAAACCGGATCGGAGCCCCGAGACCCGTTGACATCCCTAATTGTGGATACTTGCCTTCGGACCTTTAAACTTTTGTTTTTTTTGTTTTGAATATTTTATTAAAATTATTGGCAAAAAATATATTTATTAAGGAGGGTTAAATGTTCTCTGTGTCATATGTTTGATCAATGTTAGTTTTTGGTGTTATATGTTCTTTTGTAAGTTTTTTGTGACATATGTTTGCATTTTGTAACTTTTGGTGCATCAATTAGTGAACGGTCAAGTTTGAGCGTTAAATACTTTTATTTTGTTCAGTTTAGTCCTACAATTTATAAACATAACTTTTAATTTTTGTAATTTAATGTTTAAAAAAACTCAATTAAAAAGACTTGGACTTAGGATTGGAAATTTAGAAGTGCTCTTATTTTCTTATCAGCGTCAACGAAGCTTCACGCCGAAGAAAGCCACGCAAGCACTGAGGATGACGTATTCTAGAGAGAAGTAGAAGCAGCGTAGAGAAGATGGAGGGGGATCGCGGTGGACCATTGCGTAGAGAACGGAGTGGAGCCCGCACTGAAATTGTCTATGCATCTTCCTCCTTTCTTGTTTATTACTGTGCGATTTCATCATTTCAATCAACCCACTCAAGCGCCAGTTCGTTGTTATGTTGTTAAGTCTCCAGAGCTGCAGACAAGCAATTTCTTTTCAGTTTACAGCTGATTGATGGATGATGCGTTTTGTTGACAGAACTAATTCCGCACTTCAGTAGCTTCTCTTTTGCTTATAATTCTTCATTGCTTGGCAGCTCCTTGTCTCCTGTTCCTCTTTAAGTTATCAATCCGTTGAGGGAAGGAGCCGTACTCGGTTCATCCGGTGAAAATTGTTTGGTGGACTTTGTTGAGCTGATAAGCGATATCGAAACAAAGACTTGCATTGCCGAGTTAAGAGTGGCAATGATCCGTTCTTGAGCAGAATCACTACTGCTGGAATCCGCTGTAGAGTGAATATCTGGAATTCTGCATTAATTGATGTTATTTCGACTGAGTTCTCAAATTCTGCATTAATAGACTTGTTGATACTGGAGGAGTTTGTGGGAGTATGGCAAACAGAGGAGAGACTGCCCCAAATGTACCCGGTCCGTTACCCGTGGCCCAAGTGATTGAAGATAAAATTTATGTTGCAGTAGGAAAGGAGGTCAAGGATGGCAGGATGGCTCTTATATGGGCAGTTCATAACTCAGGAGGCAAGAAAATCTGCATCATCTATGTTTTTGTTCCCGCCCAGAAAATCTCAATGTGTAAGTTGATCGAGTTCATCAATTAAATCTTCTGACCTTTCTGATTATTTTTTGTTGTCAATATTTAATTTCCTGGTACTTATATTTGTTGATCGGGTGATAGGCTGTTGTAGTAGATTTTCACTTATTTGTATTTGTTATGATCATTTGTTCTTCATGCTAGGACTAGATTTAACTTAGCATTTTTTTTGGGCTTAATGCATATCTAATGGCGGTGCCATTTTAAAAAAACAATTTGGGTTTGATAAAATGAGGAAGACGTTTTGATTATCGAATTTCCTAACTTGGTTACTGTCTGTACAAGTTGAGTCAGAAATTGTTTGGTTTAAAATTAACCTGCTGGAATACCAAGTTACTTCTTCTGCGTGTTTACAACCTGATAATTAGGATTTCACCAGTCAAATTTGAATATTTTGTTTGGTTTGCAGTGGGCACTGAATTGCCAGCCAACTCAATAGAAGAAAATAAGGTTAGAGAATTCAGAGAAATCGAGAGGCATGATATGCACAAGATTCTGGATGAATACCTGAATATCTGTAGCCAAATGGGGGTATGGTTCTGCTTTTTTGGTTACTTTAACCTTATGTTGAAAGAGGAACTTCTGAGGTAAAGTTTGTCTCAATTCTTTGTAGGTGCGGGCAGAGAAATTATTTCTAGAGAAAGACTCTATAGAGAATGGGATTTTGAAACTCATTGATATGCATGGCATAAGAAAGCTAGTCATGGGAGCAGCATCTGACAGACGTTATTCACGGTAAGAGAGCAGAGTTGCTATTGTTGTGCTCAAGCTTATTTATTTTTTCTGATATTTCCCATAAAAATATGTGCCATTCTTCCCTGTAAAATTATTATGACCAATACTAATTCCAGTCTTGGTTAAGAAATAAGAACTTAAGATCTTCATCTGCCGTGCCACATTCTCTTCTCATAAGTCTCAGTTAGAGTATTAATGCAGTCGATGTAAATTGTAGTGTCTGCTGGAAAGTCTTGTTAAGCATGCATGCCAGGAATCTGTAAATCGAAATATATAGATACAGGTACGTATTTATTTCTGCAGCTCTTACTGATAAAGGTGCTTCCTTTTTGGTCAATCCAGAAGAATGGTAGAGCTAAAGTCCAAGAAAGCCGTCTATATCCGAGATGAAGCTCCCATTTCTTGTCATGTATGGTTTATTTGCAATGGGCGTCTAATATATACAAGGTAATGATCTTTAATGTATACATAACGGTACCATGCTTCTACATTTTGTGCACCTTTTTATTTTGTTACCCTGAATAAATGTGCTTTCTGTTAGTATAATTTGTTGCTGTATTTCGGGGCTATAATGTACTGGTGATATGATAGAGTTCCTTTCTGTGTATGGAGATCTATGAAAAACATAGTAATCTGTTTCCTTCTCCACTGACTTGTGCCGTGATAAATTAGGGAAGGTAGCGCAGATAGAGGAGCTGATGCACAAGCTTCATTATCGTGTACAAGTTCCAATGTTGGGAACTCAAATCTCTCAAGATCTTCATCTGCTGCATCATGCAAGAGTGAGCCAGTAAAATTGACAAATCCAGTTCAGGATATGTTAATCAGAGTGTTCTCATCAGGCAGTGGGGGAAATACTGGCAGATTATTGGCTTCTCATTTACAATGCAATCCAGGAGTCTCAGAAAATACACACGACATGCTAGACAAGAAAGATAGTTTTCATGAGTGGGACAGGGTATCTAGATCCAGTCCGTCACTTGATGTAGTACCATTACGACTTTCTAGATCAACGACAAATGATGATAGAATAAAAGACAGTGGCGTCAGCAAGTATATACCTCCTACAAATTTGCTGGTAATTTGCAGGCGATTGTTCTTTTATTAATATTAATATAATTTATGGAAAATCTAAATTAGCTAGTTTGTAATCTTTGTAGGTTCTCCAAGGTCTATCGACTTTTTGATTTTAAGTCCCTGTTAGGATCATCATGATTTGCCTTTAAATTCTAAACATCAAAAGATTATCTCTGAAAATTCAGGGTTACATGTTTATTTTATCAAATTCACAAGTAACTATTGAATTTTCTGAGAACTCTTACTTTGGAAGTTGAGTTGGACGCCCCTTTTCTGTTATTTTACTGGTTCTATATGGTAGCACTTGTTTAAAGCTTCCTCTGTCAGGATTGGCTACATTGGATACTCAATATCAATTCTCAAGGAAAGATAGTGAAGTTGATGTATTTAACAGGGCAATGACATAGATAAAATTGTATATGATCAACTTGAACAAGCCTTATCAGAGTCGGACAATGCAAGGAGAGAAGCACTTCAGGAGGCAATCAGGCATGGACAAGCTGAAAAAGCTTCTCTTGAGGCTGTACGAAAGGTAAATTGTCTTAACACCAACACTTTTTTAGACAATTAATCAATGGTCTGTCTGATTTCTCACTTATATTTCTATATATACTTCTTTTAAGGGAAAAAATTTACCTGCACCATATCGTTACTTGTATCTATAGTGAAACAAAAAAAAGCATGTGAAATTTTCTTTACATCATGATTTTCTCTTTTCCTTTTGTAAATCATGAATTCTTTTTTCGTTTCTGCAATTGGTCTTCTCTCTAGCTTAGAATGTTAAACGTCAGGGTAACAAGTAGGGCTGTACGTTTTAGCTTATATGTTGTCACCTATTTTTGTAGATTCGGACTTTGGAAATTTGGTTATCTGAAGAGATGAAACAAAGAGAAGGTATGGAGGAAGCACTTGCAATAGAAGAAGAGGAAGTTCAAAAGATGAAGAACCAGCTGGATGAAGTCAGTGATGAACTTCATCTTGCCTTAGATCAGAAGTTACAGTTAGAGAGCCAGATTGCACATTCCGATAATATCTTAAGGGAATATGAACAGAAGATTATCTCTGCTGTTGGACTGTTGCAAAGTTTTCGGGAAGAACGAGAAAACTTGCAGATAGAACGTGACAATGCACTCAGAGAAGCAGAGGAGCTTAGAAGACGAAGAGGACAAGGAGAAACCTCAAGCTCCTTTCCGCTCCATTACTTGTCCGAGATTCCATTTTCAGAGATTGAGGAAGCAACACGGAATTTCGACCCATCCATGAAGATTGGAGAAGGGGGATATGGAAGCATGTACAAAGGTTATCTTCGTCATACTCAGGTGGTTATCAAGATGTTGCATTCACATAGCATGCAAGGTCCTTCAGAATTTCAACAAGAAGTAAGCTGTCAGTTACTTGATCAGGTACATTGCACCTTATCGGTGGATAGATATCCATTTGGTTATATGAAATGTTTGTTTCTTTTTCTCTAGGTTGATGTATTGAGTAAGGTACGACATCCCAATATCATCACATTAATTGGAGCTTGCCCAGATGCTTGCAGCCTTGTATACGAATACATACCTAATGGAAGTCTTGAAGATCGGCTTTGCTGCAAAGACAATACAAGTCCACTCTCATGGCAAACTCGAATACGCATAGCAACTGAGCTGTGTTCAGCCCTTGCTTTTCTTCATTCCTGTAAACCCACCAGCATCGTGCACGGGGATGTAAAACCAGAAAATGTTCTTCTTGATTCCCACTTTGTGAGCAAACTTGGAATATCCCGGCATCCATTGTTATCTCAGAAAAGCGCATCTGCATATGTGGACCCGGGCATAGGAGAAGTAGCATCTCCAAAGTCAGATGTATACAGTTTTGGGATCATATTGCTGATGTTGGTAACTGGAAAAAATGCAGTAGGAATATTAAAGGTAGTGCGGAATAGAGTTGATGAGGGGAATTTGAAAGAAATAGTGGATCCCCTGGCTGGAGATTGGCCTTATGTGCAAGCAGAGCAGTTAGCTAAGTTGGGATTGAGGTGCTGTGATGTAAAGAGGGACAAGAGGCCTGATCTCAGGTCAGAAGTCTGGAGGACCCTCGCACCAATGAGGGCTTTCTGTGGTGGTGGTGGTGGAGGAGGAAGTCTTCAAGAGACTTCCCAGCCTCCTTCTTACTTCATGTGCCCCATATTACAGGTGGGTGAGTGATTTTTAATTTTTATTTTGGTGGGGGGCCTGTTCTAATAATAAATGAAAACATTGCAGGAAGTGATGGAAGATCCAGTAGTGGCTTCGGATGGGTTTACATATGAAGCAGAGGCCTTGAGAGGATGGCTAGACAGTGGCCACAACAGTTCGCCTATGACAAATATCTCACTTGTACACACCAATCTTGTCCCGAACCGTGCTCTTCGCTCTGCAATCCAAGAGTGGCTCCACAACCCCAACCAGTAGATTCTAGTTGTTCGCTTCAGCTTCTCTACCAAGTAAGCAAGGTGTCACTTTTTCCTTACTTTTCATCTCATAAGAGAACAATTCCTCAATACAAATACCAAATTGTTTTAGGGGTGTACTTAGTTTGGAGATTAGCTGCTACATTTACTTCCATACACTTGTATAAATAAGAGTGGTTACATTTGATGTTCAAATCTGTACAGTATATAGTACCAGCAACGGGAGATTCTTGGTTCTTATGTACAGATTAAGTTATTATGGTTAATGATTCAAATATATTAGTGCTAGTTGAGATTTAGTTTTTCTGAGATTTAGTCTTCTAATCTACCTTTATTGTTAGGACCCCCCTAAAGTTTATTTTGCCAGGTTTCCTTCATGTTTTCGGAAATTGTTGCTGTTACTTCTATTTGTCGAATTTGAATTGAAAAGAGTTTCTGGGGCTAGACATTTTTTTGGTGTTTCTGATCCCATTTTTTGGTGGCTAGACCCTGGTTGGGGACCAGTAAATCTCCAGTTAGTTTTTTTTTTGGCCAATTCTCCAGTTAGATTGGGGGGCTTGGATATTTATTTCATTGGACTGCTGACTTTTCTAGCTACCAGAAGTATTATTTCTTATTATTAAATTAAAACGTGTATATTCTGAAACAAGAAAAGTTCTTAATAATGTCCTTTCCTGAAGAGTGAAGATGGATAATTAATCCTGCTCTCAGCTAATCAAAATACGTCATTTTTCTCTCTGCATACGCTTCCACTTAAATTTCCCATTGACTTCAACCAACGACTTCTCCTCGATACCTTCTCTTATGAATGAGTGCCTCTCAGGCAAGACGCAGAAGAAACCCAGAGGAGGGAGTATAGAATCGATACATTTCGTGAGCTCTTTGATTTGATTTGATCTGATTGGACCTAGAAATCCACCATTACTCTACTTGGCTTTGGTCCGGTTCTTACTATCACGCCCTAGAAGCTCTACTGCTTTGTAGTTGGGAAGGAAGAAAATGGGTTCGGAGGGATCGTCGAGGAACGAGAATGTGTACGTGGCTGTGGGAAAAGACGTGGAGGAAAGCAGGTCGACTCTATTGTGGGCTCTGGATAATTTCGGAGGCCAATTTCGGATTCTCCATGTTCATCAGCCTCCTGATGCTGCTGCTTACGGTAAATCATTTCCTAATTTTCTTTCATCCAAAACGACGAGTGATCCTCTGCTCAATTCAGCTGTGTTCCTTCAGTTGAAACTTTGATGTTGTCGCAGTTTCCCATTGAAATTGTTCATCTGGATGGATCTCAAGCTTATTTATTACTGCTTGTATCTTGGTTCAACTTCCAAGCATTTTACTTTAGGTTTTTCTACGGAGTGAAAGGTGTCAGCCATGAATCAATATGATTTTTTGTTTAGAGGAATAACACAAGCTAGAATTGCCTGTTTCTTGGATCCTTGTTATTGTTCTTTAAGATTTGCACATTCTGAGTTCTGCTAGTGTATTATTGTCTCCTATCCAGCAAATGAGATCACTGGTGATGAATTCAATGATTGGTGTAAATATGAAAGCCGAAAAGTTGACAAGATCCTCAACACATACATCCATATTTGTCGGCAAGCAAAGGTGAATCACCTTGATCCATAAGTGTCAACTATCAAACTTTTATTGGAAAACAGTAGAATTTTCATATCTCAATATGCTATCAAGTGCATCGTGGCATGGCAACTGTATCCTTTTTATTTCTTCTAAATTGGCATCACGATCTGTTTCTGCAGGTTGAGGCAAAGAAAAGATGCAGTGAGACCAAAGATATCGGAAAGGGACTGGTGGAACTCATTGAGCACCATAACGTTGCCAAGCTGGTTATGGGAGCTGCTGCAGACGGGCATTACTCGAAGTATGTATTACTGCAGTTTTTTATTTCATGATCTTACTTCAACACCGAGTTGTTGACAGTTAGTCCCTATCGGTTAAATTTTTCATTGTTCTTTATGGATGCAAAATTGCAGTGGTATGAGAGAGCTAAAATCTTCCAAAGCAATATATGTGAATCATCATGCCCAGCCATCCTGTCAAATTTGGTTCGTTTGTAATGGCCATTTGATTCAGAGAAGGTACTTCTGATGAAGTTAATTGCCTGGTCCAACTCATACTCTGGATTTTATTTATTTATTTTTTCGACAATGTGTCAATTACTACTACTATTACTTTAATGACCAAATACATATAGGGAGGCAGATACAACTGCAGTGGAAATGGCTACTGCACCTCCATCACCATCTCCATGCTCAATGAGTAGATCAATGAGTAGAGAGATTTCAATTTTTTCAAATAGTGGAGCAGGCAGTTTTGGGAATGAATCTTCTTCTTCTTCTTCTTCAGCACATCTTGAAAAGGTTCTATGCAAGTCATTTTTAAATAATGATTACAATATAGCATAATGGAACTTCTAGCTTACTGGGTCTTCTATCTATTCGTTTCCTTATTTAATTCCGGTGTTTAGGGTGTCAAGAACAATAATGAGATGTTTGAAGAATTTGAAAGCGCAATGACGGAGGCCGAGAATAGAAGGAGAGACGCCTTTCACGGGTTAATGAAGCGGTTAACTGCCTCTGAAGAAACTGCCATTGAGGCCATTCGCAAGGTCAATCTCCTCCCTTTTAGCTTACAGGGTTAAACACTGAAGCTCTGTTCATTTTCTGTTAAGTTTTGGATGGAAAGTCTATAGAAGAGCAATGTATCGTCTAGTTTGGGCGCCACATATACATTTTCCATCCAATGTTAACAGAGAAATAGACACTGCAATAAGTTACACACTTCAGTATTAGTTCAGCTGTAAAAAGTTGCCAAAAAATAGTTCAGCTAGCAAGTAGCAACCATAAGTCCGGCTAGCAATCATATAGAGCGTAGGGTCCTTACTAACAAAGTTGCACACTACATTTTTATGCTTAGGCAAGAGCATTTGAAAATCTGTATAAAGAGGAATCGAGATTGAGGAAAGAAGTAGAGGAAATCCTAGTTAAAGAGAAACAAGGGCTTGAAGCTCGGAACAAACAGCTGGAGGAGGAGCTTCTCATCAGTAGAAACCAACAACAGTCATTGGAGAAGCAAGTCGCCAGTTTGGACCAAACGATAAGAGAGCTAAAGAAGGAAATAGATGAGCGTGATCATATTGCCACCTCCAGTTCACTTGATAAGCAGAAGCACTTATCAGAGTTCTCTTTCTTAGAGATTCAAAGGGCGACCGATAATTTTGAGCCATCCTTGAAGATTGGAGAATGTGGGTTTGGCACCATTTTCAAAGGTTCTCTTCATTACACTGACGTCGCGATCAAGTTGCTGCAGTCGGATGCCGAGCGTGGCATGTTGCAGTTCCAGCAAGAGGTACACACTTCCTTCTTTACACTAACTTTGTATATGCATCATACCATTAAAAATGTCGATTTTCTTATGGGGTTCAGCTTTGGGAATATGAAAAAACAAAAAAAAAGTACTATTAAGTATAGTGTTTGTGAAGCATAGTAGAAAGATCCGACAAATCTTGGGAGTAAATATAAAGGGGAATCTCTAAAAGTGTCCAAACTTAAAGGGGCTAAAGTGTCCATTTTTCGCACATACAAAAGCTCCAACTTTTGTTTTCCCACCTAAAACTAGTTTTGCCTCTATTTATTTTGCAGTTGGAAATCATGAGCAAGTTGAGACACCCAAACATCGCGACCCTGATTGGAGTTTGCTCAGACCGTTACGCCCTCATCTACGAGCATCTCCCAAATGGCACCCTAGAGGACCGCCTCGCATGTACAGACGACACTCCGCCTCTTCCATGGGAAACCCGAATCACAATCGCTGCCCAAGTTTCTTCCACCCTCAGTTTTCTGCACTCCAACAAGCCTCACTGCTACATCCACGGCAATCTAAAACCGGACAATATTCTCCTCAATGCAAACTTTGCCCCCAAACTCTCTGCTTTTGGCAACACGAGACCCAACCCCGTAAACTGCAGAGATTTCCCCCACTTGGACCCGTTTGGGGGAGATGTGCCGTTATCACCCAAGAGCGACACCTACGCCTTTGGCGTGGTGGTGCTGCAGTTGTTGACAGGGAGAAGATGCGCTTTGAATTTGGTTAAGGATGTGAAAGATGGTTTGGATGGTGGTAACTCGAGTTATATGGCTTCGCTGTTGGATCCATTGGTGGAATGGCCTCCTCAGTTGGCTATGAAGTTGGCTCAGTTGGGGATCGAGTGTTGTGACGTGGATCAGACCAGACGGCCTGACCTGGGGTTGGATGTTGGGACTGTTCTGGAGGAGATGAGAGGTTCTATGTTGTCTCAGCGTCCACGCGAAAATAATCAGCCACCGGATTATTTCCTATGCCCAATCTTGCAGGTGAGTGACTGACTGATTCAACTTAGTTTTCTGATAAGTTATTGCAAGTGTTAAGAGATGAATGAATTAATATTGCAGGAAGTGATGGAAGAGCCGCATGTAGCAGCAGATGGATTTACATACGAGGCGGAGGTGTTGAGAGAATGGTTCGACAGTGGGCACGACACTTCACCCATGACTAACCTCACCCTCCCGCATTTCAACCTTATACCTAACCGAACTCTACGCTCCGGTATTCAACAATGGTTGCAAACGAAGCATTAATTACAACACTCATCTTCACTTACCTTAATATTCCCCTTCATTTTTGTACATACAAAGTGTTTTTTTTTGGAGGAGAGGAGAGGAGACCTACTGTAAATTTTCATGTCAGTTTTTTTTTCATTAAATGATGAAACATTTCCTCAATGTACTTGGATACATTGACTCTAGAGTGCGTTGCGGTTATGTCAAATACTATAAGTGCATGGAAATTTATACATATATAAGATTAATGTATGTTTTTTTTTTGGCACTACAACTGTATTCATATAATTGTGATATTTTACGTTTTTTATACATAATATATGTAGTATGTCCATATTCTAGGGGTATTCATATATTTTCTAGTCTATGCAGGAATGAATTCATGAACCCAGCTAGCTGGGTGGTTTCTTGTTACGATCTTGATTGAGTCAGATTGATATTAATTTAGGTCGATATTTTAATAAAAAAATATCCTTAATTTTTTTTTTTTAAGTAACTATCAATTGTACAATTGGTGATGAAAAAGAAACGATTTTTTTTTATCAATGCCGAACTTTATAGAAATAAGAACGATTACATACTACAAATACCCGCTTTGGAGGGGTTGGTTAACATTCAAAACCCGAACTAGTAGAGCATGTACTAACAAAACAACAGAAGCAAATACAGCAGAGCAAGAAACAAAAATGCAAACGATAGTAAATAAACTAAAACAACAGATCGGCTTAACGGTAGAGATGACCCCAGACAAAGCATAGTATCCTGGAGATGAGGAAATTAACTGATACAGCAGCACCCGTAACCCTTCGGAGGGTAGAAGGACCTCCCTAGCGACATAGCTAACAGAGAACCTGCACACCAAGCGATATCAGATAGGACCCACAATAAATCGAAAACACACACAACTTCATAAACAAACAAATACGACCGCATGACCGGTGCATATATTTATGAGTGGTAGGGGCTGGATAATACCGGTCTACCGAAGCACCCCTTCCTGTGGAACATCCGCGAAGGACTAGCGCACGTCGGGGGTGCCAATGAAATGCTCTGCTTCTCCGTTAGGAGAAAGAAATGAGATACACCGCGACCGCGGTCGTATCGTGGGTACCCCGAAGGGTAAATATCATGCAGTATTTTGTTCCGAGAACGGAGCGTTGGTTCTGACGAACCATGGTTCAGCTGGAAGGGGTAGATGGGGGAGGGTAGTGGGTTGTACCGCCAATATATGGTCAAGTTTGAGCTTAAAGCGGTGAACAGCCATCCACGATGGCGCGTGGAGGGACGTTGGCGACCGGCGCACAGCATGTTGTGAGAGGAGGTTGGTCGCGGCGGCGCGTGGAGGCGCATCCTAGCGCGTGGAGGCGCATATCAGCACGCACGGAGGCGCGTGGGTGGTGTTTGGATGGCGCGTGTAGGCGTGTGGGTGTGTTGGGTGGCGCGTGCGGCGGCGCGTAGTGGCGCGTAGGAGCGTGTGGAGGTGGTTGTGGCGGTGGTGGGGGGTCTTTGTGTGGGCTCGGGAGCGGTGGTGATGGTGAGGGTGGTGTGCGCACTTCCGAGAGTTAGTACTCATTTCTCCGTCGCGGTTGGGGTGAGGGGGGAGGGGGTGAGGCGGACTCCACGATTTGGCGAGGCGGCGGCGGAGAGTGGGATGAAGACGAGGTTAAACAAGGTCATCCACTGTGGTGTGGCTTCCGGCTTTGGCTTAGGCTTAGGCTTAGGCGTATACTAGAGGAAGAGTTGCTCCATGCTCATGACCGATGAGAGAGTTTGCAAAGAGCAATAACTTCCCTTCGGTTTTTGGATCTTGAGAGAGAGCTTCCAAATAGTGCCCATATTTACATCTTTCGTTGATCTTGCATAATCATTGAAATAAATGAAATTGTCTTAAATAAAACAACGAAATTACAATCGAGTTGTCAACATGATAAAATCCATTGATTTGTATGTGTCAGAAATAAATAATTCATACAAGAAAGACGAAGACTACAAAATTAATACTTGAATATGAGTTGCTATGTAATAAGTGTCTTTTGTTATGTTAAATATCGCTACTTGCCGAGTAAAGATTAATTCTTCGAATATGAATTGCTACGTAAAACGTGTCTTTTATTATGTTAATATCCATACTAGGTGGATAAAAAAAATTATGAACATGTGTTACTATGTAAAAAGTATAAAATGACTTTTGCTATGTTAATATCGCTACTTAATGAGTAAAATAATTAATAATTAGATATGAGTTGACCCTACTGAATTGATCTTGTGACTTTCAGGGGGCGTTTAGATGGACGTAACGTGATATTACAAATAATGTGAGTTATTAATATAATGTGAAATTGTAGTATTTGGTCGTGTTGTAATATAGAGTGTAACGTTATATTACAATGTTTAGTATGTATTTTTATGTGCATTGTAATGTGAATTTATTATTATATTAGTTTATATGATGATATATTATATATTAATACGATAAGATTTAAAATAAAATATATTTTAACAACAACTAATTTCTTAAACTTTATGTTTTGTGGTTAATTACGTATAGTCATTTATGAACTATAAAAATTAAATATTAAAAATAAATATGCATAATTATTAAAATTCTCTAAATTAAAATATTTTATATGGTTTTATTAGATAATTTACATTAAAAAAATTCAATAAAAAATTACCCATATATACGAACATAATGTGCGCTATTCTTTATTATAACTAGGTGCTGACCCTGCGCTACGCACAGGGCGGCATTCCTTTGGGAAAACAACACCAGTCTTTACATTTATAGATGTCAAAGACCTGATTACGCGTGTCTGAATAGTGCATTTGTTATAACAATCAGTTAGCTATTCCAGTTTTGAATAGCTCTTTGTATTCTCTCCGAATTGATCTTATTTGTGCCTCTTCTTCCTCTGTTAATGAGACCCCAACTTTCACCTTCCTTTCGGGTTCTTCAATTAGCACTTCTTTCAGATCCTCCATAGGCGTGGGTCTACCGTGCTCTTCACTTGGGTATTCGTCTATTGAAAGGATCTCCTTTTCAACTTTGCCTTTTTTCATGAGTGATATTTTGCCACATTTCTTAGCAACCTTTTGGTTACCCTTTACTTCACCAATTCCTGCATTTGTAGGGAACTTCAACTTTTGGTGTAGTGTTGATGGTACCATACCCCACTTGTTGATTGTGGTTACACCAAGGACTCCATAGTATTCATCCATGGTATCTACCACTAGGAAAGAAACGTCAGTCTTCAATTGCTTCTGACCTGTCCCTAGTGTTACATGTAGTATTACTGTTCCCATCGGATACCTTGGTTCTCCTGAGAATCCTCTGAACAGGTAGTGTACTGGTTTTATGCCACTTGGTCGTACACCTAAAATGTCGATCAATTTTTTGTTCAAGATGCTAGCTGACCTTCCTCCATCCACCAGGATTCGGCCAATGTCCCTATCAGTGATTCTCATTGTTATGACTAGTGCATCATTGTGTGGGTGTATCACATGTTCTATATCTTGTCTTGAGAATTTGATTGTTTCTTGTTTTATCTGCTCCTGGCCTTTGTTCTTGATTATCTTATCTTCTAGTTCAATCATGTATGCTTCCCTTGCATTTGTTGACTCTCCGCCTGATCCAAATCCCCCATGTATGACATATGTGCTTGCCATCTGCTTTGTGATAGTTAGGCTTGTTTGTTCAAAACCCATTGGACGGCGTCAAGTGTTAAGTCCTGCGTATCGGGTCGACGGGTCGTCAATCCGAATGGCCAACTTACGGGTAGATTTTCTTCCTTCGTGATCTGACGGTCCCTTTTTGCAATCTATTTCCTCGCACTTTATTCGCGATCCGTCTTCTCGTGAACCTGCACGAGGGGTAAGCCGAGGGTGGTACCGGCGAACCCTCTCCGATGCTTAAATTAGAACAATGTAGAGAGAAAAAGTAGAGAGAAGGGAGAGCTCAAATCTTGCAAGTGATATCTACTTAGTAAATGAATAGAGGTGGAGTTCTATATATAGGCTCAAAGGAGATTAAGGCGGTTAATGGCATCGTTAACTCCTAAACGAGCTCATTTAACAAGTAATAAAGGGATTAAGCCCTTAGCAAACATGGAAGGGTTCCTGATATTTTCTAAGTGTCAGACGTGCAAAGTGAGGTCGGGTCGTCGCGAGGGACGGTTTGGATGATAGTGTTCCGGACCTCGCGTATACCCATCGGGCGGGAATACTGCACGTCTGAAAGGTGTCGGGGCCTTCGGGGTCGGACGAGAGGTCCGACCCCGAAGATTTGGGGATTGGACCTGGTTGGTCCGACGGTCGGGCCAACAACGCGTCCGGGCGAGCGTTTTTTTCCCATCCGGACCGTTTTGCCGTGGGTGACGTGTTCGGGTCAAAGTTTCGGTTTACAATCATTCGTGGGGTAATTAAAATAATACTATTTGAATGAAAACGGGTATAAATTGAGCGTATATCCATCATGTTGGGTTTGACTAAGGGTATGAGCGATGGGGATGATCAAGTTCACTTGTAATTCACCGACTCTTGTATTCACTAGGTAGCCATCAACCGGATATTAGTTGAAGGTTGTGAATATTTGTACGGATGCCTTGGAGAAGTATTCCTATGTGGAAACTGTTAGCATATGGTGATTGGGCGCCGTAATTGGAAGCCCATTAATATGTATATGTTACCTAAGAAATTTGGTAAATGTCACATTAGGGAAATTGGGCTTGACCCGAATCCCAAATGACATAAGAGGCCCAAAATATTGGGCCTCTCTTATACATGGCCGGCCGAATATTACTAGTGGGGACAAAGTGGACTTTTGTCCACTTTGCTCCTCCTATAAATAAGAGGTGTTAGAGTTTTCATTAAGGCTAATTCACAATTCCTCCTAAGTGGTGATTTGAGAGAAAAACCCTCCTCCCTAAATACCTAGTTCGGCCGAACCATATACTACACCAAGGGTGTGCTAATTTGCTTCGAGCAAATCACTCCGGAGATCCGTCCCTACCAAGAATCGATCAGAGGCTTTGATATGGAGCTAATACCGCCGTAGGACTTCCTTAACAAGAACTTCTACGGGTTCCGTCCGGTGGATCGTGAACTCCCTCAGCATAATCCTTAGGACTATGTAAAAGGTTTAAGGTATGTGCACATCTTTCGCTGCATAATTCTGATTACAAGCATGTACCTGTGTTTATGTTTCCGTAGTTATCTACCTTGTAATCCAAACTGGTATCAGAGCTTGTGTTAGGAGTTCATGATTTTGATAAATTGATGTTCTTGAAAATTTAAAATTTTGGCCGAAAATTTAAAGATGTAAAAGTTTAAATTTTTTGAAATTTTTAAGTTGGTAGTGCCGAAATTTTCATGATATTTTTAGTAAATTTTGATGTTCATGATCTTCAAGAAAAACGTGACTTTTATCAAAATCGAACATTGGATTGTAGATCTTAGTCAAATTTGATCTTGAAATTTGACCACTTGTCTCCAATTTCATGTTTTTTGCCGAACCCTATAGGAATTACAAGGTAAAGATTTTAATTTCTTAGGCCCCAAGTAATGTGTATTTCGGCCGAAACAATTAGGGATATTGTTTACCATATTTTAATTTTTATTAAGGATAACAATATATATATTATTGGAAACATAATGATAGATTCACATTAATATACAGAAATATATATAACTATCAATATATCTAGATAATTAATGGGGATAAAGATATTATTGATAGATTAGTTGCCTAAAAGATTAAAAAAATATATTATCAGTATATTTGTTTCTCTATTAAAGATATTGACAATAAATAAAATATATATTTATATATAGTAGCCGAAATTTATATATATATATATATATATTGTTGATTGATTTTGTCTTAAAGATAGAATTTTGGCAATAAATATTTCTTGGAGGCTAAGTTAAGTTTTTAGTGGACATTAAAACTCTACTTAGCCCACAAGAATATTTCGGCCGAACCCTAGGGTTAATGGGCCAGTCCAATATACTGAACCGGTCTGGGTAAAACCGGACCGGGTTTTCTTAATCGGTTCGACCTTGTCGGATTGGGTCGAACCGGGGTAACTAAGTGAACCTAACCGAACCGGTTTTGTGTTGAACCGAACCGTACCCTATTTTGTTGAATCGGTTCAGACCGAACCATATTTTGAAATAAAACCTGACCGAACCGAACCAGATTTACTGGACCAGAACCGAACCGGACCGAAATTGACTAAACCGAACCAGATGTTCAAAATCGAATTCAAGTCAATTAATAAAATAGGATGGTCAAGTTTTAAAATCCAAATGTTTTCGAACTTTAAATAGTCTACACAGTGCTCGAAGGTTTAAAACTTTCAAGTTTTGATTAAACCTTAATGCCTAGTTTCGATTAGGGATGGATCTCGGAAATGAATAATTTAGGGACTGGATTAATTAGAGGGCTGGATTGCATTTGTTTACTTTTTGTCACATATATTTATTAGAACTGTTGTCTTGACTATGTCAAGCTAGCTGGATGTTGGAGGCAAATCCCTTGTTAAATATATGGTATGTGCACTAGGACAGACATGCTGTGATGGTTGCGATTGCCTAGGATTCATGTCTAGAAACACTCATGATTAACTGTAAGCATGACTTTCAAGTCAGCCCCTAATATTTAAAATATTTTCAAAACAAAAGCCAGTCGCCAAATATGCATGTTTGATGTGGAAGTTTCATGTATGACACGTATGCTTGAATGTTGAGGATGTAGCTGCATGTGATAGTTTACTTAGAAAGTAGAATTATATATATGTTAGCATGAGCTCATCGGAACATTAGACGCATAACGCGTATGCATGATGTGTGGTTTGGTTGATGAATTTTGCTTGCTATGATAATTTACTTGTGAAGTAGAATTGAATATGCATGCGTAAGTTTATTGGAACATTTTTCAAATACAAAAGGGCCTTGGGAAAGCTAAGATCGGGTATGCTTATTTCAAAATTCATGTTCCGGTAATTTGCGAATAAAACCGTTTTAAGAGACTGATCTATTGGATTGAAGACGACGATAATGAGAACTCTTTCATGAACCCCCTTCTCTCGGTTTACTGGCGGTCGGTTGCTTTAGATGGCTGAGGAATCATTATTTGTCGTATTCCATCTTAATAGATATCTGATGTATGCAATTCTTTTTCAAAATGTTATTGTCTCCTTGATTATGCATGGTTATCAATGTGTTAGTTTCATGGCTGGGTCAGTACGCTTCTATGAACCTCGCAATCTGGATGGTATGAATTATGATGAATGGAAAGATAGTGTTGAGGATCTCCTCATTACTGCGGATGTTGATGAACGAATCAATCTGAAAGCAACAAGGATCGAGACGGACGAATATGGAAAACCATACCCCTACAACAGCAAGAAAATTTTGAGGAACGATCGGACAGCACGAGAATTGATTTACTCGAAACTGTCAGTTGAAGTAGAGGAGGAGTTTATGGAGAGCAGCGCATTGCATCTTTGGTGTGCCATTCGCCTTCGCTACGGTGGATGAAAGACCACTGAAGCAAAAGACCTCATGGCAGAATACTATAGTATTTTATGCAGTGATGATGGTGTTATAACCGCTCATGATTGTTGGATCCTTCGCTCGAGGGAGAGTCGGGTCCTGATATATGCGCTTCGGGTCGTCAAGGTAGAGGGTCTTCGTACGTGCCGGGATACGTGCATCTTCGGATACCTGCAAGAGGGGAAGTATCGCACACCACGCAGAGGGGGGTGGAGTGCGATGAACCATCTCCGAATCTTAAATTAGGATTCTAGAGAGAGAAATTTTAGAGAGAGAAAGTTTAGAGAGAGGTCAGAGTTTCGGCCTCAACTTCCTTGTGAATGAATGATCAAAGCCTCTATTTATAGGAAACATTGAGATCAAACCGGGTTTTGAACGGTCCAACGCCGGTTTAGTTGTGAAAAAGAACCGGACGTGGACGAGCAAGGAGTTGACGTCGAAGAGTCCGACACGTGCCGTACGCGCGTATATGGTAGGCGCGGGCACTTCTAGGCGCAATCCGCACTCCGGTCCGGATTGCCTTGACAATCCGGACGAGTCCTATACTCGGGGTACGCGCGCGCGTACCCCATGCCGTTTTAGAATTGCAGGTAATTATTTTGGGACCGTTTAGTGGGTTTGATGTGTAGGCGAGGTCCGAATAATTATAAAACGAACCCGAATCAGACGTATACCCATCATTTTCCCCCAAGTCAAGTAATGGCATGACCCTTGCTTGACTCTATTTTCGATAGAGTATACGTTCGGTTTAAGTTCGGGTGTTACCTTGGTGTGGACTTACCGTCCGTCGGCGCGTGGGCGTCGATGTCGCGTGTCCCGCCCTTCGGTTAATAGGGGTGACTATAGATGCTGACGTGGTTAGCGTAGCAAATGTATGTATATGATATGTATATATGTAATGATGTAGGACTGTGTATACAACAGGGATGTGAGCATTAACGTGTGCATAGCCAAAGTATATGAATACACGTGCATAGACGTGTGTCGTACGATGTCACGATAGTAAACATGTAGATATGATCATTTATAAGTATGTAACGATGGGGATGTAAGTGTATGCATGCCGGGATCATGATAATAGACTCGTGACATGGATATGCAAACGGGTATACGTGTAAGCATGTATGTGCACGTGTGGGTGTATAAGCATATGTATGTGTCAATAACCCATACAAAAGAGTTAGAAAAATATGGAGGTGATAGGGAATTACCCACATGTGTATATAAAAAGGGAGAACATAAAAATTTCTCCTCACTTTACCTCGACATTTCAAGATTGTCTTCTCCCTTTTCTTGGGGAGTATGTGACTTGGCACCCATGCCATTCACCCACCCACATTACACCACCACCGGCCAACCACCACTCACCGGAGGGACCAGCTCGTGGTGGCGGGACCAGCGGCGGCGGACAGCACGACGGCGAGGGCGGCGGCGCACGGCGTGTCACCGGCGACGTGAGCTTCTGCGGCGGGAACGGGGCTTCCGACTTCGATTTTTGTGGTGATTCGGATTTTCGGGGTTGATTAAAACCATTTCCAGGTATGTAGGAACCTTTACTTGCTTCAATTTGATCAATCCTTGTCTTGATTGAAACTTGACTATTCATGCCCACAAAGTGTTTGATGAAATGCCTAACACAATTCACTATGGAAAAGAGTGCATGAAAATGGTTAAGTATTTTGTTGGTGCCCACTTGCAGAGGGGCTTTAATCTGCAATACCTCAAAAGCTTAGCATCTTCATTTTAGTAATAATAATGAGTATAGATTCACAAATACTGCCATATTTTGATGTAAATTTAACACAACTGGAGCCTGGTGCTTTTCTTTACCTGTCTATTGATTTTTTAGCTCATGTTATGGCCTTAATTTATGAATTTTGCTCGAAAATTTTATTCACTTTTGCATTCTGGTGTTTCAGACTTATGGATTGGATTACAAATGACATGTGTGCGGTGATAAGCATGCAAACCTAGACTCAATGAGTTGAAACTTAGATATTGGTTAAACCCTAATTAGGTTTATCAAACTAGCCTGAAAGACAGTCTATTCACGCTTTCTGATGCTCGGGCTATATGTCTATTGGACTGCCCAACTCCAATGGACGATTCACTTACCTGGGTCTGTGATTATACTGAAGGAGAGATGAAGCTCTCGATGGATGAATGGATTGATAGGAATTATGATTATTTTGAGTTTCTTACTTCAGAGACAAGGAACAAATCTCTTCAACTTCTAGGCCCTTGCTATCCTGTCATTTTTCCAACTTCTATGAAGCCTATTTGTATTATCATCAAAGTCATGTCGATCTCTCATCATAAGTATGGGAAGGTGGTGCTAAATATCTAGCCGTTAGCATATCGATCTCTCATCACTATCAACTTTAGTGATGTTTGGCACCACCTTCCCATACCGCTAGCATGTCGATCTCTCATCATAACTGATGTTTGGCAAGCATACCGTTAGTGAAATTTTAGTGGATCCAATTCCTTCTATATGACAAGTGGATCCAAATATCCCTGGATTGTCATTTTGTTCGAGACCTTGTTGTGAGAACATTCTCTAGCATTATGTTGATCTCTCATTCATAGAAGGAATTGGATCCACTAAAATTTCACTAACGGTATGCTTGCCAAACATCAGTTATGATGAGAGATCGACATGCTAACGGTATGGGAAGGTGGTGCCAAACATCACTAAAATTTCACTAATGGTATGGGAAGGTGGTGCCAAACATCACTAACGGTATGCTTGCCTTGGATACATGACTCACAAACTAATTCAGAAACTGAACGGAATTCAGGACGAAGTGTTTTTAGAACCTGTAGAGATGGATGCCCCAACTGATAATGAACCTCCTCAGCACTACTAGTACTCATGTACGCAACTCGTTGAGGTGAGCTCTCCATGTAATACAGACCGTTGTGCTTATATGCAGTTCCAATCAACTTGTTAGTCCCTAATTCCTGAAAGACGCATTTAGTTGGAGTGAAAGTAACTGAGCAATATAACTGTTCTATTAATTTGCTCACCGACAAGAGATTTTCAGGAAACGAAGGAACATATAAGACTGATAATAATGACATATGTGGTGAAATTTTAGTGGATCCAATTCCTTCTATATGACAAGTGGATCCAAATATCCCTGGATTGTCATTTTGTTCGAGACCTTGTTGTGGGAACATTCTCTAGCCCTCCATACATTCAACTCATTCCCGTTCGAACAGATTTTCAGCTTGCAGACATTCTAACTAAGCCTCTCTGCAAAGATTCAATTAATGATCTATGTGACAAGTTGGGCATGCTAGATATATACGCTCCAACTTGAGGAGGAGTGTTAAATATAGAATCTTGTATATTCTGTATAATTGTTATTTTCCATTCCTAGTTGCTTTCCTACTTTAGCTATTTACTAAGTTTAGCTAAACTAGAAAAGCAACTAGGAATGGAAAATAACAATTATACAGAATATACAAGATTCTATATTTAACAAATAGTACAGTTAATATTTACTTTTGAAGTTATTTATTTTTTTTGTTTTTTTACGACATAAAGTTATAATGAAGGGAAAAAAATGTATTTATATAAGATTTAAAAGCTTTCCTTGAATCCCTTGAAAAAAATAAACAACTAAATAAAGTTACCAAAATTCCAATAAACTTATATGAAGAAAAAAAACAACAAAATAATCATTAACTTCATTCCACTTTACTCGAAAATTAGTATTTCATGCTAATTCAGCTGTGTTTGTACAAAAATGATAAAATGAGATCTCTAAAATCGACAAATCCATGATGAGTTTGCAGCATTGCTCTGTTCTCATATTTTAAAAAGCATCTATCTAAATTCTAAACTAGTATTATAATCATATTGATTTTATTATAGATAATTCTTACCAAATCAGTCCAACTTGTTAAAGGAATCACTCTCATTTGGTCAAAGGCTTTAAATATCACATAAGCGTTTCACCTTTTAAGACATTATTATTATTATTATTATTATTATTATTATTATTATTATTATTATTATTATTATTATTATTATATATCAATCTCATATACCAATGAGTGATACAGAATTATCAATCAACAATTAAATCCATCACTACGGTATACTTGTCACTTAATAATTTAAATTCACATGACAATTGAAGAATTAAAAGAATTCGCATAACTCTTGTGGCCTATCAACACTGTTAATGCAATCATGAACTATGACATTATTCATTAAGCTAAGTTTTCGAATTTAATTTCAAGGAATAAAAAAAAATATTAATAAAAAGATCTAATGCATTTTTTTTAAATGTGGCGTGTGTAACAACAAAACAATACTCGGCCAGTTCCCATTAATAATTTATTTATATCGGAATCAGAGAGTCCCACCTCCTGTAAAAAGTTAAAAATAACAGGGGCAAAACCGTCTAATCGCAGCACCCACAACAATATAGAGAGAAACCCTCCCTCTCTCCATTATCGATCGAGTTCTGTGAGCGTGAGGTGCTAGATCTGCAGAAATAGCTTCTCCCCCCGAGTCCGACCCAGAAAACCCTCGCCCAAAAGCCGACGCAAAATCCACCACCCAAACAGACCCTAGTGATCTCTATCTCTCTTCTCTATCGGACGGGCAATGAGGATTCGCAAAAACGCCAAGCTATCGTCAATGCTCTTCACGCAAGGTGGTCCGCCGTCGGAGGTGCCGCCGGCGCACATGTGTCAGCTCAACCAGTCTCCTTGGGACGTCATTCCCTTCACCTCCCTTCCCGACCTCGAGGTAACTCTACCGCTCTTCTTTCTTTGTCTTTATCGTTCACAGATCTGCCGCTTCTTCTCTCTCTCTCTCTACACCTAGGGTTTTCAGAAACCCTAATTCCGTCCGCCAAATATTGTGCATTCGTCTCCCGTTGATCAATTCCCTACTTTCTAGCTTTCACGACTAATTATAAATTACGGCACCCTTTTGTAGCTCGATAGCGGAGCCGACATCAGTTTTTCCAGCAATGGAAGCTGGGTCAACGAACCCAATAGAGCCGACAGGTAATTCTATGAAATTCATCGCTATTGTGCGCATTATCATCGCTCTTCATCAGAAGTAGGGTTTTAGTGTCTCCTCCATCAGTAATTATACATTTGTGGAGCTAGTGGTTAGAGATAGTTATGTGATTGCGCTGCGCATTGCAGCGGTATGGGTGCGATGATGGTTGTGGACGATTTCCAAGTCACGACGAAGCAAGAGAGCAGCTTCAACTGTAACGATAGTGATAATGACGATAACGATAGTGACGTCAGCAAGGTTAGGAGCTTGGCAGTTAATGTCGGCTGCTGCCGGAAGTCAAACGGCAAGGGGTGGCACTGTACGAGGGCGCCCAAAGAAGGGCATTACCTCTGCGACCATCATTTGAAGGCCCAAAATATGAGAAATTCTAGTAGCGCCGCCATGAAGGGAGGCTCAGCGGCTGGGGAGTTGCCCGGGCCGCGGCGCCGTGGCCGGCCACCGAAGAATGCTGCGGCCAAATCAGCTGTGAAGAACTCCAAGTCCAACCAATTTTATTATTACTCGGGATTCGGGCCTTTGTGGGGAAAGCTGCGGAACGATAAAGGAGCCACCGCCGAAGGCTGGGAGTCGCCGCTGGAAGAGAGCAGCGCGCCCGATTCTCCGTACTCCCTTCAGATTGACGGCGATGACGTGGAGGATGAGGATGAGTTGAGCGGAGATAACAGCAGCAGCGGTGGCCGCAGGAAGCGGACAAGGAAGCCGGTAAAGGCTCGATCTCTGAAATCTCTCATGTAATGTAGTATATGAAGCTGCCATTTGGTCCGACAAGAAGAGGTAACGGACATATATGTGTATATGAATATATATGTTGAGATTATTGTAAATTTTCTGCCGCTTAGCAGTGTTTTAGCCTTTTAGGGTTAAATGCATTTTGGGATATTTTGCTTATTCTATTTTAGTTTTAACTTTTTTTTCTATTTATTATTATCATATTCACATATTATATTGTTAAAGAATCACTGTGATTCACTGTTGTGTGCTTTTTAGCCTTTGATTTGATGAATAGTAGCGGCTAAGCAGCTGAAGGGGTAGTCTCGAAACTATTGTCTGATTTCTTTTATTTAGCGTAATTGGTAGTTTAGTTGATTTAATATAATTAATAATATATAATATATAATTAGAGAGTGGCTAAGCTAGGGGCCAATTAGAAAAACAGAGTCCACTAAATTTGTGACACGTAATCATATTTTCTATGTTTTCAGTAAGTGCATTACATATAATCAGTTATCTTGTATTTTGAATCCTTTAACGTTGCCCTTCTTTAGTTATTTTGGGGAAAAAAAAAGAAAGATTTTTTTTTATTTTTTGCGAAAGAAAGATAATTGTACTTGTATTTTATTATTTTATTATATTATACACCTTATTAATTCGTATTTTACGTGGAATTTTACTTATATGTGAAAACTTAGATTACGATATTAATGACTTGCATTTATTAATTAATAATATATTAAAGAACATATTCATTTTATTATTAATTAATTTTTTAAACTGGTGTACGTAAGTTAAAATATATGATGTCATATTTCATCCCTACATATACATATAAAATATGTTCGTAAATCAGAATACTGTATAAAAATTTATGGTTCTTTCAGAAAGATTTTTCAATACTAAATTAGATGGAAAAACATCTTTATAAATATTAAAATAAAATATTTTTTAAGGATGTGAAATATAACGGGGCGCCATCGTTGATTTTGATGTGTTTTAAAGTTTAGTTTCATTGATTTTGTCGCATGACATTTTTAACTTAAGTAAGCATAATTATAATTCTTTAGATTATTTGACACTAATAACTCTAATTAAGTTTACTTGTCACTTCTTCTTCATTAGTATCCATAAAGCTAATTCTTATAAAAACTTATTATTTACACCAACCAATTAATTTATGATAGGCATTAATAGTTTTCTGTCAAAAACCTATTTGACTGGGTGAAGCATATAGGAAAAATTGAGCATTTGTCGAATTGTAATTAGTTTGGTGTAAATACCATATTGGCATTTGAAGATTGTACCGTCGTAAATAGGAGTCCATTAATATGAGACTGTTACTTGAGTTAATTGGGTAATGTCACATTATGAATTTTGGGCTAGGCTTAAAATCTCAATTGACATAAGATGTTTAAAATTGGGCCTCCCTTCTCAAAAGTGGCCAGCCGAAACTTGCATTAGGGTGAGGTGGGTTTGGTCCCACCTCCTCTTATAAATAGGGAGTATCAGAGATTGATTTAAGGTTAACCACCAAGTCATACTCTCATAAGTGTTGAGACAAAGAAATCCCTTCTCCCTAGTGAAAGTTTCGGTCGAACCATATCCTAGCCAAGGAGGTGCCAAATTGCTTCGAGCAATTACTCCGGAGACCTGTCCCTGCTAAAGAATCAACAAGAGGCTTTGCTGTGCAGACCAGTCCGCGTAGGTATACCTTAACCAGAATCCTTACAGGAACCGTCCGGCGGATCGAGAACTCCCCTTGAAGATCTTGGATCTACGGAAAGCATTGTAGGTATGTGCCCCTAATTTTGCTGCGTAATTCGTTTACATAGCATGAACCATGTTTTGTTTCCGTAGTATTATCCCCTATAATCATACAGTGGTATCAGAGCCTGTGTTAAGAAGTTCATAATTTTGATAAATTGGTGTTCTTGAGATTTTAGTAAAACTGATATTCGTGAAATTGAGTGTTGTTGTTAAAACTAACGTTCATGATTTTTTTTCAAGAAAAACGTGACATTTATCAAATTTGAACATTGGATTATTGATCTTAGTAAAATTTGATCTTGAAATTTGACCACTAGCCCTAAAAGCATGTTCGCCGAACCACTTAGGTTGAACAAAGTAAAAATTTTAATTTCTTAATTTCTAAGTAACTAGGGTTTTATTGCTAGGTGAATTGGGTCACAATTAGGGCTAGATTCACAAGATAATTGTGATAATTACTAGGGTTAATAACTAAAAAACTGTCTAAGGTTTACCCTATGTTAAAATTAGGTGTCTGAAGTTTGAAATGTTAAAATGGACTGTCCCAAGTTTCATTTTTGTTGAAATTTGGTGTCTTTGTGCGTATTTTCATCTTCGTTCCATCATTTTCATCAACTCACCAACCCACTCATAATCCATCACTCTTTACTTTTCATAAAATCGTCAAATTTCACCTAAAAATTGAACATTTAAAAAAAAGTTTCTAGAAGAGTGGTTTAGAGCCATTTTCCAAGGACAATAGAGCGATATTTACTTGCCCGGATCTGACCAACTTTTTAGGTGACGGTCCCGGCAAGATGATGAGAAGGGAGTGTGTATGAGAGCTCGAATTTGACATACGGTTTCGTCGGAATTGACTTCTCTAAAGTAATCACACCGAGACACTAAATTTCAACAAAAATGAAACTTGGGACAGTCCATTTTAACATTTCAAACTTCAGACACCTAATTTTAACATAGGGTAAACCTTGGACAGTTTTTTAGTTATTAACCCTAATTACTATCATATATTCTAGCATGATTTTAGGTTTCTTGAATATTACTGATAGACTTTAGTTGCCTAAGATTGAGAAAATATATAAATATTGTAGATAAATTTTATCCTAATATAGAATCTTGACAATAAATAAAATATGTATATTTATTGATAATGGCCGAAATATATATATATATATATATATATGGAAATTATTTTTATAATTAATGTTACTTGGTGGCTAAGTTAAGTTTTTAGTGGATTTTAAAACCTAACTTAGCCCACAAGAAATATTTCGACCGGACTCTATAGGGTTAATGAGCCGGTCCAATTTTGTACATCCGGGTCGGGTCGACTGACCCGGAAGACCTAAGGAACCCGAAGCGGGTCAGGTTCCACGGGTCTGAACGGGGCGGGTCAACCAAACCGGATTTTCTCAATTGGTCCGACCTATTCGGGTCGGGTCGGACCGGGCAACTAAATGTGTCGAACCAAGCCGACCCGGTTTGCGTGAAGAACCGAACTGAATTCCTATTTTAAACCGAACTGATCCGTCTGAACCATTTTAAACCGAACCAAACCGGACCGGCTGAACCGATTTAACCGGACTGTATCGAACCAGACAAGATTTGACTGAACCAGACCTTTAAATTGGACCCGAGTCAACTGAAAATAGGATGCTCAAATTTTAAAATCCAAATGTTTTCGAACTTTAAAATTACCTACACAGTGCTCATTGGTTTAATATTTTCACGTTTTAATAAAACCTGATGCTTAGTTTCGATTATGGGGATAGATCTCAGAAATGCATGAATTTGGGACTGAGTCATTTAGTGGGCTGAATTGCAGTTGCTATTTAATTGATATTATTACATGATTAGAACTATCGTCTTGACTATGTCAAACTAGTAGGATATTGCATGTTGGGGGCAGAGCCCTGGATTTCAATTAATGGATTGCGCACTAGGATAGACATGCTGTGATGGTTGCCAATGCCTAGGATTCATGACTAGAAGTACACATGTTTGATTGCTAGCATGAATTGCAAGTCAGCCCAAAATGTTTTCAAACTGAAAATCAGTCGCCAAATATGCATATTTGATGTGGTGTGATCACGTATGACGCGTATGCATGATGAGTGGTTTCTCATTGGTGTGGCTTGCACATGATGATTTTCTTGTGTAGTAGAATCATATATGCATGCATGAAATTGTCGAAACGTTTTAAAAGGGCCTTGGGAAAGTCAAGATCGGGTGTATGTAAAAACTCCTCGTTCCGATGAAAGTAATTAAACCGTTTTTTTTAAGTCTGGTCTATTCAAAAGAAGACGCTGATAATGTGAACTCTTTCACGACCCCCTTCCCTCGGTTTACTAGCGGTCGATTTGGTTAGATGTCTGGGGAAATCATTACTTGTCGCATTCTATCTCATAGATACTCGATGTATGCAATTCTTTTCCAAAATGTTATTGTCTCCCTGATTATGCATGATTATCAATGTATTAGTTCGTATGGACAATATAGTGCAATTATATGTTGCTCGCGATCTTGATGAGACAAGTTATGACGGGTGTAGAGATTATGTGTAGAAAATCCTCTCTGCTGTGGAGCTTGAGGATTGTTTGAACCCAAATGGAGATATGATGATGACAGATGAAAATGGTAGTCCGCACTCCATGGACGACGAAAAGACGCAGGGATCAGAAAGCAGCAGAGTTGATTCGCTCGACCTTAACAACAGAGATTGCTCAACAGTTCATGAATGTCAGTGCATTGCACCTAGGGGTGCCTTGCACCTTCGCTATGGTGATAGATATGCGATCAATGCTAGAATCCTCATTTTGGAATATGATGATCTTCTACGAATGGATGCCGGCATATTGACAGATCATGTCCCCAATAGTTAAAGGGATGCGTGAGAAATGATTTATCCTATAATGAAAAAGTTTCATTTGTCTTGGTTCTCCGATGAAAAAGGTCTTAAACGTCTAATCAGATCGATTGAGACGATTATGAGATTGTTCGAAGGCTAGAACGCTAAGGAAATTTACGAGTTGGAGGATGGCTTCACTTGCATGCGAAAACTGCTAGAATCAAGCAATAATATACTTAAATGAAAATCTAGTGGGACAAGATACCGTCGATGAAAGCACTTTCTAAGGTACACCTCGTTTTGACATGTATATAAAATAGTCAATGTTTTATACAACACAAATTGTCTGATGTGATTCATTTGTGTATTCTTTTTAGGTGTGGTGTTCTACATGATTTGAAGATTCTGTACAATCTACTTTATGTTGTTGATGCTTTATGATTAAATCCTCGCAGTTTGTCACTATAACTTTCGTTGTTCTCTCTCTATTATGGTTATTCATGTTTATTGTATTATTGAATAAAGTGATTGTTATTTAGATTGAAGACAATTCAAATCAGGATACAATTTCACTTATCAATTAATCGACCTTGACGATGGGATCGATTTGATTAAAATCCTATAATGAAAATAAACAACGAAAGTTTCAGGTAGGTCAACTAGCCGAATGAAATAATAAAATCCACACACACAGTCCAATTCGTCTATATTCATCGATTGCGTTCAATTAATAAATTTAAATCTTCCTTATTTGTTAATACTCCATAAAATACTTAAATCGTAATTATGAACATGTGTGAAACCGATTAAATTAATTTTTAAAAACGAAACGATTTCACCATGGGAGACAGCTGTTGATTCGCGTGCCACACACATGTTCCTCGATAGATTTGATACGTCGATTCAAAGTACAAATTTAATATGAAGTGTGTTTTTGATTTAATGTTTGATATACAAATTTTCATTTGCATTTAACACCCATTTCAGGTTTTACTCATTGATTTCTCATAAATCGAGAAGAAGTATGCTTCAAAAGCTACCACAATCTCGTAAAGAATCAACAGATGCAAAAGGTGAAAACCTAATGCACAACTCATAGATGGACGAAACCTCTGAAAATGAGTATGCAATGAAAATGATATTGTCTATCAAACGACAATGCTATTATACGCCTCTAACGATAAGATTGACGGAGCATTCATTTTTAATCATACACTTCAAGGACATGGTTTGAAACATGGTGTCGAAAATTCAACTTCCGATCTTCTTCCAGGATGATATGATGTTGACTTCCACTCATGTAGAACTTTGTTCCTACAATATCGGTTGACACAACACCATTGAGCTGTAAACTGGTAATGAGATGGATCTTGCCAAACTGCGACATTAAGGTTGCGCAACAAACATGTATTGTACTGATAGCTATTAAGGCAATGTTGGAACCTAGAGTACTCCAAATACTCTATGGCACACATGTTTGTGATAGCTCGGGTTAATGGTGGCGTGATCGAACATGAGACGTTATGTTCCTTGAGGACAAATTCATAAGCTTTATAACATCAACGTAAATGAAGTATTAATTGAACTAGAGCAGAATGATGATGATCATGTCTCACTTACTTCGAGTGGGAGATTTGAGGCAGCTACGCAAGTGAATGACATGGTAAATGATAATGAAGATATTTTCATAATAAATCCAGTGGGAGGAGTCAATCCAACTACACATATCACTGTTGCTGCAGGTGCAAAGCAAGTCGAACCTGATAATCATGTTGCTGAACCGTTGGATGAAAATCCTATAATTTCTCAGTTACCTACTGGTGACGGTGGGAGTGGCACTACCAACTTGGTTCCTGGTCCTAGTAACCATAAAATTCATCTCAGAGGTAGAATCCCGAGACCAATAGGTCGTCCAAGAAAAGTTGTTGGTGAAGGTTCAAGTAACACTCTTATTCCCAATGGGAGTGTTGTTCCAATCATGAACATTAATCCTAGTGGGAGCGTTGTTCAAGATGAGAATAATGAGCCTAGACGTAGTCAAAAGCATCAAACTTCTCTCAAGAAGTATCCCATCGAAAATGGTGAATTATTAACTCTGACTTCGGTTAATGAACCAGTAACGGTTAAACAAGCTTTGGAAGGACCTCAAGCGAAGGAATGGAGGAAAACAATGGAGGAAGAGATCGCCTCTATGAAAGCCAATTCGGTATGGTCTTTAGTTGATTTACCTGCTAACCGCAGAGGGGCAAAGTGGGTTTTGAAATTGAAACTCACTGCTGATGGAAATGTCGAGCGGTACAAAGCTCGACTCATTGCGAAAGGATATACCCAACTTCACGGAGTGGACTTTGATGAGACATACTCACCGACTATGTGTTACACCACAGTTCGGTCCATTCTGACCCTGGTCGCATGCCTTGATTTAGAGCTGCACCAAATGGACGTTAAGACTACATTCCTCCACGGAAAACTAGAGGAAGAGATCTATATGGAGCAACCATAGGGTTTTAGAATCACTGGAAACGAATGTAAAGTTTGTAAACTCCAAATATCACTCTATGGTCTTAAACAAGCGTCTCGACAATGGTACCGCAGGTTCCACAAGGAAATCGTTAGAAATGGATTCGTGAATCTTCACAAGGATCCATGTGTGTACACTAAAACCTCTGAGTCGAGGTACGTCATCTTGACATTATATGTGGATGGAATACTATTTACCGCGAACGATGTGAGTTACATGAATGAATCAAGGCGACGATTTTTTGGCGACCACCTTTTTGGCGACGACCATTTTGGCGACGACCTCTTGGCGACGACCTTTTGGTGACGACTTCTTTGGCGACCACCTTTTGGCGACCACCTTTTGTCGACTACTTCAGGCCGCTAGACGTTGCCTTTTTGGCGACCACCTTTTTTTTTGGCGACCACCTTATGGCGACGACTTCTGGCACTAGACGTTGCTTAGGAGGTGTCACCACCTTCATACTCTTGTCGACACTTTTGGTGTTGCCCCTTTTCTGAAGTTGAGGCGCCATGACTTTTTGATCGGGTTCCCACAGAAGGCGCCATATGTTGGATCATAAAAGTCCGGCTAAGCCTGGCGAGGCTCTTCAGGTTCTCGCCTTGGTGTCTCTTTGAAGCTGGAAAACTTTGTGGGTTAGCTTGTTCTTCATGGCGAGACTGCTCTTGGTGAGACCTGGAAAAGGCGTGGCTGTCCCCTGATTCCACTATGAAGCTTAAGTTAGTATAGCATTTTGGCAGTGAGAAATATTTTTGAATGAATATAGGGAGCTTACTATTTATAGGGGTGTCAAACCAACCTACAAGGGCGGTGGCAGCCTTTTCTCATTGGTTGGTAGGGTGGTGGCCGCCTTTCTCTTATTGGTGGACATTGGAGGCACTGTGTCAGCAAGTGACAAGCAGGTTGCCACCTCTTCATCCTTAGGAGGACAGGTTTTCTTCTAAGTAGGTGACAAGCAGGTTGCCACCTCTTATTCCTTGGGAGGAAGGGTTTTCTTCTAAGTAGGTGACAAACAGGTTGCCACCTGGTCGTGACAGTAGGGGAAGCACAACCCTTCCCGTATCTGATCAGTGTACACCGCCGTCATCTCAGTGAGGGGCATAGTAGGCTTACCCCGAATGACGTCAGAGAGTATGTCAAAGGGAAAGACCGTCTCCACGAGTGGACAAAGTCCAGAATGCGCTACATAAGACTTATACTCCTTGCGTTGCAACTTGTTTCCAGAAAAAAGCTTGGGACATGTGTTCCACACCCCGAGCCAGACTCCGACTCAGGAAAAGAGTATGTACCATCCTCAGATCCCGAATTAGTGGATGCCGAAGGATCCGACTCAGAATCAAAATCAGAATTTGAATAATACCTTACTCCAGGAGTAGGGATGAAGAACTTACTCATTTTTGAATACCCTGCGAATCGTGAAGGTAGTCCTAACGAGAGACGCGCCAGCAAGGAAATACTCAGTCGACGAGATACCTTATGATATATGTGCTACAAGTCCTGCAATGACAAGGCAACAATCTACTCAGCAAGCATGCGCGCAGTAGTCGCATCACTAACAACTGTGTGGCGAACGTCCCCTACGCGGGGGCAACTCCGCAAGTAAAAGACTTATAAGTTTACTACTACTACATAGCGAACATCCTCTATACGTGGGCAACTCTATGTCAGTAATGGACTTGCCCCAACACTTATACAGTCCACATGTGCCTACGCGCACCTACTCGTGCCTAGGCGCACCTACTAGTGCCTACGTGCACCTACTCGTGCCTACGCGCACCAACTCGCACCTACGCGGCCTATCACGAATGTATGAGGTAACAGTACGAATACGATTATGACACTAACACCTACTTGTGTATATTGTTCTATGATGACAGGTTATACATACTTACGCGTATATCCTTAACAAACGGAACGCGAGATGTGACTATGGCTACAAACACTATTGTGTTAACACGTATGTACATGCAAGGTCTAACGTCATGCGAGTCATTGCATGGATTCCATCGATCAACAATTCCGGTCAAAAAGTGGCTAAGTAAACGATTCAAAAACAACAAGGTCTTGGTCGACCAACACATACAATCAACAAGGGGAGTAACACTCTCTACTATACATACAACATTCTCAAACACTTAGCCATTTTCCATGCTCTTTTTATTATGCTAACACCTGCTAGACATTTTATCAAACACTTGGTGTGCAAGAAAGACCAAGTTATGCACAAGCTAAAGATTGACCAAATTAAGGTGGCTTAAGACATCACCATACCCGAAAATGGTATCTGATCGGCGTTGGAAGTCCGACCACCGTGAAAAAATGCCGTCGCCGTAAAAAAACCGCCACAGCCGCCGCACGAACCATCGCTCGCCGTCGCGTCGCCGGAAAAGCTGCCGTTGCCGTCCGTCTCGTCGTCGCCGTCTGCTGCTGTGGCTGCCGTGTCGCCGCCGTGGATGGTAAGTGGTCGGCCGGAATTCTTGAGGGTCAAGTAACTCGGCCTCTAAATATCTTACTCTTCAAGAAAGGAGGAGGAGACAACTCTTGATGTGGAGACTAAGTATAAGAGATGTGTATGCTCTCTCCTCTATATAAGGTATGGGTAAGAGTTTACCTCTCTTTAATTTTTTCTAACTCATTTGTATGAGCTGTTAGCATATACACATGCTTACACACCCTTATATACACTCACATACCCACGTATACATATGTTTATTGTCATAACCTCATTAAATATATACTTGTTAGCATATCATTGCATATTTATTCCCATGATTGCATCATTGTTTTCATGTCATCACATATCGCGCGTTTGCTTACATACACGCGTACGCCATGTTTGCACACATGCCAGCATTTACATCTATGTCGCGTACATACACATACATTGTTATATATATATATATCTGTTATACACGTATACTCGTTGCACTAACCATGTTAGCAGTTACGATTTCTTCCATCGAGCTAAGGAGGGAAAACACGGGGTTGAGGCTCACGCGTCGACAGACAGTAAGTCAATTATGAGGTAATTCCCGAACCTAAATCGAATGTCTATCCTATCATAAAATAGAGTCAGGCAAATGTCACGTCATTACTTGACTCGGGGGCAAATGATGGATATACGTCCGATTCATGTTCGTTTTATATTCGGGCCCCGTTAACACGTCAAACCCACTAACGGTTTAGTTCCAAGGTTCCCTATATATAGGAATCTTGGCCAACCATTTCATAACTTAAGTGGACAAGGGAGCTCTCACTTCTCTCTAGCTTTCTCTTTCAAGATTTCTCATTTTAGTATCAGAGAGGGCTCATCGCACACCACCCCCTCCCCCTCGGTGCCCCGTGTGCAGGTATCATGAGGAGTACGTGCACGCGACAACCCGACGTATACTACGCAACATTACCAAAACCCGACATCCCAGTTGGTTCAGGTCCCAACAGTTAGTATCTACTATTCATTCATTTTTCATGAGACCTACACGATATATATATTGTATATGTTTCATGAAACTATAAAATTTATATAAACAATGCATAGAGTTTAGAATGAAAATGTTTCGTGCTTTTTTTTAATGTAAATTATGTATAAATATAACATAACATAAATAAAAGATAATATACAAAATAATATTATATATAGAGTTTAGAATGGATATGTATATTTTTTAATTCGTTTTTTAACGTGGTATATACAGATTAAGCAATTCATTTTTTTAACGATATATATATATATATATACCTCTTTGGTGAAGCTGTTGTAGTTGACTACTTGTATACGATACATATATATACGGGCTAGGCCTAGGCTTCCGGGCCGGGCTACACGTGCCCTATCACGTGATCTCTCTCGAACGACATTTTTTTCGGTGAAAAATTAATTAAAAGAAAAATAGAAATTCTAACAAAAACAAGACAGTTCGCTTATTATTCATCTTTTTCCAGATCCACCATAGTCATAGATCGGGGCACATCGCTCTACAATGTGTCAGATCTTCGCTCAAACCCCGAAGATCGCTCGCTGAATCGCTCTGTCATTTCCGTTGTGATCCCAAAAGCTCCAGCAGCAGCTTGCTCTGTTCGATAATTGACTCAGCTGAATTGAAATCGCGGCGACAAAATGTATATGGCATATGGCTGGCCGCAGGTGATCCCTCTGGAGCAAGGCCTCTGTCCATCTTCTCAGCAAATCGTCTACTTCAAAGTTAACAATCGGCTGTTGCTGGTTGTGTCTCCTTCTCACCTTGAACTGTGGAGCTCTTCTCAGGTTTGTATCAGTCGGTTGGGTCACAGTGGATGCATTGCGTGCAATTCGGTTGCTGATTCTTTTTCTTTTTTTGGTCATCTTTAGCATAAGGTAAGATTGGGCAAGTATAAGAGGGATGCGGATTCAGTGCATAGAGAAGGAGAGTACGTGCAAGCGGTGTGGAGTCCTGATGCCAAGCTTATAGCCGTCATGGTTAGTTTTTGGAGGAAGACTTGTATTGTACATGATGGGTCAGCAGCATGTTTATGATGTGAAATATTATAACATGGAGCTTTATAGTGCTTACGGTGGGCACTTATATTTATTTATGCATGGAATTTAGCTCATTTTGATTTATTGCGTCTCCTTAAGTGGAATTCTGTATCTATACCCCGTGGCCTCAAATATCATTCCACTCGTTAGTTCATTTGTGAACTACAGCTTTGCACATGTATCATCTGAAATGTTTGTTAGATGTTTTTAGTGATGGTACATATTGCTGTTTGTCCAACTTTGTTATAAGATGCGAAAGATGTGCTGGTACCACTTTCCATTATTCTGTTCAGTCTACTGCTTGTTGATAATTTCACTTGCTTCTTTGCAGACATCTTCCTTTTTCCTGCACATATTCAAGGTCCAGTTTTCCGAGAAAAGAGTACAAATTGGAGTTAAGCAGCCATCAGTTCTGTCTTTTGCAAGTTTTTCACTTCTTCTCAATGAACAGGTTCCTTTTGCAAAGACAAACTTGGCCGTGTAAGTGTTGTGTCTTGATATTGGAGACATTACCTTTTCTCTTTACCTCTTTACCATCAGTACGCCTCAGACAATTCGTGATATTGATCTAGCTCTGTACATTTATATAATGGTTTCCTTTTCTAATCTAATCTGCCAGGAGCAACATCGTTAGTGATAATAGGCATATGCTGCTTGGACTTTCTGATGGCTCACTATACTCGATTTCTTGGAAGGGAGAGGTACTATAAGTGGATTGAATCGTTAAATTTAGATTTTGGTTTGAGAATTAAGAGTAGGGTTGTTTATCTTCCTTACATAAGAATTGGCTAATTTATTTATTTATTATTATTTTTTAATGTCTTTATAGTTCGATGGGCCGTTTGGACTAGAAAATGTTGTTGATATTGGTAACGGAGCTAGTGATTTACCTTATTCAGCAAGTAATGGAATTTCACCAGAGCTGGAACAAGGACTATCTGCTCATAGGTCCGGCAGAAAATCTGCCATTATACAGCTAGAACTCTGCTTGCCCATGAGGTTACTGTTTGTGTTATACTCTGATGGCCAGCTAGTGTCCTGCTCTGTGAGTAAGAAAGGTCTAAAGCAAGTTGATTTAATTAAAGCGGAAAGAAATTTGGGTTCTGGTGATGCTGTCTGCACTTCAGCAGCATGGGATCAGCAAATTCTTGCAGTTGGCACTAGAAGAGGGGTTGTTGAGCTATATGACCTGGCCGAATCTGGGTCACTTATTCGAACTGTTTCTTTGTATGACTGGGGGTAAGTTTTTATTATGAAAGTGTAGAATTTTCTCCCTGAAAATTAATGTCACAGCGTTCTGGGATTTCCTCTCTTGAAATTGCAAAGAGTTTTAGAAAGATAATATATTTCGTTCTCATTGAGATTTATCTATTTGCATACGTATATTCTAATGGGATACAATTTAATTCAAATAAATACTAGCTATTGAGTTTAACCACAGTTTTATGATAGATCATTAGATGCAAGAGATGGTGGTTGTCTCTAGGTTGAATCCGCACTCTGTTTTGGTTTAGATAAGTAAATAAGCTAGCACTGTTTTTATAGGTTTTCAGCGGAAGATACGGGGCCAGTCAGTTCTATTGCATGGACTCCAGACAATTCTGCCTTTGCCGTTGGATGGAAGTTTAGAGGACTTACAGTGTGGTCTCTCTCTGGATGTCGTCTCATGTCCACTGTTCGTCAAATTGGTTTGAGCTCTTTATCTTCTCCCACAGGGAAGCCAAACCAAGACAGCAAATTTGAACCCTTGATGAGTGGTGTATCTCTGATGCAATGGGATGAATTTGGGTACAGACTTTATGCAATTGAAGAACATACAGTGGAGAGAATTCTTGTATTTTCGTTTGGCAAGTGTTGCCTTAATCGAGGTGTTTCTGGCATGACATATGTGCGGCAAGTCATCTATGGTGAAGATCGCTTGCTTGTAGTGCAATCAGAAGATACAAATGGACTTAAATTGCTACATCTCAATCTTCCAGTAGGTTCTGTTATCTTGGATGATTATGCTGTAACTTCTACTTTCTTGCCAACGAGAGTTCTGATAGCTTTTTTCCCTGGCACAGATCTCATATCTTTCACAGAATTGGCCAGTTCAGCATGTAGCAGCCAGCAAAGATGGAATGTACTTAGCAGTCGCTGGTCTTCATGGGTTGATATTATATGATCTACATTTGAAGAAGTGGCGTGTGTTTGGTGATGTATCTCAGGAACAGAAGATACAGTGCAAAGGTTTGTTGTGGCTTGGGAAGATTGTTGTTGTCTGCAATTACATCGATTCTTCTAACACGTGAGGAACTGATCCTGTTTACATATTTTTCCGTTTCTTCAGCTGCATGTTAGATTAATTTGTATCCTTTTAGTAACCTAAGTATTTATGCCATGTCCTGCTCGTCATTCAATCTCTATGTAACTACAGCCATTGTCCTCTTATGCATGTATCCCCAATTTTTTTCCGATGGATTTCTAGGTATTTAGAGAATTTTTAGTTTATTTGATTCAGTTGATTAGTTATTGGTTAAATTGATCATGTCTCAACGTCTGTTGGCTCATCATCGTAAGTATACCTTTCTGATGCAAATATAGGTATGAGTTACTCTTCTATCCAAGGTATCATCTTGATCAGAGTTCACTGCTTTGTCGAAAGCCACTGCTTGCCAAACCAATGGTAATGGATGTATATGAAAATTATATTCTAGTCACGTATCGGCCATTCGACGTGCACATATTTCATGTGAAAATACTTGGAGAGCTGACACCTTCTAGTACACCAGATTTACAGGTGCAATGCTTTGCTTGTTCCTTTTATTTATTAACTAATCTGTTGGCCAGATATATCAATTTGCTCTAGAAAATATTGTTTAGCTGTACTCTGTCTATACATTTTAAGTGATAAAATGACAAACAGCTTTCTACAGTCCGAGAACTCTCAATCATGACTGCAAAGAGCCATCCTTCGGCAATGCGTTTTATTCCTGATCAGTTTCCAAGGGTTGCGGCTTCAAACAATAGCTTGACTTCTGATTTTGCGGAGAGGGAACCGGCAAGGTACATTTATCTGGTATTTTGCGAAGTTACTTTTCAAAGGCTACAAAACCTCAATATTCCTCTAACTTTGTTAGGTGTTTAATATTGAGAGTCAACGGGGAGCTGTCACTTCTTGATCTAGACGATGGACGTGAAAGGGAGCTAACAGATTCTGTTGAGTTAGTGTGGGTTACTTGCGGTCAGTCAAAAGAGAAGACTAATCTGATTGAAGAAGTTTCCTGGTTAGATTATGGCCACAGAGGAATGCAGGTGATTTGAACGTTGGGCCTACATTTGCAAACCATGTTCTTAATCTCAGTTTCTATTAGCTCTTCCATTGCCGAAGTACTTTTGTGTACTGATTGATGATTTGTTGAAAGATGATGCTTATTGTTACAGGTCTGGTATCCATCTCCAGGCGTTGATTCATTCAGACAGGAGGGTTTCTTGCAGGTAAGTGTATAGGCCTGTAAAGCCTTACCTTTTTTTTTGGATCATTTGATACACATTGAAGAATTGTACTTCTGATAGATTCCTCTCTTTAAGCTTTTTGAGAAGAATAGTTTGTACTTGCATGTTCAGAAGGTCATAATAACAGGGTGGTGGTTCTCTGGTTAATAAGTATCCTTATATATGTATATGCTAGTTCAATATTGGCTTATTTCTATTTTCTAAAGACCTGTGCACATGGCTCTCAGCTAGATCCAGAGCTGGAATTTGACCGAGAGGTATATCCACTTGGGCTTTTACCGAACGTTGGGGTTGTTGTTGGTGTATCCCAAAGAGTGTCATTTTCAGCCTGTACAGAATTTCCCTGTTTTGAGCCATCTCCTCAAGCTCAGACAATACTGCATTGCTTACTACGTCACCTTCTTCAGGTATGGTAATAGTGATACTTTCTTCATATAATGGGTCTCTTTCCTTTTCAACTATTCTAGGGTAAGTTATATTTGCACCACCTAATGTTTGTCTTAGAAATAATCATGTCTGCTCCATTTAAATTAGTCCGTGAAGGCTCCTTTAGAGTAATTGCGGTAGGCTTTTGTATTAGGTTCATATATTTCATTTACCTAGAAATTAAAAATATGGTCCAGAACTTCACATATGTTGCCTCATACACAATTTATAAAAAGTGGATAACATAGTGAATAGCTGAAAAATAATTGATGAAAGAAAAATTATTACCCATGTTAAGTTATGTTGGAGTTGGATATAACTAATCTATGACTACAATATCAATTATCAACAAGCATAATGACATTCATAGATTTGATAAGTAATAGATGCTGATGTCATGGCCAAAAATTTTTTTTACTAAAGCCACCTATTCGTTTCAATTTTGGATTCCTTTGAAAGGGTGTATGAGTCTGAGTTTTCATATCTCCTTAACTCCTGCAGGTTGCCGTGTGGGTAACTCATGTTATTCTCTTCCTAAAACAGTTGTGACCTTATCAAGAGAGTTTCAGTTACAGAAACTGAAAACATATTTTCTTACTGAATTTACTAATTTAGTTGCTCTTATGTTGGGAGAAGGATAACTAATAAGTTAGTACTAACTGATACTGATTATTTCAGAAACTTATTTAATATAAATATCTGTAATGCCATGAAAAGCATGAGCTGGATCACCATATATGAGATTAAGCTGGTATCCTGCATAAATAATGAATTCAGAAGTTAATGAGGTTCTGTAATTTACTCAGTTTTCTTTGCTCTGTTCTGTGAACTTCCAGAGAGACAAAAGTGAGGAAGCTTTGAAGCTGGCACAATTATCAGCAGAAAAACCTCACTTCTCCCACTGTTTAGAGTGGCTTCTTTTTACAGTCTTTGATGCAGATATTTCCAGGTATTTTTGCTGTTGAAGGCTGCTAAATTTGCCAGTATGCGAATACTTTTTATCCGCCAGAACAGGTTTTGTTCTGTGTTTAGGCTGAAACTTGTTCAGCAAGTGTTTTAGTATCTTCATAATTTGAAAGCCTAGTTTGTACAGACTGTTTTTCATATGATCACTTCAAGAGTTTGTATCTTGATGAACACTTATTCATTTAGTTGCCTCAAGCATAGAGTAATTCCTGCAATTTGCTTTTATATTTAGATTTAGAGCTTTAGTATGTATTTTTTTAACTTGGTCAATCTACTCCCTGCCATTTTAATTTCAGCCGAAGCATAAGCAAGAACCAAACTCCCTGCAAAGATGACAACTCCAACTTATCTCTGTTGGAGAAGACATGTGACTTGATCAGAAACTTTCCAGAGTATTTTGACGTGGTGGTTAGTGTTGCCAGAAAAACTGACGGTCGACATTGGTCAGAGTTATTCTTTGCTGCTGGAAGATCAACAGAGTATGTTATTTTCTCTCTGAACTGGAAGTTCCTCCTATTGGAATGATTAGTATACCTAGTACTTTGTGTAGCATATTGCAATTTGGTTGTTGAAGTTATAAACCGAAAGAAATTGGTAGGTCTCACTATTTGGTGGAAGTTCAGTAAATTGGTTTACTGGGTGTGGCATTTTCCTTTGTTTCGTCAGTTCGTCTATCTCAGATATAACACGGAATCTTTTTAGATTTTTATTATAATTGCGGTGGTGCCTCGTGGCTTATATTTATGGCCAGGATCTGACACAACACACAAGTATATCTAATTTGCATAACACTTTGGCTGTCCTGCAGATTTCATGGGCCTTATGATTATATAGTGCATTGATTCTGAAAGATATGTCAACTACTGCCCCCTTTATTTTAGTTGACATTTTTTTTCGTTTTTGGTTTTGGCTGAAATGTAATCGAATTTACAGCCCTTGGATCATGCACATTGAGATTTGTGCAACGGTTGAGATTTGATTAAAGTTCTCTTTCCTGAAATCTGATTTATTATCTCTCATTATCAAACGGTTGTAAATTCGACTGCATTTACAGCCGTGTGCATTTTAGCCAAGCCCTTTTTTTTAGTGAAAAATATTATGTGAACTACTACCCTTTCTCTCAACTTGTGTGTGATGGATGGTAGATTTGTTCAGTTAATTGCTGGTGTTCCTTGGTCTGGTTTGCGGGGTTCAAAACTTCAAATGGTAAATTTATATGAAACCTAATTTATGTAATTTTGTTGTTCAAAAGGTTGTTTGAAGAATGCTTTCAGAGAAGGTGGTACCGCACTGCGGCTGGCTATATACTTGTAAGATCTATGATAACATCTTCATCTGTAAATCTATTCATCCCCTCTTAAGCCAAAACAAGAAAAGAAGTCATCAAAGTAACACATTTGTCATGGTCATTGTGTTTATTTAATTGATGCCTTTGAACTCATTCTAATCACCTGTGCCTTAGGTCTGACCATACCTGGTCACTTGTTTCTAAATGTTAGATATGGCATATAATTACTAATTTACTAGTAGAAGAGATGTCTATAGTTGCAGGAAACATGGAAATGCTCCATGAACATTCATTTGAGTCCTTAGTCCTTAGGATAAAGCGAATAGAGGAATTTTATGGTTACATCATGAAATGGAGGTCCTGCTGCATTTGAGATAATTTCACTTTTAACTCTCAGGTAATAGCAAAACTCGAAGGTCCTGCTGTCAGTCAGTACTGCGCTCTACGTTTATTGCAGGTAGAATATGCCTAGTTTTTAGACAATTAATATTGTTTCGACATATTCTGATCTTTTCTTGTTGAGATATATAGTTTGACTTAGATATGACATATCTGCAGGCAACACTCGATGAATCCTTGTATGAACTTGCAGGAGAGCTGGTACAAACTGTTATATGAGCTTCTATTTTTTTCACCTCGAGGAAAATTAACTCGTTGATGTTTATATCTTACATATTAAGTATATGTTTCTCCAATTGCTCACAGGTAAGGTTCTTGTTGAGATCTGGAAGGGAATACGATCAGGCATCTGATTCTGAAAAATTATCTCCACGATTTTTGGGGTACTTTCTTTTCCGTTCCAGTTATAGGAAGCAGTCGACAGACTATAAAAGGTGTCGCTGCATTTCCTTTTTTTGTGGCGACTTAGAATGGTTCTATATATCCAAAGGGAGTGTTCCTTATGAAGTCTATATATTGCAGCCCCTCATTTACTGACCAGAGTGCACATATTGCTTCTGTCAAGAATATTCTCGAAAGCCATGCGAGCTATCTAATGTCAGGGAAGGAACTTTCCAAGCTCGTGGCATTTGTCAAAGGAACACAGTTTGATTTGGTGGTAAGAAGAAAGAGCTAGAAAGTTAAGCTGTTGGGGGGGGGGGGAGGGATGGGGGTGTCTTAAGGGAAATTACCAAAATAGTTGAATGTATTGTCTACTTTTTCACTCATACTACTTCATATATATCAGGAATATCTTCAACGAGAGAGATATGGATCTGCTAGATTGGAGAGTTTTGCTTCAGGGCTTGAACTGATCGGGCAAAAGGCATGATGAAAGCTTCTTCTCTCAGATATGCTTTACAGCTTAATACTTCTTTATATATTTGGTTCCCTAAGACCTAGCTATCTGTCATAATTTACGTCTGTTTCTCTCTCTCCCTCTGGTTTCACTTTTGGGAAATCCACAAGATGAGGCAGTTTCTATATCCTGATGATGTAATGGAGCCAAAGGATTTAATTTTGAATCTGGACTACCTAATCGGAAGTTAGTATACTTGGGATAAATACATAATGACCTGGCACAAATAGTAGCAATTCTGTTTTTACCCCTTAAAATGGAAGAAGTTTCACATATTATATGTTGGGTGGTAGTTTGTTATAGTTTGGGGGTCGGTCTCGAAATAATATTGTCTATGGAGACTGATTCAGAGTCTGTTATAATCGCAGCTTCAAATGGGTACGCTACAAAGTAGGTTGGATGCAGAGTTTCTGCTGGCTCATATGTGTTCTGTCAAGTTTAAAGAATGGATTGTTGTTCTGGCGACTCTATTGAGGCGGTCTGAGGTATGTCTATATATGTTTTGCCCAAGTGGTGCATAAATAAAACACACTCACTCTCAGTACTTGCCCAAATATATCCTCAATATCTTTCTGGAAGGAAAAATCTTAGAGAAGATTAATAGTTGAGTTGCATCATGAATGATGATGGTAGCTTTTCATTTGAAGTGTGAAAAGAAAAGACTCACTTTGTTAATTTTGTCTTGTATAAGGTTCTGTTTGATCTTTTTCGGCACGATCTGCGACTATGGAATGCGTACAATGTGACACTACAGGTAAGTGTAAGACCGACGGGATAGTTGGTTGGTTCGGTTTAAAGTCACATTAGTGTAAATAATGCACTGTTCTTGTTGTGCAGTCCCACTCTGCGTTTGTGGAGTACCAGGATCTTGTACAAGCCCTTGAAGAGAGACTTGCTTCCCTCCTTGTCAATGCCAACCCTCAAGACATTTCCATCCCCAAGTAACCAAGAGAAGAGCTGATGAAAAAGATCCCATTCATTTTTAAATGAATGAGTGGAATATATGGAAAGATAAAATCTGTGATTTTTTTTTAAGGAAATTATTATATGATGTGAATTGTGAGCAATGTAGTTAGATAAGGCCAGGCAGGGTTAATGTTAACGAAGGTAATTTTGTCTTCTGGCTGGGTCACTTCAGTCGATAAAGCTCTTATATTTTCTTTTTCGTTTACGAGACGAGACTATAGACATCATCATTTATGTTTGATAAAAATCTATAATTTCAGTTCCTTTAATTTTTCTAAATAAGAATTATATACGAGAGTGTGTATATATGAAAATTTTTCGGTGGAAGAAATCAGCCAATTATTGGGTGGGTAATCAACAATTATTATCTACTGATTGGTCAGAAAAAATTCTCACTAAAAAATGGGTCAATTATTTATTGGTGGGTAATTATTGTAGGTGTTACCCTAATTTTGGCTCCCATACCATAAAGAGTTTTATAAAATAATAATGTTTACTTGCTTGATTTTACACAATGCTAATTACAACTATATAAAGGTTATCTAATAGATTTATAATTGTAAGAATAGATTGAGTAAATCTTAGGAAATATTTACATACTATAAATAATAACTTTCCTAAACCGGATTCTTTGTATTAAGAGATAATTGAGAAGATGTCAATTATTATACTAGCTTTTTCCTTAAATGTATAGTTTCCTTATAGAGATATATCTCCACTTGTATATATTAAGGCTCTCCCTCTTATTTATAAATCAACTCAATTACATTTTAATAAAATAAAATAATAGTTCTTCATATATATATATTCGAGTGTTCTTCATATTTTCGTTCATATTTTCGCGCAATTTGAGGGAAAGGAGCTAGCATGGGCGCCGGAAAGAATAATGACGGTGGTCTTCACGTTGTGATGGTACCGTGGGCGGGATTTGGGCATATGATCCCATTCTTCCACCTCTCAGTCGCCATGGCTCGCCGTGGAGTTCGCGTCTCCTACATTTCCACTCCACGTAACATCAGCAGACTCCCTAAGCTCCCTTCCGACGTCGTATCCTTAGTGGATATGGTTGCACTCCCCAAGCCTCATATGGACCCTACACTTTTGCCAGAAGATGCAGAAGCTACCGTTGACATCCCATTGGACAAGATTCAGTACTTGAAGCTCTGCTACGACCTCCTTCTGCAGCACCCATTCAAGGACTTCGTAACTCAAGCCTCACCCGATTGGCTGATTATCGATTTATTTTCGCACCAAGCCGTACACGTGGCACGCGAATGCAATGTACACGTGGCCTGCTTCTCAGCTTTCTCTGCCGTCTCCATGGTTTTTTTGGGTCCCCCGGAGTATCTGGTGGGGGATGATGGGCCGAAGAGGATTAGGCCGACGGCGGAGAGCTTGACGGTTCCTCCGCCGTGGGTTGACTTCACATCTACGGCTGCTCTTCCAGGCCACGTAGCAGTAGGGTTTCATTCGTGGTTCTCCGAGAAGAATGCTTCTGGAGTGAGTGATGCTGAGAGGTTTGGTACCGTGCTTCAAGCCTCCCAACTCATGGCCATTCGTAGCACCCCGGAGTTCGAAGGAAGGTATTATTAGTTAATATATATATATATATATATTGTTGGTGGCTTAATTTGTCAGAGATAATTATAATTGATATACATATACATATACATATACATATGTCTTATAAAAAAAGTGTTGAATTGCCGGGGTTCTAACCAAAAAAAATATTCGATATTTGGCCGCAGTTAATTTTTATTTAATTATTATATTCCTTTATATTTTAAACTTGAATCTGTTATCAATTGTTCATTAAAAATCAAACAGAAATTTTTAAATATTTTAAAAATACTTTTATTTATAATTATAACTATGTAAGTATATATTCCCTTCAGGTATTAAAACAGTATTAAGCATTCAATAATAATCGCCGTTGTACGATCAATATTCCCTTCAGGTATTTTGATTCATTGCCAAAGATCATTCACCGTCCGGTGATTCCAGTCGGTATCCTCCCGCCGGCGCCGGAGAAGGCAATAACTGATTATAGAAGTGAACCAAATGATGAACAAGAAAGCTACTTTCAGTGGCTAGATACGCAAAAGCCCAAATCAGTGGTGTTTGTAGGTTTCGGAAGCGAATGCAAGCTAACTAAGGAACAAATCCATGAGATAGCAAAAGGGCTAGACCTATCAAACTTGCCCTTTCTATGGGCACTCCGCAAACCACAGTGGGCACTCCACGATGACGAAGCCCTTCCCGAAGGTTTCCTCGACAGGACAGCTTCACGAGGGGTTGTGTGTTGGGGGTGGGTCCCACAGATGGAGATTCTGGCTCACCCATCGGTCGGCGGCTCGCTTTTTCACTCGGGGTGGGGTTCCGCTATCGAGATGCTTCAGTTGGGACACTGTCTTGTGTTGTTGCCTATGATTGGAGACCAACTGATAAATGCAAGGTTGTTTGTTGAGAGAGGGTCGGGTGTTGAGGTTGATAGAGCTGAAGATGGTTCTTTCAGTGGGAAAAGTATAGCTGAGTCTCTGAGGTTCGTTATGGTATCTGAGCAAGGAAAACAAGTGGGGGTTAAAGCGAGGGAGGCTGCTGAGATTATCAAAGATGAGAATAAGATGCACATAGACTATGTTGGTACATTTATTGAGCATCTTAAGGATATTCCTTCCTATTAACAAGTGAATGCGTTGAAAATTAATAAAACTCTTGTATTAATTATTATGGAGATGATAATAATTTATAAATACTTGTACAATGTAATAACTAATAAAAAGTCCTCCCAAAAATCTATCAAACGTTGTTATATTACTCATAATTGTCGGCGCGATTGTCTACAATGACCATGTCCGGTATAACACTTATCTCTGTTAAGTTTGTCATTATTATTTAGACTTTTGTCATATGGCGACTGTTCGAAGCGGATAATTCTGATAGTTTCTGATTCATACCCCCGTCTTGGGAGTCTTTTCGGGGTCTCGTTATGGTGACTTTTCGTCTTCCCATTATGAAAACTCTTGCCTCCGGCGACTATCTATATTCAAGGTATTGTCAACAATAAATGAATTTTTAAAATCGATCGGCTCGACTTGGCCACTATTTCCGCGAAGTAAACTTTCAAATCTGGTAGAACTAAAAGTTTATATTATTTTAGTTTTTTAATCCTTCCGTGGCTGTTATTGGGTTTTTAGGTGATTGGTCACCAGAATATCGGTGGAAAAGACATCTTCCACGAGGCTAGCGAGGAAGATAGTTGTTGATGCAGATGTTCAAGGACTAACATATCAATTTAATTGGAGCATCACGAACATCGTCAATTCCATCAATAACATTGCTCATTGCTCAGGTTATACATCCAAAATATTGAAGAAAAAAAATCTGTAGTAACACACATAAATGCGCTAACTGGGTTGATATGCAATCTAAGATGAAGATGTATCACGTGGATTGTGTGTTGTGTGTTGTTACTCTAATTTCCTCTAGTTTTTCTTTTATTGATCGATTGTAATCAGGTTTACATGTTTGAATAAAAAAATACAACTTCATTATATATAAGTATAATATAGATAATTTATTATTTAAATAGGGGTTTGTTTATAAATCAATGACAATGTATATATATATAATAAAATAAGAAATTGAGTTTGATAATGGAAAATGTTAATTTCATTGAAAAAAATGTATTTCATATGTAGAGAGGAATTATATTTAAACCTCTTTCGAGTTACCATATCGGTGTAGAATTCTATAAAACGATCAAGAAGTTAGAAATCGCTAAAAAAAGGCACAAAGGGAAAACCCTAACATAGTATCAGAGAAGAATATAAAATGTTACGACTTTAGGGTTCTTAGAGTATATTTCGTCAACTAAATACCTAACATCTAATATAAAATGTTAAATACAACTCAAATGTTTGGAGGAACACCAATTGGCCCAAAAAAAAAAAACTAAATAAAATGATACAAAATAGATCCGTCATAATAATAATAACTAACAAAATAACCTTAAACAAACTTAAAAATCCTATTCAAGTTTCACGTTTTCAAAACTCCGCCTCAAGTTTAAATTTCATCAGCGACGTCTTCATATATTGGAAAAATGTTCTTCATTCTCAATTTATCACCTAATAATGATGTTGCTGACCAAGAAGGGCCTTTGTATAAATCAGACAATTGCTACTCAGATTTAACATACTTAGGCTGTACAAAACATTTAACAAACATATCACGAATAAAATGACCATTAATATATATATATATATATATATATATATATATATATATATGTGTGTGTATGTGTGCGCGCGTGTGTGTTTAGTGTGTTCATGAAAAGCAGGATTGGAAATTTATTTTTTTCTTGCCATAAGGATAGGAAGAAATTTGAATGACTATATATATTATTATCACTATAAAGAAGCATAGGACTATCATGCTTAAAACCTAACTCGTGCATTAATCTACTAAGATTAAAACTATGACTTGCACGACGAGAGAGAAAACGACGATGGAAGGAGGAAGTATGGAAGCTTGTTCGAGAAGTTTCAATACGCGTGACAAACATGTGACGTCGCTTGCATGAGGGAATTTGACGACTAATAAGAATAGACACGCGACATCTTTTCACGGATAAAGGCAACGACAGAAGAAATAAAAGGAAAAGAACGTAAATAGAAACTCAACAAGTGCAGTTATCTCTTAAAAAACCCGACAACAAATGTTTCGGGGCAAGTGTTGGGACCCCATAAATGAAGACTCGACGACAACTTTTTTTACAACAACCGGAGCAAGGCGACACTATTATTAAAAGTCAAAATATCGACTTACCAGAATCAACACTTAGGGCGGACGACTGGGACCTGGCGTCGCCTGTATCGATGAACATGTGGTGATATACTTACCACCACCATTAGGTGGTAGCCTACTTGTCACTATGAAGAGGTGGAGACCTGCTCACCACTAGGGATGGCAACGGGGCGGGTCGGTGCGGGTTTTCGCAGCCCCGGACCCGCCCCGCGGGTCGGTCTGGCTGACCCGGCCCCGGCTAAATGGCCCTTTCGGGGCGGGTCAACAATCCCGCGGGTCGACCCGCGGGGCCCCGACCCGCCCCGCCATGTGAACAATTTTTTTTTCTTTTTCACTTTTCAATATTAAATATAATTTTTTTTGTTCAAAATATTACATTATATATAAATTCAAAACATAAATCTAACACCAATCAAATATAAACAATAAACACATCAAATTCATTACAAATACAAATTCAAATCCAAACACCAAATTAACAAATCCTAATAATCTAAATATACATTTATTTGTAATTTGGTCCATGTTATTTATATATGTACTATATTAACCATATTGTTTAGTAAATGTTAGATAAAAAAATAAAAAATAAAATATTATATATATATATATGCATTTCGGGGTGGGTCTACGGGGCCCCGGGTCTCTAGACCCGGACCCGCCCCGACCCGAGCCCGACCCGACCCAGACCGACTATAAATAGTAAGTTTTACACCTTTTATAGTAAGTTTTGCTATCGGAGGAGCATAGGAATCCTAACTTTTAAGATCCAATACATGTGAAACTTAAGCTAACAAAATAGTTTTCCATGAACTACGGAAATTCGAATTTGCGCTCTCTAATAAGAATTAGAGAGGTTTGGGTGTGTAATGAACTTATAATACCGTAAAAGCTAGCTTGTAATCTAAAATTGTTCAATCCATTATATATGGCACCAAATCAGTTGTTTTTTGAGCCAATGTGTACCCATATTCAAGTTTGTATTCCATTCAACTGAATTCTCATAAATTAATTCCGTTTAGGTTCCAATATTCCATTTATCTACTTGATTATATATATCATTGTACGCATTATTATTAATCACCTACCTAACCTAGCAAGCAGATTAGTAGTAGTTCTTGAGTAGAAGAAATAAAACGTGCAAACCATCATAATATAATGCATTTGGCATTTTAGTCATCAATCAGTAGAATAGACATAGAATCATCAATCTTACATATATATATAACAAACAAGCAGAGGTCTTAAGGTGTTGGCTCCAAGGTTTGGGACCAAAATGCAGCCTATAGCTATACCAGAAGCAGTATTCACCAAACATGTTATACCTTTCAATGAGTGGGATCAGGGTTGAATTTGACAGACTCCCGCCAGATGAGCTCCTTAATGTTTTCTTCAGTAAACGATGGCTGTTCAAAGTCGAAACTGAAAGGGGCCGAGCAAATTGGCTCCTCGTTTATGTCATGAAGGGGTGCTAAGTATGGGTGGCACAGTGCCTCATCAACTACACAATAATAACAATATAAACTTCAAACAACTATATATATAGGGAGGGGTTGATTACTCTTGACACTATTTCCTTTCCTTGGACTAGTTAATTAGTAGCAGTTTAATTTGACATGTATCTAAAGCATCACAACTTTCACTCTCATCTATCCACTACTCTACTATAATTTCAACCTCCAAATCTATCTATTCAGGGACAATGAGAAACCAAGACGATGATGAAGCACATAGAATTTTACCTGTTATACGCCTGCTTGGATCAAAGACAAGCATCTTCTCTAGCAGATCAACTGCACCAGGAGACACCCCCGGGAATCTATTGGAAAACTGCTGTCTTGGGTACTGCGGAAGCTGCCTCACATACCTCCTTGCGTTGTCGCTTCTTAGAAATCCTAGGCTAGAGTCATCGGGGGAACCTATGAGCTTTTGAAAGAGCACCACGAGTCAAGAAGAAGCTACCTTTCATCCAATAATTAGAAACCCTCTGAGTAAGCTTAATAAGCATTCACAAACTTAAGTTTGGACAAGGTACCAATAGGTCCAAAGCAAATATTTATCACTGTTCTCTTCTTAAGTATCGATGGCTATTGGTATATTCAATTATAATTTTCATTTCTCTTATTAATGTCCAACACTGTTTTTCTGATACTACTTACTAACAATGGTAATTTTAGATGGTCTAGATTTGAAATCTTTGCATGGATTGATGAGGCAAACTTTCTAGGACACCCAAATCAAAATTCAAAAGTATTATTCTTCCAAAGACTACAGCTGCTTAAATGTAAAGTTAATATTGCACTTCAAAAACAAAGCAAATATTGAGATAAACAAGAAGAAACTAAGAGTATACCTCTGTAATGAGTCTTAGCTGATGAACATAATCTTTCCCTGGGAAAAGAGGGCTGCGAGTCATAATTTCACCAAGTATGCAACCCACTGACCATATATCAATTGCTGCTGTGTACTCTGAACAATTAAGGAGCAACTCTGGTGCACGATACCAACGAGTGACAACATATTCAGTCATGAAATCTGTTTCAGATGTTGTCCTAGCGAGGCCAAAATCACCAATCTTCAGATCACAGTTAGCATTCATAAACAAATTGCTGGGTTTCAGATCACGGTGAAGAACATTTGCAGAATGTACATATCGGAGTCCCCGTAGCAACTGATACAGAAAGTACTGCATACAAGCATAACCAGGTTATAAGATCAATGAAGCTCAAAGAGCTTCAAATCGTGCTATAAAAGTGAATAACTATCAAGCTAACACCGGGTACAGAAATGCAAAAGGTGTCTATGTGAATCAGTGTGTAGGAAACCATTAAGAATAATGCATCATATAAATTAGAAGGACCGAATGTGAGATTTCACAGGTTTATGGATATCTAGTAGTCTTAGGCTCTTAGTAAAAGGACAGCATGCAGGGTTCGTATGCTGCACTTCTGAAATTTCAGAAGGCTCATGACCAAGAGAGTTCTCGTACACTTATCAGGCTGAGCAGCCTCACACCCATGTTTTAGGGATTGACAGTTTTAGAGGAGCACTAGTGCATGAATTCTAGGCATAGTATTCTTTTGCAGCTTAAGAATACAATCACTGGGCGCCACACCAGACTCATAAATGGCCACCAAAAATGATAGACATCGTCATAAGTTGAAGTCCATCGCCATACTCTCTTTGAGCATAATGAAACAACAATATGTTATGGTCAAGACTCAAGAGGAGCTTTTAATTCAGGCATTGCAGAAAATGTCTATAAGCTTAGGCTGGTGTAAAAAATTTAACACTCAGCTCCAAGTACTCAGAAATGCTCCTAAGGTGCAAGCTTAACCCAAAGAATGTAACCATAAAACAATCACAGAAATAACTCAACAATTATCAGCTCGAATGACATCAAAAAGTACATCACATACTAAACCATAGCTTCCAGAAATAAACAGTTTAAAACCCGGGTTAAGAATACAAGAAGGGCCTGAAAAATGACTCATGTTGACGGGAGAGGTCTGAATGTTCAAATGTTGATATTAAGGGTCTGAATTATCATGTTGTTTTTCGGTTTTCCGTCCAAATTTTCTGTTAAATTTAACAGAACCACGTGAAATGTCGGAATTACCCCATTTGCAATTATTGTAACAATTTAGCAATTTAATTAATGAAATATGAAATGTCTAAAATACCCCTGCCCACTAATTATGCCCTTAAAGCCACCACTGCTCCGGCCACCGCCACCCCAACACCGGCGACCACCACCCAGCTCCGGCGACCACCACCCCAGTTCCGGCGACTACCACCCAACTCCGGAGACCGCCACCACGACTCCGGTTGGGCCCAAATCGGAGCTACCGGCTCCGATCGGGTCAATAGGGGTCGGTAGCTCCGATTTGGGCCCAACCGGAGCCGTGGTGGAGGTCGCCGGAGTTGGGTGGTGGTCGCCGGAGCTGGGATGGTGGTCGCCGGAGCTGGGATGGTGGTCGCCGGAGCCGGGTGGCGGTTGCCGGAGCCGTGGTGGCTTTAAGGGCATTTTCGTCTTTTCAGGTCAAGCATGTTAGGGGCACACTTTAGTCGGAGGGCATTTTCGGCATTTCAATTTATTTTCGGTCACATGCCAAGCATGTGACCAAATTCCGTTAGCTTTAACGGCAAAAATTGACGGAGACCTTTTATATCAACAAAGTTGAAAATTCATTCCCTTAATATTAACATTTGAACATTCAGACCTCTCCCGTCAACATAGGCCAAAATTCAGGCTCTTCTTGTGTTCTTAACCCTTAAACTCAGATCAGCTGAAAGGCAGAGCCAATGGTACCTTTACCATCAAGTAGGAGAAACGAAAGCTACATAAATGAGAAAGAACTATAAGACAAAGAATGCCTACCCGACAATGATCATCAGTTAAAGCTTGATTGGATCGGATTATTTGATGCAGATCAGTATCCATCAATTCATAAACAATATAGACGTCATTGAAGTTCTCTATCTGAGGTGGCCGTATGATGTCCTTTATCACAATAACCTTTGGGGAGGAGAAAAAGAAAAAAAAAATAAAAAGATCAACTTGACATCAATGCAACAGGAGAACATGAAAGAGTAGGATGCTCAAAATACAAGGGTGGTAAAAGCATCATTAATTGCAAAGGATGTTATTCACTGAACAAAAAATCACAATGATCAAGTGATTAACTATCTCAGATTGACAAAGACCAGGCCCAATATCAAAGTTAATTTCCCAAGCTAAGGTAAGAACTCTTGGATATAACCTCAAAAGACGGTAATTTGCAACTCACTATGCTGTGCCATGTTCAAGTTCTAATCTGACAGGCTCTGAAGTTGTTATCAGCTAAAATAGTATACATGAATCATTTATAACCATCTGAAGAAAAGTTAGAACTTTTACATAACTATCATGCCAAACAAGAGGAAGAGCTTGATTTTCTTAAATAATTATCAATTTCAGGAAAATATATCCAATTGCATTATGCTCCACTATCGGCCCTAGAAGCTTAAGTCTTAAGCAGCGTTTAGAGCAAAGAAAAGAAAATGACATTTAAAGAAGAGCATATTTACATTTTCATGATCCATGTGACGCAGAAGTTTAATTTCTCTCAGAGTCCTTTTGGCATCGATCCTGTTGTCAAATGCATTGCCAATCTTTTTAATCGCGATCTCCTCGTGTGTTTCTGAATTTACTGCAGCACTGAAGCAAAAGGAGAAGGCTTTTAAAATAATATATATTACAAATGTGAAAACAAACAAGTCAAATATGCACAAAATAAGGTTTAAATCATAATAACAAATTATTCTATTTTAAGTTCGAGCAAAATAAAATTAAACAAAGGTATATCTCATTATAACACCCAAACTTAGAAACACTTCTACTCAAGGATAGATATTACGTGCAAAATAGATTGTGCATTCAATGGTAAAAGCATTTTTGCAATGCTGGAGACGGACTTTATCACCAAAACTCAATTACCAGAAATTCATAAACTACTGAGGAGAAGCTCATCACTTTGTGGGAAAATGAATTTTAACCATGCAGAGCAGACAACTTGATTTTCGCACAATTACTTCCTTGTGCAAAACCAAAAGGAAACATTAAACAGAATGTATAATTGCTAAAGTAAAGAACTTGGAACAATCAACTCGTAGAACCAATTTTTTTTTTTTTTTTTTGCAAAAAGGATGCTATAGAAATTGAAGCCAAATTAGTTGAGAAGAAACTAAAATATTAAAACAATTTGCATATTGGGGGACTGTCAGCACACGATATTTACTAACTAAATGCAGAATACTACATGATCCCATCAGAGCAACCACTTAGACGTAATCCACAATGCATAAGAACATTTTAGAAAGAAAAACAAAATCTGCAGAGCTCGCGGAACACGAACAATCACCAGACAGCAAAGTCTGAAATGAAGATCAGAGGAGTTGACATACCAGACGAGGCCATAAGCGCCTCTTCCGATTGGGCGGATGGGAGGGACGTACTTCCTGGAGACTTCGAAAAGGTTACCGTACACATTGTACTGGATGTATCTGCCGCCATGGGTGAGCACTCCACGGATGTTGTTGTCCCCAGAGCCGGAACTCGACTCCATGAGCAAGGTAGATTATTCAGAAGCAAAGCTAAACCGGATCGGAGCTTCAGATAGGATCCGGAAGTAGAAGAGAGCAAAGAGCTGATGAAGGATTCAATTCAATCCGTGTTGGTAGGTGTGGTGGATGGAGCTGGAGGTCTGCGCACTATTTGTTGACATTTCTTCTCTCCTTTTCTCCTCCGAGTCACAATGGTTTCTTCCATTTTTCTTTTTTAGTTTACTTTCCTTTTAATTTATTATTATTATTATTATTATAGTGGCAAAAAAAAATCATTATTTTACATTGTTCTAATATTGTATTATTCTAGCGATCGGCTCGATCACACGGTCTTGTATCATTCTTTGAGTTTTATCAATCGTGACACGCATCATTCTTATAACGTCAATGTAACGATTATATCATGAAAATTTATGCGTGCGCGTAGCGCTGGTAAGGGTCTAGTTTATCATAATAATTACTAATGATACTGCAAGTCTGCAATATTCAGAGGAAATGATACTTACGAAAAATCATAATTTAATATTATTTTCTTTATTAGCTAAAAAAACAAAAACTAGATTTTTTAAAGCCGATATTTTTTTTAAAAAAAACACAGTACTTATTAAGGGTGTCCATGGGCTGATTTGAACAATCTTGAATCTGCCTCGTAGGTCAAAATTCATATTTCTTTCTCGTCATATTTATCTCGCTGGGTGGGGTGAGACTCCGCGGATCTCTTCATGAGTGACAAAATCATCAATTGTAAAATATAAATTCTAAATTGATCATGCTCAAATTACAAATCCAAATTCGAATTACAAATCCAAATTTGAATACAAACCACCAAAGACATCGCAAATCTTAATCACAAATTACAGATTTAACTACAAATTCTAATCCAATTACAATACAAATCACCAAATATATCCAACTCAGCATAATTATTGTTGTTTTGACTATGTGTTATATTACTCACCTATAGTTTTATATAATACACATATGATATATATAAGGTACAAGTGTGGAGTAGGTTCGCAGGGCCCTGCGACTTCAAACCCGAATTTGTCTGATATCTCGTGGGATGCGTTTCACATGGCAAAATCGGGACAGGGCTCCACGAATTCGTGGGGCCTCTTGACCTGCTGACACCCCTAGAAATTACAAAACTAAGAGGGAAAACAATTTTTATAAGATCTTTTGATGAAACCAAGTGCTCGTACAAACAATGTATCAACTAGCATAACCGAGAAATTCAGAACAACAAAGTAATATCAATCGTGCAAACAAAAATAACCAAAGTAAATAAAATGATCAGCTTAACAACAGTAAAAACCACAAAAAATGGATAGAAGCTTAGTGATGAGGACCAGGTCTTATTCAGCGGAACGATAAAAAATATGAATAAGAAATGAGACTCCTTCAAAGAAGATCCAGCTAGCAGAAACCTGCGCGACAAGAAATATTGAAAATGACACCAAATACGATAGAATCACAGATAATCCATTTAACATACAAGAAAAACCACATGAGGGGTCGAAGTTGGTTAAGGTTCCTCCAAGGTAAAAGTGTCAAAGACCAAGCTACCGATGCATCCCTGAACGAGAAGTATCTGGGTATTAGCGCACATTGGGGTTGCCAAAGAAAAACTCAGTTTCTCTCGAATGAGTAGTATTTTATAAGGATTGGGTACTATCAAAACCATATCCAAATCGGAATGGTGAGATCAGTTAATCATGTGCTTAAGAGTTTTAAATGATTTGGGTACATAAGTAAAGACATATTGACAAATTGGTACCTGAGATAAATTTTTTATGACTTTTGGACGGAAATTAATCATGTGCCTAGCACGTGATCATTAATGACACTTGAATAGACAAATATACCATTGTCTTATTTTATTAAGTTTAGTTTATCAAATACATCCATAACTTTTCTTTTATATAACTTAATCCCTAAATTGTTCTGATCGAAACGTTGGCTCGATTGACCTAGCCTTGGTCGAGCCTAAGACTAGGTCCGGGCAAGGTTGGGTTCGGCTAACCTACCAAGGTGACCCCAACCATGGTCTGACATAGCCCAAGTCGAACGCAGGACTAGGCCCGACGATGGTTAAGTTTGCCTGACCTAGGTGACTCCAACACGGTCTGACCTAGCACTGATCTCGACCCGGACTAGGTTAATCGAGTCATTGGTTTGATTGGAACAAATTTAGTGACTAAATTATTCAAAAGAAAAGTTATCTCAGATAAGAAGAAGACGGAGGTTTATTTGTCTATTCAAGTGTCATTAGTGATCATGTGCTAGACACATGATCACTTTTCGTTCAAAATTGATGGATAAAGTGCAGTGCAACAGTTTGGACTTCTGAGATACCTAAAAGGCACAAAAATTATTTTGGGTTGTCAATTCGTGTTTACTGAGGTACCAAATTGATTTAAAACTATGTTGTTAATTGTTTGAAAATTGGAGTATGCGAAATTCTTCAATTTCGGCCAATTTTTTCATTTTTTAAATATAACCTCACTCGGACCTCTGTTTTTTATGAAATCAGTTTTATTTGCACTCTTACTCATCGTATATGACCGTGGAATGGTTTAAAGTACTTTTCATTTCGGACTCAAAGCTTCACAATATTTTCCGTGATGGTTAGTATGCGAAATTCTTCAGTTTCGGCCAATTTTCTCATTTTTATTTTCAATATAACCTCTTTCCGGACCTCTGTTTTTGATGAAATCAGTTTTATTTACACTCTTACTCATCGTATATGATCGTGGAATGGTTTAAAGTACTTCTCATTTCGGACTCAAAACTTCACATTTTCCGTGATGGTAGTATGCGAAATTCTTCAGTTTAGGCCAATTTTCTCATTCTTTATTTCATTATAACCTCTTTCCGGACCTCTGTTTTTTATGAAATCAGTTTTATTTACACTCTTACTCATTGTATATGATCGTGGAATGGTTTAAAGTACTTCTCATTTCGGACTCAAAACTTCACATTTTCCGTGATGGTTAGTATGTGAAATTCTTCAATTTCGGCCAATTTTTTCATTTTTTCAATATAACCTCACTCGGACCTCTGTTTTTTATGAAATAAGTTTTATTTGCACTCTTACTCATCGTATATGACCGTGGAATACTTTAAAGTACTTCTCATTTCGGACTCAAAGCTTCACAATATTTTCCGTGATGGTTAGTATGCGAAATTCTTCAGTTTCGGCCAATTTTCTCATTTTTTATTTCAATATAACCTCTTTCGGACCTCTGTTTTTGATGAAATCAGTTTTATTTACACTCTTACTCATCGTATATGATCGTGGAATGGTTTAAAGTACTTCTCATTTCGGACTCAAAACTTCACATTTTCCGTGATGGTTAGTATGCGAAATTCTTCGGTTTCGGCCAATTTTTTCATTTTTTCAATATAACCTGACTCGGACTTCTGTTTTTTATGAAATCATTTTTATTTGCACTCTTACTCATCGTATATGACCGTGGAATGGTTTAAAGTAATTCTCATTTCGGACTCATAACTTCACATTTCTGTGATGGTTAGTACACGAAATTCTTCAGTTTCGGCCAATTTTCTCATTTTTTCAATAAAACCTCACTCGGACCTTTGTTTTTTATGAAATAAGTTTTATTTGCACTCTTACTCATCGTATATGTCCGTGGAATGGTTCAAAGTATTTCTCATTTCGGAATCAAAGCATCACGTTTTCCGTGATGGTAAGTATGCGAAATTCTTCAGTTTCGGCCAATTTTCTCATTTTTTCAATATAACCTCTTTTCGGACCTCTGTTTTTTATGAAATCAGTTTTATTTGCACTCTTACTTATCGTATATGACCGTGGAATGGTTTAAAGTACTTCTCATTTCGGACTCAAAACTTCACACTTTCCGTGATGGTTACAGTATGCGAAATTCTTCAATTTCGGCCAATTTTTTCATTTTTTCAATATAACCTCACTCGAACCTCTAATTTTTATAAAATCAGTTTTATTTGCAGTCTTACTCATCGTATATGACCATGGAATGGTTTAAAGTACTTCTCATTTCGGACTCAAAACTTCACATTTTCCGTGATGGTTAGTATGCGAAATTCTTCGGTTTCGGCCAATTTTTTCATTTTTTCAATATAACCTGACTCGGACCTCTGTTTTTTATGAAATCATTTTTATTTGCACTCTTACTCATCGTATATGACCGTGGAATGGTTTAAAGTAATTCTCATTTCGGACTCATAACTTCACATTTCTGTGATGGTTAGTACACGAAATTCTTCAATTTCGGCCAATTTTCTCATTTTTTCAATATAACCTCTTTTCGGACCTCTGTTTTTTATGAAATCAGTTTTATTTGCACTCTTACTTATCGTATATGACCGTGGAATGGTTTAAAGTACTTCTCATTTCGGAATCAAAACTTCACATTTTCCGTGATGGTTAGTATGCGAAATTCTTCAGTTTCGGCCAATTTTTTCATTTTTTCAATATAACCTCACTCGAACCTCTAATTTTTATAAAATCAGTTTTATTTGCAGTCTTACTCATCGTATATGACCATGGAATGATTTAAATTACTTCTCATTTCGGACTCAAAACTTCACATTTTCCGTGATGGTTAGTATGCGAAATTCTTCAGTTTCGGCCAATTTTTTTTCGTTTTTTCAATATAACCTCACTCGGACCTCTGTTTTTTATGAAATCAGTTTTATTTACACTCTTACTCATCTTATATGACCGTGGAATGGTTTAAAGTACTTTTCATTTCGGACTCAAAGCTTCACAATATTTTCCGTGATGGTTAGTATGCGAAATTCTTCAGTTTCGGCCAATTTTCTCATTTTTTATTTCATTATAACCTCTTTCCGGACCTCTGTTTTTGATGAAATCAGTTTTATTTACACTCTTACTCATCGTATATGATCGTGGAATGGTTTAAAGTACTTCTCATTTAGAACTCAAAACTTCACATTTTCAGTGATGGTTAGTATGCGAAATTCTTCAGTTTAGGCCAATTTTCTCATTCTTTATTTCATTATAACCTCTTTCCGGACCTCTGTTTTTGATGAATTCAGTTTTATTTACACTCTTACTCATCGTATATGATCGTGGAATGGTTTAAAGTACTTCTCATTTAGGACTCAAAACTTCACATTTTCAGTGATGGTTAGTATGCGAAATTCTTCAGTTTAGGCCAATTTTCTCATTCTTTATTTCATTATAACCTCTTTCCGGACCTCTGTTTTTTATGAAATCAGTTTTATTTACACTCTTACTCATCTTATATGATCGTGGAATTGTTTAAAGTACTTCTCATTTCGGACTCAAAACTTCACATTTTCCGTGATGGTTAGTATGCGAAATTCTTCGGTTTCGGCCAATTTTTTCATTTTTTCAATATAACCTGACTCGGACCTCTGTTTTTTATGAAATCATTTTTATTTGCACTCTTACTCATCGTATATGACCGTGGAATGGTTTAAAGTAATTCTCATTTCGGACTCAAAACTTCACATTTCTGTGATGGTTAGTACACGAAATTCTTCAGTTTCGGCCAATTTTCTCACTTTTTCAATAAAACCTCACTCGGACCTTTGTTTTTTATGAAATAAGTTTTATTTGCACTCTTACTCATCGTATATGTCCGTGGAATGGTTCAAAGTATTTCTCATTTCGGAATCAAACCATCATGTTTTCCGTGATGGTAATTATGTGAAATTCTTCAGTTTCGGCCAATTTTCTCATTTTTTCAATATAACCTCTTTTCGAACCTCTGTTTTTTATGAAATCAGTTTTATTTGCACTCTTACTTATCGTATATGACCGTGGAATGGTTTAAAGTACTTCTCATTTCGGACTCAAAATTTCACATTTTCCGTGATGGTTAGTATGCGAAATTCTTCAATTTCGGCCAATTTTTTCATTTTTTCAATATAACCTCACTCGGACCTCTGTTTTTTATGAAATAAGTTTTATTTGCACTCTTACTCATCGTATATGACCGTGGAATAGTTTAAAGTACTTTTCATTTCGGACTCAAAGCTTCACAATATTTTCCGTGATGGTTAGTATGCGAAATTCTTCAGTTTCGGCCAATTTTCTCATTTTTTATTTCAATATAACCTCTTTCCGGACCTCTGTTTTTGATGAAATCAGTTTTATTTACACTCTTACTCATCGTATATGATCGTGGAATGGTTTAAAGTACTTCTCATTTCGGACTCAAAACTTCACATTTTCCGTGATGGTTAGTATGCGAAATTCTTCGGTTTCGGCCAATTTTTTCATATTTTCAATATAACCTGACTCGGACCTCTGTTTTTTATGAAATCATTTTTATTTGCACTCTTACTCATCGTATATGACCGTGGAATGGTTTAAATTAATTCTCATTTCGGACTCAAAACTTCACATTTCTGTGATGGTTGTACACGAAATTCTTCAGTTTCGGCCAATTTTCTCATTTTTTCAATAAAACCTCACTCGGACCTTTGTTTTTTATGAAATAAGTTTTATTTGCACTCTTACTCATCGTATATGTCCGTGGAATGGTTCAAAGTATTTCTCATTTCGGAATCAAACCATCATGTTTTCCGTGATGGTAATTATGTGAAATTCTTCAGTTTCGGCCAATTTTCTCATTTTTTCAATATAACCTCTTTTCGAACCTCTGTTTTTTATGAAATCAGTTTTATTTGCACTCTTACTTATCGTATATGACCGTGGAATTGTTTAAAGTACTTCTCATTTCGGACTCAAAACTTCACATTTTCCGTGATGGTTAGTATGCGAAATTCTTCAATTTCGGCCAATTTTTTCATTTTTTCAATATAACCTCACTCGGACCTCTGTTTTTTATGAAATAAGTTTTATTTGCACTCTTACTCATCGTATATGACCGTGGAATAGTTTAAAGTACTTTTCATTTCGGACTCAAAGCTTCACAATATTTTCCGTGATGGTTAGTATGCGAAATTCTTCAGTTTCGGCCAATTTTCTCATTTTTTATTTCAATATAACCTCTTTCCGGACCTCTGTTTTTGATGAAATCAGTTTTATTTACACTCTTACTCATCGTATATGATCGTGGAATGGTTTAAAGTACTTCTCATTTCGGACTCAAAACTTCACATTTTCCGTGATGGTTAGTATGCGAAATTCTTCGGTTTCGGCCAATTTTTTCATTTTTTCAATATAACCTGACTCGGACCTCTGTTTTTTATGAAATCATTTTTATTTGCACTCTTACTCATCGTATATGACCGTGGAATGGTTTAAATTAATTCTCATTTCGGACTCAAAACTTCACATTTCTGTGATGGTTAGTACACGAAATTCTTCAGTTTCGGCCAATTTTCTCATTTTTTCAATAAAACCTCACTCGGACCTTTGTTTTTTATGAAATAAGTTTTATTTGCACTCTTACTCATCGTATATGTCCGTGGAATGGTTCAAAGTATTTCTCATTTCGGAATCAAACCATCATGTTTTCCGTGATGGTAATTATGTGAAATTCTTCAGTTTCGGCCAATTTTCTCATTTTTTCAATATAACCTCTTTTCGAACCTCTGTTTTTTATGAAATCAGTTTTATTTGCACTCTTACTTATCGTATATGACCGTGGAATGGTTTAAAGTACTTCTCATTTCGGACTCAAAACTTCACATTTTCCGTGATGGTTAGTATGCGAAATTCTTCAATTTCGGCCAATTTTTTTTTCATTTTTTCAATGTAACCTCACTCGAACCTCTAATTTTTATTAAATCAGTTTTATTTGCAGTCTTACTCATCGTATATGACCATGGAATGGTTTAAAGTACTTCTCATTTCGGACTCAAAACTTCACATTTTCCGTGATGGTATGCGAAATTCTTCAGTTTCGGCCAATTTTTAATTTTTTCAATATAACCTCACTCGGACCTCTGTTTTTTATGAAATCTGTTTTATTTGCACTCTTACTCATCGTATATGACCATGGAATGGTTTAAAGTACTTCTCATTTCGGACTCAAAACTTCACATTTTCCGTGATGGTTAGTATGCGAAATTCTTCAATTTCGGCCAATTTTTCATTTTTTCAATATAACCTCACTCGGACCTCTGTTTTTTATGAAATCAGTTTTATTTGCACTCTTACTCAAGGTATATGACCGTGGAATGGTTTAAAGTACTTCTCATTCCGGACTCAAAGCTTCAAAATATTTTCCGTAATGGTTAGTATGCGAAATTCTTCAGTTTCAGCCAATTTTCTCATTTTTATTTCAATATAACCTCTTTCCGGACCTCTGTTTTTGATGAAATCAGTTTTATTTACACTCTTACTCATCGTATATGATCGTGGAATGGTTTAAAGTACTTCTCATTTCTGACTCAAAACTTCACATTTTCCGTGATGGTCAGTATGCGAAATTCTTCAGTTTAGGCCAATTTTCTCATTCTTTATTTCATTATAACCTCTTTCCGGACCTCTGTTTTTTACGAAATCAGTTTTATTTACACTCTTACTCATCGTATATGATCGTGGAATGGTTTAAAGTACTTCTCATTTCGGACTCAAAACTTCACATTTTCCGTGATGGTTAGTATGCGAAATTCTTCGGTTTCGGCCAATTTTTTCATTTTTTCAATATAACCTCACTCGGACCTCTGTTTTTTATGAAATCAGTTTTATTTGCAATCTTAATCATCGTATATGACCGTGGAATGGTTTAAAGTACTTCTCATTTCGGACTCAAAGCTTAATATTTTCCGTGATGGTTAGTAAGCGAAATTCTTCAGTCTCGGCCAATTTTCTCATTTTTTAAATATAACCTCTTTTCGGACCTTTGTTTTTTTTATGAAATAAGTTTTATTTGCACTCTTACTTATCGTATATGACCGTGGAATGGTTTAAAGTACTTCTCATTTCGGACTCAAATCTTCACATTTTCCGTGATGGTTAGTATGCGAAATTCTTCAGTTTCGAACAATTTTTTCATTTTTTCAATATAACCTGACTCGGACCTCTGTTTTTTATAAAATCATTTTTATTTGCACTCTTACTCATCGTATATGACCGTTGAATGGTTTAAAGTAATTCTCATTTCGGACTCAAAACTTCACATTTCTGTGATGGTTAGTACACGAAATTCTTCAGTTTCGTCCAATTTTCTCATTTTTTCAATAAAACTCACTCGGACCTTTGTTTTTTATGAAATAAGTTTTATTTGCACTCTTACTCATCGTATTTGTCCGTGGAATGGTTCAAAGTATTTCTCATTTCGGAATCAAAGCATCACGTTTTCCGTGATGGTAAGTATGCGAAATTCTTAAGTTTCAGCCAATGTTCTCATTTTTTCAATATAACCTCTTTTCGGACCTCTGTTTTTTATGAAATCAGTTTTATTTGCACTCTTAATTATCGTATATGACCATGGAATGGTTTAAAGTACTTCTCATTCGGACTCAAAACTTCACATTTTCCGTGATGGTTAGTATGCGAAATTCTTCAATTTCGGCCAATTTTTTTCATTTTTTCAATATAACCTCACTCGGACCTCTGTTTTTTATGAAATAAGTTTTATTTGCACTCTTACTCATCGTATATGACCGTGGAATGGTTTAAAGTACTTTTCATTTCGGACTCAAAGCTTCACAATATTTTCCGTGATGGTTAGTATGCGAAATTCTTCAGTTTCAGCCAATTTTCTCATTTTTATTTTCAATATAACCTCTTTCCGGACCTCTGTTTTTGATGAAATCAGTTTTATTTACACTCTTACTCATCGTATATGATCGTGGAATGGTTTAAAGTACTTCTCATTTCGGACTCAAAACTTCACATTTTCCGTGATGGTTAGTATGCGAAATTCTTCAGTTTAGGCCAATTTTCTCATTCATTATTTCATTATAACCTCTTTCGGACCTCTGTTTTTTATGAAATCAGTTTTATTTACACTCTTACTCATTGTATATGATCGTGGAATGGTTTAAAGTACTTCTCATTTCGGACTCAAAACTTCACATTTTCCGTGATGGTTAGTATGTGAAATTCTTCAATTTCGGCCAATTTTTTATTTTTTCAGTATTATCTCACTCGGACCTCTGTTTTTTATGAAATAAGTTTTATTTGCACTCTTACTCATCGTATATGACCGTGGAATACTTTAAAGTACTTCTCATTTCGGACTCAAAGCTTCACAATATTTTCCGTGATGGTTAGTATGCGAAATTCTTCAGTTTCGGCCAATTTTCTCATTTTTTATTTCAATATAACCTCTTTCCGGACCTCTATTTTTGATTAAATCAGTTTTATTTACACTCTTACTCATCGTATATGACGTGGAATGGTTGAAAGTACTTCTCATTTCGGACTCAAAACTTCACATTTTCCGTGATGGTTAGTATGCGAAATTCTTCGGTTTCGGCCAATTTTTTCATTTTTTCAATATAACCTGACTCGGACTTCTGTTTTTTATGAAATCATTTTTATTTGCACTCTTACTCATCGTATATGACCGTGGAATGGTTTAAAGTAATTCTCATTTCGGACTCATAACTTCACATTTCTGTGATGGTTAGTACACGAAATTCTTCAGTTTCAGCCAATTTTCTCATTTTTTCAATAAAACCTCACTCGGACCTTTGTTTTTTATGAAATAAATTTTATTTGCACTCTTACTCATCGTATATGTCCGTGGAATGGTTCAAAGTATTTCTCATTTCGGAATCAAAGCATCACGTTTTCCGTGATGGTAAGTATGCGAAATTCTTCAGTTTCGGCCAATTTTCTCATTTTTTCAATATAACCTCTTTTCGGACCTCTGTTTTTTATGAAATCAGTTTTATTTGCACTCTTACTTATCGTATATAACCGTGGAATGGTTTAAAGTACTTCTCATTTCGGACTCAAAACTTCACATTTTCCGTGATGGTTAGTATGCGAAATTCTTCAATTTCGGCCAATTTTTTCATTTTTTCAGTATAACCTCACTCGAACCTCTAATTTTTATGAAATCAGTTTTATTTGCAGTCTTACTCATCGTATATGACCATGGAATGGTTTAAAGTACTTCTCATTTCGGACTCAAAACTTCACATTTTCCGTGATGGTTAGTATGCGAAATTTTTCAGTTTCGGCCAATTTTTAATTTTTTCAATATAACCTCACTCGGACCTCTGTTTTTTATGAAATCAGTTTTATTTGCACTCTTACTCATCGTATATGACCATGGAATGGTTTAAAGTACTTCTCATTTCGGACTCAAAACTTCACATTTTCCGTGATGGTTAGTATGCGAAATTCTTCAATTTCGGCCAATTTTTTCATTTTTTCAATATAACCTCACTCGGACCTCTGTTTTTTATGAAATAAGTTTTATTTGCACTCTTACTCATCGTATATGACCGTGGAATGGTTTAAAGTACTTTTCATTTCGGACTCAAAGCTTCACAATATTTTCCGTGATGGTTAGTATGCGAAATTCTTCAGTTTCGGCCAATTTTCTCATTTTTTATTTCAATATAACCTCTTTCCGGACCTCTGTTTTTGATGAAATCAGTTTTATTTACACTCTTACTCATCGTATATGATCGTGGAATGGTTTAAAGTACTTCTCATTTCGGACTCAAAACTTCACATTTTGCGTGATGGTTAGTATGCGAAATTCTTCGGTTTCGGCCAATTTTTTCATTTTTTCAATATAACCTGACTCGGACCTCTGTTTTTTATGAAATCATTTTATTTGCACTCTTACTCATCGTATATGACCGTGGAATGGTTTAAAGTAATTCTCATTTCGGACTCATAACTTCACATTTCTGTGATGGTTAGTACACGAAATTCTTCAGTTTCGGCCAATTTTCTCATTTTTTCAATAAAACCTCACTCGGACCTTTGTTTTTTATGAAATAAGTTTTATTTGCACTCTTACTCATCGTATATGTCCGTGGAATGGTTCAAAGTATTTCTCATTTCGGAATCAAAGCATCACGTTTTCCGTGATGGTAAGTCTGCGAAATTCTTCAGTTTCGGCCAATTTTCTCATTTTTTCAATATAACCTCTTTTCGGACCTCTGTTTTTTATGAAATCAGTTTTATTTGCACTCTTACTTATCGTATATGACCGTGGAATGGTTTAAAGTACTTCTCATTTCGGACTCAAAACTTCACATTTTCCGTGATGGTTAGTATGCGAAATTCTTCAATTTCGGCCAATTTTTCATTTTTTCAATATAACCTCACTCGAACCTCTAATTTTTATAAAATCAGTTTTATTTGCAGTCTTACTCATCGTATATGACCATGGAATGGTTTAAAGTACTTCTCATTTCGGACTCAAAACTTCACATTTTCCGTGATGGTTAGTATGCGAAATTCTTCAGTTTCGGCCAATTTTTAATTTTTTCAATATAACCTCACTCGGACCTCTGTTTTTTATGAAATCAGTTTTATTTGCACTCTTACTCATCGTATATGACCATGGAATGGTTTAAAGTACTTCTCATTTCGGACTCAAAACTTCACATTTTCCGTGATGGTTAGTATGCGAAATTCTTCAATTTCGGCCAATTTTTTCATTTTTTCAATATAAACTCACTCGAACCTCTGTTTTTTATGAAATCAGTTTTATTTGCACTCTTACTCATCGTATATGACCGTGGAATGGTTTAAAGTACTTTTCATTTCGGACTCAAAGCTTCACAATATTTTCCGTGATGGTTAGTATGCGAAATTCTTCAGTTTCGGCCAATTTTCTCATTTTAATTTCAATATAACCTCTTTCCGGACCTCTGTTTTTGATGAAATCAGTTTTATTTACACTCTTACTCATCGTATATGATCGTGGAATGGTTTAAAGTACTTCTCATTTCGGACTCAAAACTTCACATTTTCCGTGATGGTTAGTATGCGAAATTCTTCGGTTTCGGCCAATTTTTTCATTTTTTCAATATAACCTGACTCGGACCTCTGTTTTTTATGAAATCATTTTTATTTGCACTCTTACTCATCGTATATGACCGTGGAATGGTTTAAAGTAATTCTCATTTCGGACTCATAACTTCACATTTCTGTGATGGTTAGTACACGAAATTCTTCAGTTTCGGCCAATTTTCTCATTTTTCAATATAACCTCTTTTCGGACCTCTGTTTTTTATGAAATCAGTTTTATTTGCACTCTTATTTATCGTATATGACCGTGGAATGGTTTAAAGTACTTCTCATTTCAGAATCAAAACTTCACATTTTCCGTGATGGTTAGTGTATGCGAAATTCTTCAGTTTCGGCCAATTTTTTCATTTTTTCAATATAACCTCACTCGAACCTCTAATTTTTATAAAATCAGTTTTATTTGCAGTCTTACTCATCGTATATGACCATGGAATGGTTTAAAGTACTTCTCATTTCGGACTCAAAACTTCACATTTTCCGTGATGGTTAGTATGCGAAATTCTTCAGTTTTGGCCAATTTTTTTCGTTTTTTCAATATAACCTCACTCGGACCTCTGTTTTTTATGAAATCAGTTTTATTTGCACTCTTACTCATCTTATATGAGCGTGGAATGGTTTAAAGTTTTTTCATTTCGGACTCAAAGCTTCACAATATTTTCCGTGATGGTTAGTATGCGAAATTCTTCAGTTTCGGCCAATTTTCTCATTTTTTATTTCATTATAACCTCTTTCCGGACCTCTGTTTTTGATGAAATCAGTTTTATTTACACTCTTACTCATCGTATATGATCGTGGAATGGTTTAAAGTACTTCTCATTTAGGACTCAAAACTTCACATTTTCAGTGATGGTTAGTATGCGAAATTCTTCAGTTTAGGCCAATTTTCTCATTCTTTATTTCATTATTACCTCTTTCCGGACCTCTGTTTTTGATGAAATCAGTTTTATTTACACTCTTACTCATCGTATATGATCGTGGAATGGTTTAAAGTACTTCTCATTTAGGACTCAAAACTTCACATTTTCAGTGATGGTGTATGCGAAATTCTTCAGTTTAGGCCAATTTTCTCATTCTTTATTTCATTATAACCTCTTTCCGGACCTCTGTTTTTTATAAAATCAGTTTTATTTACACTCTTACTCATCGTATATGATCGTGGAATGTTTAAAGTACTTCTCATTTCGGACTCAAAACTTCACATTTTCCGTGATGGTTAGTATGCGAAATTCTTCGGTTTCGGCCAATTTTTCATTTTTTCAATATAACCTGACTCGGACCTCTGTTTTTTATGAAATCATTTTATTTGCACTCTTACTCATCGTATATGACCGTGGAATGGTTTAAAGTAATTCTCATTTCGGACTCAAAACTTCACATTTCTGTGATGGTTAGTACACGAAATTCTTCAGTTTCGGTCAATTTTCTCATTTTTTCAATAAAACCTCACTCGGACCTTTGTTTTTTATGAAATAAGTTTTATTTGCACTCTTACTCATCGTATATGTCCGTGGAATGGTTCAAAGTATTTCTCATTTCGGAATCAAAGCATCATGTTTTCCGTGATGGTAATTATGTGAAATTCTTCAGTTTCGGCCAATTTTCTCATTTTTTCAATATAACTTCTTTTCGAACCTCTGTTTTTTATGAAATCAGTTTTATTTGCACTCTTACTTATCGAATATGACCGTGGAATGGTTTAAAGTACTTCTCATTTCGGACTCAAAACTTCACATTTTCCGTGATGGTTAGTATGCGAAATTCTTCAATTTCGGCCAATTTTTTTCATTTTTTCAATATAACCTCACTCGGACCTCTGTTTTTTATGAAATCAGTTTTATTTGCACTCTTACTCATCGTATATGACCGTGGAATGGTTTAAAGTACTTTTCATTTCGGACTCAAAGCTTCACAATATTTTCCGTGATGGTTAGTATGCGAAATTCTTCAGTTTCGGCCAATTTTCTCATTTTTTATTTCATTATAACCTCTTTCCGGACCTCTGTTTTTTATGAAATAAGTTTTATTTGCACTCTTACTCATCGTATATTTCCGTGGAATGGTTCAAAGTATTTCTCATTTCGGAGTCAAAGCATCACGTTTTCCGTGATGGTAAGTATGCGAAATTCTTCAGTTTCGGCCAATTTTCTCATTTTTTCAATATAACCTCTTTTCGGACCTCTGTTTTTATGAAATCAGTTTTATTTGCACTCTTACTCATCGTATATGACCATGGAATGGTTTAAAGTACTTCTCATTTCGGACTCAAAACTTCACATTTTCCGTGATGGTTAGTATGCGAAATTCTTCAATTTCGGCCAATTTTTCATTTTTTCAATATAACCTCACTCGGACCTCTGTTTTATATGAAATCAGTTTTATTTGCACTCTTACTCAACGTATATGACCGTGGAATGGTTTAAAGTACTTCTCATTTCGGACTCAAAGCTTCACAATATTTTCTGTAATGGTTAGTATGCGAAATTCTTCAGTTTCAGCCAATTTTCTCATTTTTATTTCAATATAACCTCTTTCCGGACCTCTGTTTTTGATGAAATCACTTTTATTTACACTCTTACTCATCGTATATGATCGTGGAATTGTTTAAAGTACTTCTCATTTCGGACTCAAAACTTCACATTTTCCGTGATGGTTAGTATGCGAAATTCTTCAGTTTAGGCCAATTTTCTCATTCTTTTTTCATTATAACCTCTTTCCGGACCTCTGTTTTTACGAAATCAGTTTTATTTACACTCTTACTCATCTTATATGATCGTGGAATGGTTTAAAGTACTTCTCATTTCGGACTCAAAACTTCACAATTTCCGTGATGGTTAGTATGCGAAATTCTTCAGTTTCGGCCAATTTTTTTCATTTTTTCAATATAACCTCACTCGGACCTCTGTTTTTTATGAAATCAGTTTTATTTGCACTCTTACTCATCGTATATGACCGTGGAATGGTTTAAAGTACTTTTCATTTCGGACTAAAAGCTTCACAATATTTCCGTGATGGTTAGTATGCGAAATTCTTCAGTTTCGGCCAATTTTCTCATTTTTTATTTCATTATAACCTCTTTCCGGACCTCTGTTTTTGATGAATTCAGTTTTATTTACACTCTTACTCATCGAATATGATCGTGGAATGGTTTAAGTACTTCTCATTTAGGACTCAAAAACTTCACATTTTCAGTGATGGTTAGTATGCGAAATTCTTCAGTTTAGGCCAATTTTCTCATTCTTTATTTCATTATAACCCTTTCGGACCTCTGTTTTTATGAAATCAGTTTTATTTACACTCTTACTCATCGTATATGATCGTGGAATGGTTTAAAGTACTTCTCATTTCGGACTCAAAACTTCACATTTTCAGTGATGGTTAGTATGCGAAATTCTTCAGTTTAGGCCAATTTTCTCATTCTTTTTTCATTATAACCTCTTTCCGGACCTCTGTTTTTTACGAAATCAGTTTTATTTACACTCTTACTCATCTTATATGATCGTGGAATGGTTTAAAGTACTTCTCATTTCGGACTCAAAACTTCACAATTTCCGTGATGGTTAGTATGCGAAATTCTTCAGTTTCGGCCAATTTTTTTCATTTTTCAATATAACCTCACTCGGACCTCTGTTTTTTATGAAATCAGTTTTATTTGCACTCTTACTCATCGTATATGACCGTGGAATGGTTTAAAGTACTTTTCATTTCGGACTCAAAGCTTCACAATATTTTCCGTGATGGTTAGTATGCGAAATTCTTCAGTTTCGGCAATTTTCTCATTTTTTATTTCATTATAACCTCTTTCCGGACCTCTGTTTTTGATGAAATCAGTTTTATTTACACTCTTACTCATCGAATATGATCGTGGAATGGTTTAAAGTACTTCTCATTTAGGACTCAAAACTTCACATTTTCAGTGATGGTTAGTATGCGAAATTCTTCAGTTTAGGCCAATTTTCTCATTCTTTATTTCATTATAACCCTTTCCGTACCTCTGTTTTTTATGAAATCAGTTTTATTTGCACTCTTACTTATCGTATATGACCGTGGAATGGTTTAAAGTACTTCTCATTTCGGACTCAAAACTTCACATTTTCCGTAATGGTTAGTATGCGAAATTCTTCAATTTCGGCCAATTTTTTCATTTTTTCAATATAACCTCACTCGGACCTCTGTTTTATATGAAATCAGTTTTATTTGCACTCTTACTCAACGTATATGACCGTGGAATGGTTTAAAGTACTTCTCATTTCGGACTCAAAGCTTCACAATATTTTCTGTAATGGTTAGTATGCGAAATTCTTCAGTTTCAGCCAACTTTCTCATTTTTTTTTCAATATAACCTCTTTCCGGACCTCTGTTTTTGATGAAATTTGTTTTATTTACACTCTTACTCATCGTATATGATCGTGGAATGGTTTAAAGTACTTCTCATTTCGGACTCAAAACTTCACATTTTCCGTGATGGTTAGTATGCGAAATTCTTCAGTTTAGGCCAATTTTCTCATTCTTTTTTCAATATAACCTCTTTTCGGACCTCTGTTTTTTATGAAATCAGTTTTATTTGCACTCTTACTCATCATATATGACCATGGAATGGTTTAAAGTACTTCTCATTTCGGACTCAAAACTTCACAATTTCCGTGATGGTTAGTATGCGAAATTCTTCAGTTTCGGCTAATTTTTTCATTTTTTCAATATAACCTCACTCGGACCTCTGTTTTTTATGAAATCAGTTTTATTTGCACTCTTACTCATCGTATATGACCGTGGAATGGTTTAAAGTACTTTTCATTTCGGACTCAAAGCTTCACAATATTTCCGTGATGGTTATGCGAAATTCTTCAGTTTCGGCCAATTTTCTCATTTTTTATTTCAATATAACCTCTTTCCGGACCTCTGTTTTTGATGAATCAGTTTATTTGCACTCTTACTCATCGTATATGATCGTGGAATGGTTTAAAGTACTTCTCATTTAGGACTCAAAAACTTCACATTTTCAGTGATGGTTAGTATGCGAAATTCTTCAGTTTAGGCCAATTTTCTCACTCGGACCTTTGTTTTTTATGAAATAAGTTTTATTTGCACTCTTACTGAATCGTATATGTCGTGGAATGTTTTCCGTGATGGTAAGTATGCGAAATTCTTCAGTTTCGGCAATTTTCTCATTTTTTCAATATAACCTCTTTTCGGACCTCTGTTTTTTATGAAATCAGTTTTATTTGTACTCTTACTTATCGTATATGACCGTGGAATGGTTTAAAGTACTTCTCATTTCGGACTCAAAACTTCACATTTTCCGTGATGGTTAGTATGCGAAATTCTTCAATTTCGGCCAATTTTTCATATTTTCAATATAACCTCACTCGGACCTCTGTTTTTATGAAATCAGTTTTATTTGCACTCTTAATCATCGTATATGACCGTGGAATGGTTTAAAGTACTTCTCATTTCGGACTCAAAGCTTCATAATATTTTCCGTGATGGTTAGTATGCGAAATTCTTCAGTTTCGGCCAATTTTCTCATTTATTTCAATATAACCTCTTTCGGACCTCTGTTTTTGATGAAATCAGTTTTATTTGCACTCTTACTCATCGTATATGATCGTGGAATGTTTAAAGTACTTCTCATTCAGACTCAAAACTTCACATTTTCCGTGATGGTTAGTACACGAAATTCTTCAGTTTCGGCCAATTTTCTCATTTTTTCAATAAAACCTCACTCGGACCTTGTTTTTATGAAATAAGTTTTATTTGCACTCTTACTCATCGTATATGTCCGTGGAATGGTTCAAAGTACTTCTCATTTCGGAATCAAAGCATCACATTTTCCGTGATGGTTAGTATGCGAAATTCTTCAGTTTCGGCCAAATTTTCATTTTTTCAATATAACCTCTTTTCGGACCTCTGTTTTTTATGAAATCAGTTTTATTTGCACTCTTACTCATCGTATATGACCATGGAATGGTTTAAAGTACTTATCATTTCGGACTCAAAACTTCACATTTTCCGTGATGGGTTAGTATGCGAAATTCTTCAATTTCGGCCAATTTTTTCATTTTTTCAATATAACCTCACTCGGACCTCTGTTTTTATGAAATCAGTTTTATTTGCACTCTTAATCATCGTATATGACCGTGGAATGGTTTAAAGTACTTCTCATTTCGGACTCAAAGCTTCATATATTTTCCGTGATGGTTAGTATGCGAAATTCTTCAGTTTCGGCCAATTTTTCATTTTTTTTCAATATAACCTCTTTCCGGACCTCTGTTTTTGATGAAATCAGTTTTATTGCACTCTTACTCATCGTATATGATCGTGGAATGGTTTAAAGTACTTCTCATTTCGGACTCAAAACTTCACATTTTCCGTGATGGTTAGTATGCGAAATTCTTCAATTTCGGCCAATTTTCTCATTTTTTCAATAAAACCTCACTCGGACCTTTGTTTTTTTATGAAATAAGTTTTATTTGCACTCTTACTCATCGTATATGTCCGTGGAATGGTTAAAGTATTTCTCATTTCGGAATCAAAGCATCACGTTTTCCGTGATGGTTAGTATGCGAAATTCTTCAGTTTCGGCCAAATTTCTCATTTTTTCAATATAACCTCTTTCGGACCTCTGTTTTTTATGAAATCAGTTTTATTTGCACTCTTACTCATCGTATATGACCATGGAATGGTTTAAAGTACTTCTCATTTCGGACTCAAAACTTCACATTTCCGTGATGGTTAGTATGCGAAATTCTTCAATTTCGGCCAATTTTTCATTTTTTCAATATAACCTCACTCGGACTTTGTTTTTTATGAAATCAGTTTTATTTGCACTCTTACTCAACGTATATGACCGTGGAATGGTTTAAAGTACTTTCATTTCGGACTCAAAGCTTCACAATATTTTCCGTGATGGTTAGTATGCGAAATTCTTAAGTTTCGGCCAATTTTTCATTTTTTTTTCAATATAACCTCTTTCGGACCTCTGTTTTGATGAAATCAGTTTTATTTACACTCTTACTCATCGTATATGATCGTGGAATGGTTTAAAGTACTTCTCATTTCGGACTCAAAACTTCACATTTTCCGTGATGGTTAGTATGCGAAATTCTTCAGTTTAGGCCAATTTCTCATTCTTTTTTCAATATAACCTCTTTCCGGACCTCTGTTTTTTATGAAATCAGTTTTATTTACACTCTTACTCATCGTATATGATCGTGGAATGGTTTAAAGTACTTCTCATTTCGGACTCAAAACTTCACATTTCCGTGATGGTTAGTATGCGAAATCTTCAGTTTCGGCCAATTTTTTCATTTTTTCAATATAACCTCACTCGGACCTCTGTTTTTTATGAAATCAGTTTTATTTGCACTCTTATCATCGTATATGACCGTGGAATGGTTTAAAGTACTTTTCATTTCGGACTCAAAGCTTCACAATATTTCCGTGATGGTTAGTATGCGAAATTCTTCAGTTTCGGCCAATTTTCTCATTTTTATTTCATAAACTCTTTCCGGACCTCTGTTTTTGATGAAATCAGTTTTATTTACACTCTTACTCATCATATATGACCGTGGAATGGTTTAAAGTACTTCTCATTTCGGACTCAAAACTTCACATTTTCCGTGATGGTTAGTATGCGAAATTCTTCAGTTTCGGCCAATTTTCTCATTTTTTTCAATATAACCTCTTTCCGGACCTCTGTTTTTTATGAAATCAGTTTATTTGCACTCTTACTCATCGTATATGATCGTGGAATTGTTTAAAGTACTTCTCATTTCGGACTCAAAACTTCACATTTTTCGTGATGGTTAGTATGCGAAATTCTTCGTTTCGGCCAATTTTTCATTTTTTCAATATAACCTGACTCGGACCTCTGTTTTTTATGAAATCATTTTTATTTGCACTCTTACTCATCGTATATGACCGTGGAATGGTTTAAAGTAATTCTCATTTCGGACTCAAAACTTCACATTTCTGTGATGTTGTTAGTATGCGAAATTCTTCAGTTTCGGCCAATTTTCTCATTTTTTCAATATAACCTCACTCGGACCTTTTTTTTTATGAAATAGTTTTATTTGCACTCTACTCATCGTATATGTCCGTGGAATGGTTCAAAGTATTTCTCATTTCGGAATCAAAGCATCATGTTTTCCGTGATGGTAAGTATGCGAAATACTTCAGTTTCGGCCAATTTTCTCATTTTTCAATATAACCTCTTTTCGGACCTCTATTTTTTATGAAATCAGTTTTATTTGTACTCTTACTATCGTATATGACCGTGGAATGGTTTAAAGTACTTCTCATTTCGGACTCAAAACTTCACATTTTCCGTGATGGTAGTATGCGAAATTCTTCAATTTCGGCCAAATTTTTTCATTTTTTCAATATAACCTCACTCGGAACTCTGTTTTTTATGAAATCAGTTTTATTTGCACTCTTA